>JARHVA010000681.1:3867500-4467500 GCA_037957365.1 Torreya grandis
CTTGAATTAGTGGTGAAAGTGGTCTTATTTTTGTCTCCTAGACTGATTAAGACCTAGTTATAGCTTGAGAAGCCATCTAATGAGGAAATCATCTATGACCCACTCACCATTTAGATTACCTTATCTAGTGAGTGCAATGGGTAATTATCTTTATCTGAGGCCCAATTTAAATTTTAGAAGTCCACACAAAGGTAGATTTCACCCTTGTTCTTCCACACTAGGATCAAATTAGCCACCCAAGTGGAATGGTAAATCGATTAAATTATCCCTATAGAGAGTAATTTGTGAACCTCTTTATGAATCAAGTGTTCCAAGATATGGTTAACCAACCTCTACCTTTATCTGAAGGGTTTTTGGTCAAGTTTTAAGGGGATGGTATGATTAATTACTCTTAAATCTAAGATATTGAGGTCTCCATAGGCCTAGGTAATTATGTCCTTATACCTTATCAATAATTTCTATAACTATTCTAGTTCATGGTTCATCCAATTAAATCCCACATTGACTATCTAGGGGTTCTCTGTAGGGCTAAGATTAATGAGTTGACACTTATGGTATTCAAACTTAGGATTTTTATACTAGAAGGTTGGGTTTAATGCATCAAATGCTCTTTTGAGTGAGGTTATCCCCTTAGTGATCTAGTTCCCATGAATTTTCATAATCCTATCCTTATCCAACTTAGTCCTAGGGTTATATTTGTCCTTTTTATCTATGATTTGGGCCTCAAATATCCCCTAATTTTTGAGGAATTGGATGATTTGGTGATCATATTCAAAGACCTATAAGTTACTCACATTTTCCAAGACAGAATAATAAGGGATGAGTTCCACATATAACTCTTGTAGTTTAGTGTCATCTAGGGGGGTTAAGTTTGCCACAACCAAAGCTAGCAAGTCTGCTACCTAGTTTTCCTCCTATGAAATAGGGATTATATTGAGTGCATTAAACATTTAAATTAGGTCCCAAACTCTATGTTTATATCTTCTAAAGTATGATAATTTGTATTGAAACTTAGTTTTGATTTGGTTGACTACCAGTTTAGAGTTGTTGAATAATCTTAGTCTATTTGCCTCATGTCTCAATGCAAATTATAATCCCAAGATTAGAGATTCATATTTCACCAAGTTATTCATACAAGGAAACTATAGCCTATAGGATGTTAGATGTTTCCTCCTTAAGGGATTTATAAGAAAAACATCAAATTCACTGACTTGTTTAGAGTGAGATCCATCTACATAAAGAGACCATAGGCCAAACATACCTGAGTTATGATTGGTTTGGTTTTTTAGAGGCTTAGTGTTTACTATGTAGATGCATAGATATAAGAAAACTAGGTTTATCTTCTCAATAATAGAATTTTACTTGGTGATCTTGTGTTTCATGCATGGTTCTCTATCTACTCATATTTAGTTAACTACTCCTTTTCATGGAAACCACATATGTGAGAAATCTATGGCCATATATCCTTTTAGGGATTTAGACCAATATCTACTAAGGAGTATACCATGATCTTTTGGGATGTCAACCACTTGAATGTATATAAAGTGTTAAATCCTAGGTTCATATTCCAACTATATGTGGATGTTTAACAACTCACCTATCACTTTCACCTCTGATTTGTGTAATTGGGACACTAATTTATCTAATTTTATAGGGGCTAGACCAAGTTTATTACATATATCTATTGATGCAGGAGCATCTACAATGGTTCAAATTCTAGTATGAAAATTCAAATTTTAGTTTTCCCTCCAAATTGTGAGATTTCAAAATTTCACCTTGAAAGTAAAATGTAATTATCACAAAGTGAAAGTAAAAAGGTAAAAAGTAATGGTTAGGCTGTTGAGTAAATTAGGGGGAAATGGTTGAAACTATTTTCAACCTTAGAATATTGTTAAAACTTAAAAACAACATTTGTTTGCCTTAAGCCCAATTTGGGCGTAGAAGTTGGAAGAGAGATTCTTGAAAAGAGAGAAAACAAGAAGAATTCATTAAGGAGAGAGGATGAGAAGAGAAGAGAGGATGAGAGGGGTGTAGAAGTGCAGAATAACAGAGAGGAAGAGTCCTCTCATTCAAGAGAAAGAGAATGGAATGAAGAAGAGAGAGGAGAATTAGTGAGGGAGGACCTCACTCAAGAAATGTTAAAGGAAAGAGAAGGAGAAGTCAAGAGAATGTGTGAAGGAGAAAGAAAGGTTTTGAAAGCCATGGATTTTGGCATTGAAATTTAATTCTTCTATTGATCAATGAAATAATAAATGTTTTGTTTCATGTTATGGTCTCTTTCTGAATTCTGGTAACAGGGCTGCATATGTGAATGTGTATGAATGATGGTTTTCTATAGAACATTGAGGAAATTACATGTAAACTGGTTATTTGGCATGTTGAGAATGAGTTTAAACTGATATTATTTGAACAAGAGGTCTTAAAAGTACTTTGAATGTATAAGAAGCCCAAACAGGCCTAAACTAGATATTCAGGAATTTAAAAATACAGCTCATTGTCTAAGGTGAAATCCACATGAAAATGTTTGGATGGAGTTTAAAATGGTATGGAGATAAGATATATAGGTCCCTAAGGCAATTATAAACTTAATATTGAAGAAAACCAGGCCCTAAAAACCCTCTTGATGTCCAAAAACTCCACAATTGAAATTCAGGCCTGTAGGTGACAGTGTATAGAAAAAGTTAAGAAATTTGTATGTTTTTGCATTGTAAGTGGATTGATCAGGTAATTTTTGATAGGGAATATGAATGGGGAAGTAATTAAGGTTTTTACATGGTTTTTTATCCTCTTTAAATTCTATTGATCACACAAAAAGAGATGACAATAATGAACCCTATTGGCTGTCATAAAAATACAGTCCAAGACAACTGAGTTGTTGAGCATTAGAAGGTACAGAAGGTTTAAATGACCAAGATGATTATTGGAGAAGGTGTAGGGGGTTAAAAAATACCCTATAAAAGTTATTATATCCCTTTAAACTGTCTAAAACACACCCATAAAAAAGAATTAGCTCGCATCCTGTGACTATCCAAGGGAAAATCCTGATTTAGCCTCTAGCCCTCAAAATAAGTTTTAAAGCTTGAAAACTCTTGAAACTTTGGAATTTGACCCTTGATGATGTTTTAAAAATTTTTGAAGTGGTTTCAAGGTGCTACAGTATGGATAAGTACAAAAAAAGACAATTACCAAGTGAAGCCTAGGTGCATGTGAAGGAAAGAGCATAGGCCAATATAGGAAAAGTGAATTTATCCAAAGAAGTGCACTAAAAAATGATTTATTCACCTAAAAGAAGATAATGGGTATCTATAATGATGATTTTTTTACTTAGAAAGTCCATATTTTATGCTGGAAAAGGTGTTTTGCATTCAAGGAGGGCTAATTAGAACAGGGCTTAAAGAAGGAAGTACAATTCCGTACAAAGTAACCTCAAGATATTTTTAAGTATGTTATATAAGGGCTTAATGGGTATCCAAAATGATTTTAATTTCATGATTGAGTTAACTGAAAAAGAGTTATGGCCAATAAATAGGGAAAGCAGGGCTACAAGGAATGCTTGAATTAAATAGGCATGTATAAGAAGTTAGCTCACTTATTCATGGTTACAGAGCTGTGCAAGATCAGTTTCATCATTTGGTATCAGATCTTGAAGCTCTTGGGAATTGGTAACTTGTTGATGGTTATGATTTCTAATGAGTTGTTATAGGATTTGGCAAGAGGATCAGCAGGATAAGTACTAAAAGACCCTGTGGAGAAAAGGTATGCATAATTGTTCTATTTGATTTGAGTTATTGTACTGAGAAGCAATCAAGTGAAGGAGTTTCAGGTTCAAGGCAGCCAAGCCATTGAGGCTTAAGAAGAGAAAAAGCCAAGTAAGGCTTAGTGAAGATCCAAGAAGAAGCTTGGATGGTTTGCCAAAAGACTAAGGTGAAATAGACTTAGGTGAGGTAAAGGATGGAGTTTGAAGCTTGGAGAGCTCAAAGGTAAGGGAGAAAGTGAATGCTCAAGAAGAAGATCCAAAGCAAGGTAAGCTTGGATTTATGATTTGTATTTGATGAAGTGTTGTATAAGAGTTGCTGCAGGATTGAGAAAAGGATCAAAAGACTAGGATGCAAAAGGCCTAGGTGAGATCAAGGAGATTGTCAAAAGACTAGTCAAGGAAAAGGCTTGGGTGAAACAAGGGATCAAGAGACCAAGGTGGAAAAGACTTGGGTGAAGATCTCAGAGATGGAAGCATTGTTGAAAGCACTACAGAGCAGCAAGGTATATGAGGGCAGCAAGAAGAAAGCAAGCATCAAAGGTATGAATAGTTTTGTAATTGATAAAGAGATTGTTAATTTGAAGAGAGAGTTAGCTAAGATTAAAGATGAATATGAGTCTTGGATGCAGATAGATAATCAAGCATGGGTATGGCCAATAAGGAGGAGGATGAAATGGCCAATAGATCTCCTAATGAAGAGGAGAAGAAGGCAAAAGAAGATTGCCATTAAAAGAGAAGCCCATAGAGGCTTGAAGAAGATAAGAAGGTTGCCAAGTGAGCAATAAGAGGAAGAAGTTGTGAAGAAGGTTCTCATTGAGGAGGACAAGAGAGGAGAAAGAAGAGATGAAGTGCCAGGAAGAGCACTTGGAAAGATGAGAGTGTTGATGAAGAGAACACTCATGGAGACATTGTGGTCTCTTGTTTTTATTTCTAATATTGTCTTTGAATGGGTAAATGCAGGTATGAGCAGCCTTATGAAGGTCAAAATAAAGGCCTTGGAGAGTGAAGAGATTGGTGCAAGAAAATACACCAAGTACACAAGTGAATGTGTAAGAAGAAAGAGAAGTAAGTTTGCTGCTGTTGATAAGAAAGAAGAAGAGATGCATTGGTTAATGCATAAAGGAGGTGTTGAAGAACCCATACAAGTAAGAGAAGAGGTAGAAGATGAAGCTGAATTTCATGATGCCATTGAATGCCAAGAAGAGGGAAGAGGACAACCAAGCACAAAGGGAGAGAAAGATTGCTCCATGGAACAAGTTATTAAAGAGGTAAATGAAGTTTTAAAATCTGATTTTGATTGTTATTTTAAGCATGAAGCTGCTAATGTACAGGTGCAAGAGTTAAGGAAGATGATAGAGCCTTCAAAAAGAAAATTTAAGCATGGGTATGTGATGCCTAAATGGTGGAAGAAGAAAACTCCCAAGAAACAAGAAGTGCTGATACAAGAGCATGGTTACAAGATGCCTACATGGATTGAGAAGAGAAATGGTAAGAAGAAGATTCAGATGTGGGTGCCTAAGAAGGAAAAGAAAGAAGATGTGAGTGTTGAGATAGAAACACCAAGAATTCAATGGAAGAGGATTGAAGATGATTCAAGCAACCAAGAGAATGAAGGTAAGAAAGAAAACTTCTCAAGGGATAATGAGGTAGAGTATGAGGATGCAAAGATGAAAGGTAAACACATTGTTTGTGATGATGTTTTTGAATCCTTCAATGATATTTTCATGAGAAATGAAAGATGGAAAGTGGCTGTAAGGACTAATATGCAACAGGAAGAGAGTTCTAAATGGATAGATGATGAGAAAAGAAGAAAGTATACAGCAAAGCAATCAAGATGGCTTCAAGTAGATATTGAAGAAAGCAAGGAAACACAAGGTAAGGGTGTTTCAATTGTATTTGATGAGTATATTGATGAAGAAGTTGATTTATGTGAAGACAAGCTAAGAAAAAGATGAGATAAGAGATAAAGGGCAAGTAATCCTTGTGTGTGATCAGCCCAAGTTTGATGAAGATAGTGAGATAGATGAGAGCTTACTAAAGGAAGAGTTGGGAATGTTGGAGGAGCTGTTTGGTAATTCAAGAAAGATGAATGAAGGTACAAACCATGATGAAGGCAACATTGGGAAGAGTGAAACAAGAAAAGAGCAAAGCAAAGAGGCAAAGGCAGTTTTGATCAAGGAGCAAGAATGTGAAGGCAGTCGAGAGGCTTCATGGCCTCAAATGTTTTCTACTAAGGTGGCTTTGAATGTTTTGTATGCAAGTATGAAGGTTGCTGAAGTGAATGACATACATGAGTCATTGAAGAAGCTCATGAACCAAGAAGAACAACAAGAAGATCTAGAAGATATGTATGAAGATGAAGAAGCATGGAAGTGGGAGATGACAGTTGAGAAGGAGATGAGGAGAAGAACATACTAGAAGAGGAAGAAAAGCAAGATGAAGAACAAAGACTATCAAACACAAGCATTGGTATTGGTAACAAGACCTTGGCATCTAGGTGTACGAGTGAAGGCTAAATCATGGAGGAAGCATCTCATTTGAACTAAGGTTAAAATCTTTTCTAGAGGGACAGTATGATGCAGGAGCATCTACAATGGTTCAAATTCTAGTATGAAAATTCAAATTTTAGTTTTCCCTCCAAATTGTGAGATTTCAAAATTTCACCTTGAAAGTAAAATGTAATTATCAAAAAGTGAAAGTAAAAAGGTAAAAAGTAATGGTTAGGCTGTTGAGTAAATTAGGGGGAAATGGTTGAAACTATTTTCAACCTTAGAATATTGTTAAAACTTAAAAACAACATTTGTTTGCCTTAAGCCCAATTTGGGCGTAGAAGTTGGAAGAGAGATTCTTGAAAAGAGAGAAAACAAGAAGAATTAATTAAGGAGAGAGGATGAGAAGAGAAGAGAGGATGAGAGGGGTGTAGAAGTTCAGAATAATAGAGAGGAAGAGTCCTCTCATTCAAGAGAAAGAGAATGGAATGAAGAAGAGAGAGGAGAATTAGTGAGGGAGGACCTCACTCAAGAAATGTTAAAGGAAAGAGAAGGAGAAGTCAAGAGAATGTGTGAAGGAGAAAGAAAGGTTTTGAAAGCCATGGATTTTTGAATTTAAATTTAAGTCTTCTATTGATCAATGAAATAATAAATGTTTTGTTTCATGTTATGGTTTCTTTCTGAATTCTGGTAACAGGGCTGCATATGTGAATGTGTGTGTATATGTGAATGTGTATGAATGATGGTTTTATATAGAACATTGAGGAAATTACATGTAAACTGGTTATTTGGCATTTTGAGAATTAGTTTAAACTGATATTATGTGAACAAGAGGTCTTAAAAGTACTTTGAATGTATAAGAAGCCCAAACAGGCCTAAACTAGATATTCAGGAATTTAAAAATACAGCGCATTGTCTAAGGTGAAATCCACATGAAAATGTTTGGATGGAGTCTAAAATGGTATGGAGATAATATATATAGGTACATAAGGCAATTATAAACTTAAGAGTGAAGAAAACCAGGCCCTAAAAACCCTCTTGATGTCCAAAAACTCCACAGTTGAAATTCAGGCCTGTAGGTGACAGTGTATAGAAAAAGTTAAGAAATTTGTATGTTTTTGCATTGTAAGTGGATTGATCAGGTCATTTTTGATATGGAATATGAATGGGGAATTAATTAAGGTATTGAAATGTTTTTTTATCCTCTTTAAATTCTATTGATCACACAAAAAGAGATGACAATAATGAACCCTATTGGCTGTCATAAAAATACAGTCCAAGACAACTGAGTTGTTGAGCATTAGAAGGTACATAAGGTTGACATGACCAAGATGATTATTGAAGAATGTGTAGGAGGTTAAAACAGACCCTATAAAAGTGATTAGATCCCTTGAAACTGTCTAAAACACACCCATCAAAAAGAATTAGCTCGCAGCCTGTGACTGTCCAAGGGAAAATCCTGATTTAGCCTCTAGCCCTCAAAATGAGTTTTAAAGCTTGAAAACTCTTGAAACTTTGGAATTTGACCCTTGATGATGTTTTAAAACTTTTAGAAGTGGTTTCAAGGTGCTACAGTATGGATAAGTACAAGAAAAGACAATTACCAAGTGAAGCCTAGGTGCATGTGAAGGAAAGAGCATAGGCCAATATAGGAAAAGTGAATTTCTCCAAAGAAGTGCACTAAAAAATGATTTATTCACCTAAAATAATATAATTGGTATCTATAATGATACTTTTTTTACTTATAAAGTCCATATTTTACGCTGGACAAGGTGTTTTGCATTCAAGGAGGGTTAATTAGAACAGGGCTTAAAGAAGGAAGTACAATTCCGTACAAAGTAACCTCAAGATATTTTTAAGTATGTTATATAAGGGCTTAATGGGTATCCATAAATAATTTTAATTTCATGATTGAGTTAACTGACAAAGAGTTATGGCCAATAAATAGGGAAAACAGGGCTACAACGAATGCTTGAATTAAATAGGCCTGTATAAGAAGTTAGCTCACTTATTCATGGTTACAGAGCTGTGCAAGATCAGTTTTAATCACCTACCAACATCACTTAAGTTGAGGCCCCAAAATATACTAATAAATTATACAAATTCTTTCCAAATAAATAGATGGTCAAAAGCAATAGGGGAACCTCTATTTGATTATTATGGATAAGCATATTGGTGTGTGTTGCTCTTAATTTTGATTGGGCTTGTGGGGTTGGATTTTGAGTCAAATATTTTAACAAAATGTTTTGTTGTTCTATGATTTAGGAAAGCTTGTGAAGGGTAATGTTAGCCTTGATTTTATTCATGTCCTTGACTATGTTTTAACCCCCTTTGTTTTGGAATAGTGGGGTTTTCATAGGAATCTTAGGCTCTTGAGGTCTTGGAGGTGGAGGATCATTCATAAAATTTTGGTATAATGGGGTTGCACCATTACTTGGGGTTGGGGGGGGGGGCGGTTCAAGGTAGTACGGGGTTATTGTTGCTTCCTATTTTTAAGGGTGTAATTACTCCTTTATAACTATTGAAACACATTTACCTCAGTAATATGTTCTTCTAACTCATTTTATTCTTGGATATGAAAATATAATGTTTCCAATACCATAGTAGTACTAGGGGATTTGCCCAAGTTGGAGGATTCTAGATGATTTGGAACTACCTCATATTCTTCCATTTCCTTTTCAAAGATCTCAAAAAAATCACTAAACTCTGTGTAGTCTAGATCTCCATGTGCTGATGTGTTGTGCACTTGACACTAGTTGGGTAAGGATATATCAAAGATATTAATCTTAGGGAGCCTATTGGGTGAAGATTTTGGGGGTTTATGATGGGGTTTTAACTCTTGTTCAACCTTTGATACATGAAATTCTCGATAGATATTTCTACATTAGCATTACTCATATATCTGTATAGCCCTAAAAAGTCATTGCTATTTTTTTTTAGCATTTGCTAAATGAAATCTAGCTTAATTTTAGTGGACTCTTGAGGTATGGTTTAGGTGTTGTTAGTTATGGCTAATGTCATATGATTTTGAATTTGGGGAATCATATCTACAGCCCCTAGGTTTAGGAAATCTAGTGGTTGGTTTGAAGTGGGATGACCCAATGGGAGTTAATGCATTACATAGAGTGATTGGGGCACATGCACATTCTAGATAACACCAAGTAAGAATTTCAAGGCAGACATTTTTCATAGCATATTGAGAATGGGGGTCATGGTGTATCCTTTAGGGTTTAGTTGCTTATCCACTTTGATGGCCCCTGCATATGATAATGATAGGTCTATTATAGTTATGTATTTTATCAGAAACATGGTCATCCAAGGGTTTAGGGCATTCTTATACATTTAAACCACTAGCTAAGGATTGGGTTGATAAAGCACAGTTATGTGGATACATATTTTTTAGAACACATCATTTAAATTTTTAATGGGATTATTAGTTTCCCTCTTGATAAACATAAACTATTGGTATAGGACACTAGGGTCTATTACTTGGACAAATTAGGTGAATAAATTAGATCTAAAGTGGTCCCAACTTGATATAGATTCTTCAGGAAGGTTTAGAAACCAGTCATAGGTGGAGTCTATTAAAATAAAAGGAAATAACCTAGATACCACAAATTTATGTTCTATATTCAAGAGTCTCAGGTTGGTCTTATAAGAGATTATGTGTTCTTCCATGGTTCATCATACACCAGGGGTGAAATAAGGAAGATACCTCTCAGGGTTCCTGGGTAGATCATGGATGACTCCTGTGATGATAATGGTTAAGCCAACTAACCAAGCCATTTTGGGCTATACATTTGGGATAGGCTGTAGAGAGGAGATGATAGGAATCATGAGATGTCTAGGTTGATTAGACCTATGTTTTCTATGGAAAAGCAAGGGGGAAATTACCAATTTACCTCAGTAAGACCTAGCATTGGTAATGGGTGAACTAGTCTCTAGGATGTTGTATAGTCAAAGAATAGTTATCACATTGTTACCAATAAACCAAACTCAACATATTCCTAAAATGAACTAAAATTAAAACAAGCATGAAGTATGCACCCTCCTTCTAGTGGCAGTTTTTGTTCACTCCAATCTACTCCTTACCATGAAATGACCATGATATTGGGAATTCTTTGAAAAGGGGAAGGTAGGAACAACTATGAAATTTCATCCTCTATTTTAGGATTGATCTAGGATCATCCCAGGAACCAACTCTAGGTATTGGAATTCACAAATAGGGTATGTGTGAATAGTCTCCAAGAGATGAACTATTACCACCAAAAGTTTAATAAACTATACTTCACATAGGTTATATATAACTATGAATACTTTTAATATTGGTCTTGTTATTTATAAACACAAGGGGAAAAGGGAACTTCAAAATCACTAATTACACAAAAAAGAGAGGGAAGGGTAAGGTAGAGAAGGGAAGCTTATAGGTCTAGAATAAGATTAATGCAATGGTCCTTGAACCAAGTGACTTTGCCATAATTATACCATTGTAGACTGAGTTTCACTAAACTTATACTTCTAAGAACATATAGTGGGGAGAGTCTGAGGGAAATAGGAGTATGCCTTCAATGTGAATTCCTACTAAATATTAATTTTAGAGGTTTATTGTCAAATACACATAAATTCTATATAATAATTTACAACTAGGCACACAAATTATCAACACTTATCAAAAGAGAAATAAAAAACTCATATAGAGAATATAATAGCTAAGAACATCATAATCATGACATACATAAAGTGATAAAGTTTTGATCCAAGTGACCTATCACTGTTGATCATTTAAACATGAAGATGAATTAAAATTAAACACATAAGAGACCCTTTTTTCAAAAAAAGAAATTGTATTCATTAAAATAGTAAAAACTTACAATAATAATTGATCTAGGCTACTATTAAAGTCTAGAGTGGTGAAGGAAACATAGGTGAGATCCTAGAAATAATCCAATATCACTTTTTTAAATTTTTTTATCAACCCTAAAATACAATATGATTCTTATATAAATAGATAAGGATAGGGGCTCACCTCCAAAAAGCATAAGCATCCCATCCTATGCCATGATAGCCAGTCATTGTAATTACAATCATATTTAAAAATTTGAACACAAATAAATCCCAAAAAAACCATAACAAATCTATAGGGGACCACTAGTAAATATGTAGAGGTGGCTAAGAGGGACTAGCTCCCAATTACTTCAATTGAGTGCTCTTAGATTCTAGTGTAGGTACCATAAGGTTAAACTCCTTATCCAGCTTGGCCAAGTTTATTAGAGACTCCCTAAAAATCCCCTCTGCTTGAGATACCAATCTCCAAGAGATCCAAAAAATTTCTTCCATTAACTCCTAAAATCTGGAGACTTGGTTGATTATTAAAGTGGACTAAGTTGATAGGTCCAACACTACTCAAGCTCCTTCCTAGTTTGCCTTGGCCACTTTATCCCTCATAAATTAGTTAAATTGACCTAGGTGGACTTTGAATTCCCCTTGGTCAAGTAGAGTTCCATCTAAGTGGAAGAGCAAATAGATATTGACCTTATTAAAATATGTCAATAAATTCTTCTCATCCTCTTCCAAGGGTTCATTTGTAATGTGGGAAAATTCTAACCACTCCTCCATCTCCACTCTCATGTTCATGGCATAAGTTTGGTATAACCCTAAATATAAGGTTGGCATCAATTTGAGATTTTAGAACATCCCCTTGTTGACCACTACCTATAGCTTTTGACATTTGCCATTGATTTTTATGATCCTCTCCATGTAGGCCTACATCCACTGAATAATTGCATTAGTATTAGCCTAATTCCTCATTACTTTTCCAAATATTGATAAAATTAGTAAGAAGGTATCCTTGACCTACATAATTAGTCTTATTGGGAACATACTCTTCACTTTAGCCTCAAGAGTCTAGACTTGGCTCTACATGTCCTTGATGAACTTCTCAAACATATCATGGTTAGCCTAGAGGATGGATAGTGGGTCCTCAACCATCTTATATTCTCTAGTAAAAGTCTTTACCTTGGTGAGGGAAAACAAATATTTATGGGTTTGCCATATCACGGGCTTCCCCTCCTAGATTAATCTTTGAGTAAGCATCATCTTCATGCTCTTGAAGGCTCTATAAAACTCCACTATACATTCAAGTTACCTTGGACATCCAAAATTGGTACATATGATCTTGGGACCATCCCTTGATTTATTGGGGGTATAAGAGGTGTGTTTGAGATGGTGGTGAAGGGTGGAAGATGAGATGGATGGGAGATGGAGGAAGTGAAAGGAGTGAAATAAGAAAGGCATGGAGGTAGAGGGGGAATGGAGGAGAAAGGAGGGAGAATGAAAGGGGAGGCCCATGGGAACATTTAAGCTCATCATTATTCCTAAGTGAGGTTCAACTAAGGTAGGATTGCCATAGAGAATGGATCATGGAATAATAAGGATGAGATAGGCTAGTTAAAGGTGAATCCACTGGGGCCTTGGGTAATGGAGAGAGATGGATGGGGAGCCAATCACTAGGTTACTCTTAATGAGGCTATAGGATTCATTGATAATTGTGAAGAGGTGGATCTTAAACTGAATGCCTTTAGGCTAGAGATAAAGGATGGGTTTCCTTCTATTTCTTCTTTAGTCTCTTTCTTGGGATAGCTTTGGGTGTTGTGATGGATGGTCTGATCATGATGGAAGGGGCTATAGGAGATGATGGTGGAAGACTTGGATCTATGGAGGGGAGCACTAGGATAACTAGAGTGTGGATTTGAAGGGTCCTTCACAGAGGTGGTATGATCCCAAAGGCTATAGTCACACATGTTATTGAGGGCATGCCTAAGGGAGGCATTGGGAGGACTCTAGGATATGAGATGGGTAGAACAGAAGGGAATGGAAAAGTGAAGAGGTTTAAAAGGATCAAGGCCAAGGGTACTTGGGAAAAATATGGAGGGGGAATAATAGTAAATAAAGGGGGAGGTGGAGGCAAACTAGTGGGTACCAAAAAAGGTAATTGGAATGTGTTGGGAATAAGGGGGGGAAGGGAAATAAGAAGAGATGGAGTGAAAAGGAAACCTAGATGGGTGATTGTTGAGTGCCTTATTCAGGTCTCAATCTTGAGTTGTTAGCTATGTCAAATCTCAAAAGTTACATCAATTATGATTGAACAGGATGCACTCTAGCTACATGATATCATGTAGTCTAATCTAGTCTCTACTGAGGCCTAGTTACTAGTGTTACTAGAGGAGTTGGAGGTGGAGCTCAAGGATCAAATAAAGGAGGGAAAGGTGGATCTAGATCTCAAGGAATAATGTTCACTAATAGAATTGGATTAGGAACTAGGGCTGGAGCTTGAGGAGGAGAAGGTGTCAAGATGGATTACAAGATTCTTTAGGACATAATTGGAGTTGGGTCCTCCATGGATCGAGTAAGAACTAGAGGTGTTATCAAGGGGCATGTTTGATCCTTATTTCCTTTCTTAATCCTCTTAATTACTATATGATATAGTACCTCTTGGTCATTGTTGGTTTTTAGATAGAGCTCATCATCATGTTTAGCTTGATGGTTTTAGTTAATTTTGAGCCAAATTGAATATTGTGCCAATGGGATCAAATCACTCCTACAAGGTCCCACTATTAAATATTACATTTTTCAAGGGTGAAGTAGTCTTGCCCAGCCACCATATTTTGTATTGAATTGAAGTTCCTATAGACATGGACCCCTATAGTGATCAGAATCATAGGGCATGCCTTCTGCTAATGTTATATATAGAAATCAAAGATGTCATTCACTAGTTGATAGGTAATCTCCTATTTTGAAAAGTGGTTAGTCACATAATATGATAGGCATAGTGGGTCTTGGATGAATCCCATGACTTGATTTATTGTGTCATATTTATATAAATAGTAGCCCCTAATGATTGTGATAGAGTCTTATATTATATTTGAGAGATCAGGAATTAGAGATTCATTAATTTATTGGTACACCACCAAGTAGAAATGGTCACAAATATCCTAGACATGCTTGTGGAATTGGTGGCCATACAACTTATATAATACCATATGAATAGTTTAGCCACCAAGAACCCATGTAAAAAATATTAATGGCTTGAATTAGAACATCCCATAGATGGTGTCAAGAAAGTAGCTCATCATGTATAAGTCTCCCCCATTTTAGGGATATATAATGGCATGTACCAACTTGAAGTTGATCAAGCCTCTAATGTTTAAGATGTCAAAGCAAGACAAGATCATGTGTAGATGGGGCACCCATAATTTTTTGACATGTTGGTAGTCTGAATCCCTAAATAATTAGTTTATTAGGATCATGCCTACTTATACCTCCTCTATAAATGGTGTAGATTATGTAGGCATTGATATTTTCTTTGTTAACTTGCTTAGAGTTAGTGTTCTTAACCTAGTTATGGAGGATGCCATAGATCTAGTGATCATTCATCCAGACTGACACTATTATTGTATCATATGAGAGTGATAAGTCTAATAAGGAGTAGTAAACCTTAAAGGCATTCTTGAATATATCAACAATTTGTTTCTAAGAGGAGGGTGAACATACCCAATCATTGACAATTTATAGTACATGGATAACCTTGTGGAGAATGCCACCTAATAGGTCAACATAGGGAAACATCTCTAGTTTTGGCATGACTCTATGAAGTTCACACCTTTTAAAAGACAAAAGGGCATCCTCATACTTATCCAATTAGTTTTCAATGTCAGTAGAATACTTGGGGATTTGTTCAATTACTTTGAATATGTCATGATAGTGTTTATACCTAGTTAAACTAGAAAGGAAAGTGGTGTCTCGGTACTCAAGATCAACCTTCAAGTTTGAGAATGTAATGACCATTAGATTAGGGTAGAGGGGAAATTAAGAATCTTTGGGCATTAGAGGTTAAATAAATAAGGGTTCTATGTAACTTTGAAATCAATGAGTCTAAGATTTCTTATAAGGTAGTAATGGTAACCATTAATGGGCCTCCATTGGGATTTATAAACATATTCACACATATACCTACATTAATGGCATTTGGAAACTCACTATGAATTTGAAACTGAGTTGGTGGCTAGATTTTCTCCATTTATTTCTAAATCTAGAATTGAATTTGAAGCCCATAATAATCTTATGCTAGTTAGATATAGAAATGGCAATGTGATTTTTTAAAAACTATCCAATCAAGTCTAGTTTTCCATTATGTTAATTCCCAACATGTGGTAGGCACACAGTCACATCTCTTAGAGTAACCTCACCTAACTCTTAATTTATAAAATGTGTCATTTGTCTATTGATCCTCCCATTAAAGGTCAATACCTAGGCATAATTTTTTACTCCATATCATTCACCTAGATTGGGTGATGTGTCACTCAGGTAAATATGGCACATCTTAATTGGCCTTGGTTAACCACTTGCACTTCATTCTAATCTTACAAGGTCATAAGTGGAAACTAGTTAATATTTTCAATAGATGATGTGGTAGCTTCATATTCAACTAGGTTCTCTTAGGCTCTGACATCTATAATAGGTCTAAAGTACTGGCTATTCTAACTCCAAATGATGTGGTAATTTATAATTGGGATATGATCTCATGGGATTTGATATCTATGATAGGTCTAGGGAACTAGATGCTCTAGCTCTAAATGATTTGGTCATTTCCCATTAAGCTAGCCTCTCTTAGGATCTAACATCTCTGATAGGTGTAGGGTACTAATTTATTTGACACCAAATGATATGGATACTTTCCATTAGATTGGGATTTCTTTGGCTTTGAAATCTCTAATAGGTTCATGTAACTAGCCACTCTGAGTCCAAATGATGTGTTCACTTCTCATTTAGCTAGGATCTCTCATACTCTGACATATTTAATAGGTTTAAGGGACTGGTTGCTCTGACACCAAATGACATGGTGATTTCCTATTGGCTTGGGTTCTCTTGGAATTTGACATCTCTAAAATTTTTGGGGGATTGGCTACTCTAAATCCAAATTACATGGTGATTTCTCATTAGGCTAGGCTCTCCCAAACTCTAGCATCTATAATCGATTTAATGGACTAGATACTCTGACTCCATGTGGTGTGGCCACTTCCCATTAGGCTGGGCTCTACAAAATTCATGAAATGACTAGGTAAGAAAGATAAAAAATGAATATTGTAGACACCTAAAAATGGCCACCAATAACCTCTAATTAGGCTTTTGGCTAGTTTCCATTTAAAATGCACAATTTAGCCTAAAAATAATAAAACATTCATTAAATGAGTTTAAATTAATATATTCAAGTGCCAATTTTGGCCAGGGTATCCTTAAATGGGCCAATGTAATTTATGGCCTAGCTAACTTTAATTAGTTCATTTTGAGTCAAAATGCCAAATTTGCACTTGCATGATTTGGACTGCTCTTTCCTATCAAATCTTTTATACAAGACTTGTGCCTTTATTATTTGTTTTTGGAAACATTCTAAATGGGAATATGTATCCAACACATCTAATGTGGACTTCCAATTCTAATCCAGCCAAAATTAGGACCAATAACAAGACATTTTGATCAATTTGTTCATAAAGTGCTTAATCATGTTTAAGAGATAATTAACACAAAGCAAGGCCTAATAAAAAATTCCATGGAAAGTTGTTGAATGATTTGTTTTGGAAATGGATATTGAATATTTGCATCATCAAGTGACCTCATTTCTTCAGAAGACATCCCTAGGCATTAAATGCCACAAATATCAGGATTCATGCCTCCCATGCCTCATCAATGCCCTCCATGATGCCCTCCATGCTTCTTAATTGCCTCTTTTTGTAATGCCATGAGGAGGATAATTACAAAATTAATTCCCAAAATTGAATTAATCCTCAACCACACATCTCAATCTTGAGATGGATGGTTGAGGTTGATTATGATCAAATCCAAAAATCTATAAATAGGAGGCCTCACAACATCATTTCTAAGCTTAATTAGTACAAAGTTATAATGTAGGATTGGTTCCAAAAAGCTTCAATCAACTAGTGTTATAATGCCAAATTTATTCCAATCCAATCCAAGCCACAAGACAAAGGTGCCAAGGAGATATATAGGTTGTCAAGCTTCCATTACCAAGGACTTCATGAGCACAAGCCGAGTAAGCCACCACTACAAAGGCATTTGGAACATCCAAGGAAGGTGAAGGAATTCTTGTGTTTTCATTCCTTGATTTTTAGTTGTGTTTATCATTTGCTTTTGTTAACTAAGCTCTCACTAGTATCTAGACCTAGATATGTTATGCTATTAGTGTGTTTGTTTCACTTTGTTTTCAGTTTGGAACTAACACTATACTAATCATCCTCTCTTCAGTCCAATTCCTAGATCATATAATGTCATGCCTAGTGGGATGAGACACATCTCACACCTAAATTAAATCCTTTTTTAACTTAAAAAAATTCATTTGAGCCTTTAAAACTCTTGTAAATTGATTTTATAACTTTATTTTGCTATTTTTGGTTGCCATGATTTTTACATAGTAACTGATGTCAACAAAAATACTGACATCAATTACCTAGTTTAATTGATGTCAGTTAGTAGAAATGACATCGATTAGATCTCAATTGGCCATAACTGACATTGGTGGTATTGACCAACGTCGATCACTATATTTTTCAAAAAACATAGACCTGAGAGCTATGTTTTCAAAGTTTGTTATTTCAAACTCAAAAGGGATTCAAAGCTAAAGGATATGCTAACATTTTTTATATAGGACCAAGCAAGATATTTTGCTCAAAACATGTTTAAATCACTTTTGCATG
Organism: Torreya grandis; assembly: GCA_037957365.1. Lineage (NCBI taxonomy): Eukaryota > Viridiplantae > Streptophyta > Pinopsida > Cupressales > Taxaceae > Torreya > Torreya grandis. Next base: position 3,885,515 of record JARHVA010000681.1, read on the forward strand.
CTTAAAATTTGATTAGGAACTTTGTTTTGGTGTTTAACAAAGAATTTATGGGTTTTTGGTGAATGACTTTCAAAGTTTGTAACTAAGACCAAGGGGTCAAATGAACACCACCAAACATTTCATTTGGGTTTAAAATTGAACACACTTATCAATTTTTTCTTGCAATAGTTGTTAAATTAGATTTTGTTTGGCAAAAGGAGGAATGCTATGTGTATGCTCTTCCATTTGTCCCTTATAGGGAACCCTTGGAATCAAAAGCACCATTCTTATTGCAAGTAGCCTAGTCCAAGGCTTAGAAATAAATTCATCTAAAGCACTCCCCAAAAAATCATCAAAGTTGGGGTGACCTTGAAAATAACCCTAAAGTCTTTCTATTTTCATGCTTTCTTTATTTTTATGCATCTTGGCTTGCGAGGGGGACTTCATCACCTTCCACAAGTTCTTTAGGGAAGCTTTGACCTAGGGTTTCATCTCCCAGCATTGAATTTATTTGCATATTTTAGAGTTGCACATGAGATGTAGTGGCACTTTGGACATTGCACTACACTGAGTGAATAATAGGATGTAGTGGTTGCAAAAAGGACTAGACCTTTTTGAAACAAGCCAAGTGATACAGACCTAAAATCCATGATTTTATTTTGCATTATTTGGCATGAAAGTCATTGTGTAATTGATTCCCCTAGATCATTTGGAAACTTCTTAGATCTTAGATAAATCCCCACTTGTCATGGAATTATTGTTGGTGTAAGGTGCGCCTCAAGGTCCATGTCATAGCACTGTCATTTGAGGGAAGGGAGGGTGTAAAAATGATACTATATAATTCACATTTGATTTTGAATGAACACTTAAAATTCTATCAAATGACATATATTGATGGATTCCAACAATAATAAGTAACCTTGTCAGTTTAGGATCTAAGGGTAATTAATTAGTTGGTATTGTCTTAGATTAAAGTCTTGTTTGGAGTCAAAACTTGGTGTAAACAAATAATCCAAACCAAACACATAGTCCTAATTTTCCTTTGAACAAAGAGGCATTATGCTACCCACATGAGATCATCCATTTGCCTTGTTCAAAGTTCATCAAAAGCTTGAGAGTCATATCATCCACTTTGGCACATTTATGCTACCCAATTAATTCTAGACCTTTACCAACATTGTTTAAGTCATTCACTTATAATCTAAATTCAGAATTACACATTTACAAGTTCATAGGGTTGATCTGTTAAGTGGGTTTTCCATTTTCACTAAACTTGAGGGAACTTAGGTTTAATTTATGATTTAGGTTGAAGGCCATTTTAGACTCATAAGCATTATCATCACTTGGTAGACTTAAGACATTTTGTGCTAAAAACTTGTACTTTAAGTCCATACACCACAACATTTTGAGTCAAGAAAGGTATTGTTATGCTACCAAAATTGTAGGAAAATATCTTTGCCTTAAGAGAGTTTTTGAAACAAACCTTTTTATTACACCTTTTGGATAGTATAGCATCATTATGCTACCCAAATCATTTCAAATGTTTTTTCTTGGACCCTCTTGCATAGAGTTCCAAATTTATTCCTACAAAATTAGGTCAATCTAGGTGTACTTTTGATCCTTTATTTAAATCATAGTTATACTATTCACCTTTGTCTAGCTTATTTGTCAAAAGAACCAAGTTTTATATCAATTTTTGTGAAGAAAGTAAATTATTGCTAAAGTGCCTTTTATTTCATATCTTATACCTAGTTGATCAAGTTCATGTACAAGAATCAAATGCCTAGTGTTTGTTAGAAGTGTTTCAAATCTATTAGATTAAAAATTTCATTTATTTTTCAAAGTCTTGCTTTTGATGCCATTTGGCCAAGAGTCCTAGCACATGCATTATTTGAGCCTAGATTTTGACATCATGTTTGGCCAAAATACCTAACAAATTTTAAATTCCTAGATTAGACTGATTTGAAACACTTTAACCTTAGAGTTTAACATTTTGATTTATGATCCATTTACTTTCTTACTTTTCTATGAACAGTGAAATGTTATATACTTCACTCTAGCTTGTTTCTTTACAAATATTTGTATAAAACTTTTGATCCTTTTTGACGAATTTAGACCAAGTTGGAACATCATCTATTTTAGATTCTATCCTTTTTAGAGTTTGTATAAATATTTGACCTTTTATGACAAAGAATTGACTATGGATCCCAACATGTATTCCTACACTTGTAGTGGACTCATGTACAATCCAAGGATTAATAATTTAATTGCATAGGAAGAAATGGTGTAAGACCCCTATATGGATAACATTGCTTGTGAGATGTATTCTTATCCTTCTTATAATACTTAACTAGGGGCATAAAACCAAGATCCATTAGCTAACTATCTAGTTAACACACCACCTTACATAGAATAGGACCAATAACAAACTACACAATACTTAGCTACAATACTTGTAGTGGATGAGCCAGTACTTCAATAGTCATATTATACTAATACAACTTCCACGTATGATCTATTTTTATTTGAGTGACATTTGTTAGAGAACAAAGATGAGATTTTGGTTAGAGACATAGAGGTAGGGGCTAAGTTTCTGATAGACTTCCCCCATGAAAATTTACCAAGTCTAGTAAGAGTGCCCCATAATATCATTTACGATCAACAGACTTCTTATAGAAATCCTATGGCTCTAGTCCAAACAATGTATTAAGACCCTAATATATCCAATCAAGGAAAAAACATCATATAATATCACTTTAACCAAATGCAAATAGCATACCAAACCTACTTGATTTTAGCACATGATTTCAGTTAGATGAACATGGTGAGTAATCCCCTCATTAACCTAGTAAATTCAATGGGGGTGTTGATGGAATTAACTAGACAAGAGAATCTAAATTCTAACCCATTTGTACAAAATTCTTCGATAGATAACTTGATACATATGTTAGTTATTGAAGAAGTGTCTTCATCTTCTAAATTAAATTATGAGCCAAATGTAGTGGATAATGTGCAAACAACATCCAATCTTGATCAAAGTGGTACTAACGCATAAACAACTAACAAACAACATGTGCCTATATGTAATCTCATGAGTAGATTATCATACCAAGGAATATGAATTTTTATACCCCATCCTCAACCAACTGCTTCCTCAAGTGTACAACCTACAGGATTAAATATTCAAATAATGGCTAATATTATGTCTTAATGATAGAATGTGATGAATCCTACTCCCCCTAAACAAGTAGAAAGTGGTATTCCACAACAACAAACACAATCTAATGTATCAATGCAACAAAGGATGAATACATTGCCACCTCAATTAGGGGCAATAAATATTCCACCCTACCAAGTAACAACAAACATACATTTTTAGTCATAGATTAATATGCTAATTCAAAACCAGGTAATGACTAGTCAACAACATGAAAATATTGGTCAGTGATAGATGTCAAATCTGTAATCTACTTTTACTTCTTCAAAGGAATTCATGCAACAAGGAGGTCCCCATGTTTCTCAAGTACCTATTAGACAACCATTGGTTTAAAATGCGCCACAAATTTAGAGATAGGGTCTTGGTCCATAAGTTCCTATTCAACAACAAGGTTCAATTAGTCAACATCATGTCCCTTTTCAACCATAGTAGGCATATTATAGTTATATTCATTCATCCCAAACACAAAATCTTCCAATTCAAACCTTTATCATCAACCCAAACCACATCATGTAACCAAATGTCTAATTCCAAGTACATCCTAATCCATGTATGCATATTCCTAGTCCATTCCCCAACCAAGCCAATGCACCCCAATAGGTATCTCCATCACACCTTGGTAAAAGTATCCCACTTTTGACCTCTCAGTGATTTACCCAAACCAACATTCTCCCTCAAACCAATATTCCATCTAGTTTCCTATCCCAAGAATTGTAATAGATGAAGGATGTAATTGTTGATATTCGGGTGGGGAAACAAACTAAAAAGTTCAAATTGGATTATGTATGTTCATATCCATTAAATATGGAGTATTTTTAGATACTATTTCCTCTAGGATATGAACCATTGAAATTTGACAAATACAAAGGGAAGGGTGATCCTAAGTCTCATTTGACCAAATTTTTTGTCACATGTCAACTAGTGGCATATAGTGACATATACCTTTTGCTGTTGTTTCCAAGGAGCTTGGTTGGACAAGCCTTAGAGTGGTTTTTAAATTTTCCCAAGAATTTAGTAATGGACCTTGATGATCTTTCTGATAAATTTGTGTAGCACTTTTCCTATAATCTCAAGCATGAGATTTCATTAGTGGACCTGACATAAGAAAAGAAAAAAGCTAGGGAGAGTTTTGAAAGTTATTTATAATGATGGAGAGCCCTTGAAAGTCATTTTACCCACATTTTACCATATAAATAATTAGTTGCTATGTTTACTAAAAATTTTCATGGTGAGATAGCCTATCATCTAGAACTGTAATGTGTGTATACTTTCAAAGAGATCATTGATAAAGGTTTATTGATCAAGAGTGCACTCATCAATAAAGGGGTCATCAAGCTTAATTCAAATAATCAAAATCAAGGTACCAATCATAGAAATAGCCAAAAAAACATCTTAATCAAGTGTAAGCATCACAACCAACATAGGCCAATAATCAAGAAAGATCGAAGCAATTCAACCGCAATAGGATTATTATGGGAAATGGAGTAATTGAATCTCAATATGTCCAAAATATGCAGACATCATTTGCACCACCTTTTCAACTTACTCCTACCTAGAAACCTCTTCAACCAATGTCGTAAGCACAATAACCAAGACCTACATAACAAATACAACAACCTTTACCATTGTAAACCCCTCTTAGGAAAATTGTGCCTACACGTCATTTCTTTAGTGACCTAGGTGAACCTATTGAATCTTTATTTTACAAGATTGTTGCCACTAATCTAATTAATTAGCCTATACCAAAGCATTATCTGCAAGGCATTCCTTATCATGATTGATATCATGAAAATGAATTCTATGACTATCATTGGGTCAACAGGCATAATCTATGAAGATGTGTCCAAATCAAGCATTTAATCAAGAATATGTTGGAGACTGGGGGATAAAATTAGATAATGGTTCTTCTAATTCTAATCAAACTCTTAGGATTTATCAAAACCCTTTTTCCTAACGTAATAATCAATAGCAGTAAAATAATTAGAAACAACAACAATGGCTAGTGTAGTAGCTAAATCAATAGTATCAAAATCAAAGGTCAAACTAGTATAAATAACAAAATTAGTAGTAGAATCTACAATGATAGATCAATAGACAAAACCAAGGTCAAAACAATAACCAACAAACCTATCATGCATTTACACATGACTACAACAAGCTTGCAGGTCATATTATAGGGGGTAGGGTTAATACCATCTCCATTAATCCTAGACCAAAAACTAATAAGCCTAGACCATTTCTAAATAAAAATATTTAGCCAAATCACATGGATAATCCTTCTTTGACCTGGGAATGCATATAGGCAAACCAACAAACTAGGACTCCCACTTTTAGATCTCTTAGTGAAAAGTCATTCTTGCCATGTGGCCGCATGCAAGTGCATCAGTAATCAAGACTTGTCCTATCTGGTCCCACACCATTTCCAACATCAGTTAGAAATAATGATCTAGTATTTAATCTTGATTATGTAATCACAACTCAAAGGTCAAAGATTATTATCCTAGGCCCTCAACCATCTGCCACTTTGCCTCAAAATAAACCATTCACTATTGACAAAGATAAGAAGTTTGATATTATGGAAAAATTATAGAAGACACCAGCACAAATTTCTATTTTATATTTTCTACAAATGTCAATAATAATTAAGAACATCTTGAATGATTTCTTAACCCAATCCACTATTGCTAGTGACATATCCCCTAATAAATTTTAAGCTTTGGTTGGACACCTAGCTCTAGCCCAATAAGTCACATTCAACCAAAGTGATAGGTCTTCACTTGGCCCGCTCCATAATAACCCATTATATATAGAATTTTGTATCATAGGACATAAAGTGAAACATGTCCTTATCAACAATAGATCTAGCCTCAACATAGTGTCTCTCAAGCTCATCAAGCTTCTTGGGTAGACAATGATAGATCTCTAGCCATAAATAATAACTATGAAAGCTTATGATAATTAGGAAAAAGAATAATAGGGCACCATTATTTTTCCAGTTATCATTGGGACTTTGACCCATGATACACTTTACCATGTGTTGGACCTTAAGTTATCATAAAACATGCTTCTAGGTTGGCCTTGGTTACATGAGATTTATGCAGTCCTATCAAGACTGCACCAATGTGTTTACTCAGGGATGGAGGTGAATATTCTAGGAGATTTACACCCATATGAACACTACAAGCATCTTGAAGCCAAATTTCAAAGCTATAATTATTAGTATGATATGAATCCTAGTTCCAAGTAGGATAAAGGAAAAGATATATTTATTGATCCTTCACTAGATAATTTCATAGATCCTACTACCTTAGATTCCCTTTCCCACATGCCACCTCTTGAAGCTTCTAATAATTTCACCATTTAGATAATAGATTAGGGGAATATGTGACCCATGATACGTTTCATATCACTAATCTTCCTTATAATTTGAAAACCTTTGGGTGACCTAAAGTCATTCCACATATGCATTGGCAATAAATAACAAAGATAAGGGACCTATCACATTTATACTAGCATCTAACCTAGAACCTGACCTCTTGAAGGGGATGAATCATGGTTATACAATAATGACCAAGTTTATTGTTATAAAAATGCAAAGTATCCTATTCCCAATAGGATCATGGAACATCATAATTATGAAGGAAGAGGCCTCAGCTCAAATCAACAAGGAACCATCAAGCCAATTTCCATGACTAACTATGAAATACCTTATGGAATTGGAGTTAAACCACCTGGGGGTGACCCCACATATCTTATTCAAACTCCATCACTAGTGACTAGTGATGATGATGTTGTAGCAAAGCAAAGTTCAATCATAGCCTTACCTTTGATAACCTAGCTGAAACCAACCTATTTGATAATAATGCCATTTTACCCTTACCCAAGCCATTCATCACAATCCATTACCATTATATTATCCCCAATTGATATATTGGGACCAATAAGAATCTAGTCTATAGATTGATGATTTCTAAAATGATGAGGCATTCTATGATTTCTTAGGCGTTAGAGATAATGTTCTATTGGGAGATCACAAATCAGGATTCTCAACCACATTAGATCCTACAGCCTATTTTGTAGAGTGAGTGAACACCCTTAGCTAAAAAAATATGAGTAAAACATTGAGGTCCCAAAGTGAAAACCTCTTTGAGGCATTTTTTGACCAGGGAAAAAGTAAAGATAAATGCAAGTGTAGTGGTGAAAACCTATTTTAGGTGTTATTAGATGGGAGTGTTCATTATTATTAATATTTAGATTAGGAGACCACCAATGATGAACTTGCCTATGGATTTGCATTAAACATTGAGCAACAACAAGTATTTGATCAAATTCTCCAATAATTTTTGACTATTGTTTTTTACATGGCCAAATCTCCCATTAGGAGACTTAGATTCATCATGCCTAGGAGAAGTTGAAGATCAAGTCCTAACAGAGGACCCTGACATAGTCTAATAGTTCAAGTCAAAGCCTACTATCCTAGAAGATGGTTTGACCCTCATAGTTGAAGATATAATAGAGGTAAACATTGAGACTCTTTCAGACCTAAAATGGATAAAATTAGGTGCATCCCTCACTAAGGAGGAATGTGATGTTTTTACAACTCTATTGAGAGAGTTTGTGGATATATTTACATGGGCCTATTCTAACATGATAGGATTAAACCATGCCTTGGTTCTACACCACCTTATGGTTAATCTTGATGCCAAACTAGTAAAAAAAAAGCTCTATAAGATGTATCCTCTCATTTCTATATTAGTAAAGAAAGAGTTGGAAAAACTCATAGAAATAAGATGTATCTGATCCATTGACTACTTAGAATGGATCTCTAATGTAGTACCTATTAGCAAAAAGCCTGAAGGGATCAAAATTTGTACTAATTTTTGAGACATCAATAAAGATTTTCCTAAAGATGATTTTCCCTTACCTAATATCAATATGATTATCGATTCCATGATAGGTTATGAAATTCTTTCATTCATGGATGGATTTTTAGGATACAATTAGATCAAAATAGCATCAGAAGATCAAAATAAAATAAAACTCACCACTCCATGGGGAAAATTTTGTTATTAGGTGATGCCATTTGGTCTTAAGAATATGGGAGATACATATCAAAGAGTCATGAATTTCATATTCCATGATATGATGCATGATATTGTTAAAGACTATGTCGATGACATATTAGGAAAACCCAAGACTAGGTCTAACCATCTAATAGTGCTATGTAAGATATTTGAAAGACTATGAAGGTAAAAAGTCAGACTCAATCTAAAGAAATGTGTGTTTGGTGTGAATTCAGGTAAATTACTTGGCTTCATTGTGTCTCATAGAGGTATTGAAGTTGATCCAGCTAAAGTCCATGCTATTACCAAAATGCCACCACCAACCAATTCAAAAAAACTCTATAGTTTATAGGGTAAGATGCAATAAATTTGATGCTTCATCTCTCAATTATTAGATAAGTTCCATACATTTATTCACCTTTTTAAGAAAGGAGTTACATTTCACTAGGATGATCACTACCAAATAGCTTTTCAACAACTCAGATTATCTTGTCAATCTGCCTATTTTATTACCTCCTATTGAACATGCCCTAGGGGTAATCTTGGCTCAACATGATGAAAATGGAAAGGATCATAGTTTATACTACTTAATCCATACCTTGTTACATATGAACATAACTATGCACTTGTTGAAAAAGCTTGCCTAGCCATGGTTTTTGTAACTCAAAAAATTGCATTGTTACATGTTGAATAATAAAATCATGGTAATTTCAAAGGTAGATCTATTCAAGTATCTACTATCTAAAATAGATTTTCAAGGTAGAATGGATAAATGGATCATGCTTCTTAGTGAGTTTGACACACAGTATGTCAATCAGAAAGCAATCAAAGGACAAGTTCTTGTAGATCAACTTGCTGAAGTACCTCTCATGGACACACAACCACTCAATTTTATATTTCCTAATGAATCCATCATGACCATTATTGATCTACCCCTTAAGGAGAAGCCTTAGAATCTATACTTTGATGGTGCATTCACTACACATGGATCGGGGGTATGCCTATTGTTTATTACACCACATGGGGATCTAAGCCTTAAATCATTTAGAATAAACTTTCCTTGTATAAATAACATGGTTGAGTATGAAACACTTGTTATAGGACTTTGACAAGTAGTACAATGGAATATATCTCATCTCTAAGTTTATGGTAATTCTTAGTTAATCATCAATCAGGTCATAGATCATTTTTAGACCAAAGATGACAAGTTGGTTACATATAAAGACATGGTCGACATTCTTAAAAAGCAAATTGCCAACATTTAGTTTGAGCACATACCAAGGGTTAGTAATATAACTACATATGCCATGGATACTATTGGCTCACTGATTCAACAAATAGATAAAGCTAGAAGTTATTAGTTCCTTGTCAAAATTTTAACAACACTGGCTCATGAACCTTCAATTATTGCCATGATTTGTGATATTGTTGGTCCTAATTCTATCTAGTACTTAGACCTTTAAAACTACCTTCATGAACAAATTCAACCACCTAGCCTATCTCAAAAACAAACAAAAGCCTTCATTCGTCATTCCACTCATTATACTTTACTTGGATCCACTCTTTACCATCATAGTTTTGATGGAACTCTTCTTTGTTATTTAACTTTAGTAGAGTCTATGCTAGTGTTAAGAGAAGTTCATGAATGAGTATGTGGATCCCATTCTAGCTGGGTAGTCCTATCCAAAAATATCTTGTGTACTGGCTATTATTGGTCCACAATGGACATAGATACCCCTACATATGTAAATAAATGTGACAAATGCCAATGGTATGCTAATTTGATTCATGCCCCAACAAAAAATCTAAAACTAATGTTTATAGCATGGCCATTTTATACATAGGGACTTGACCTCATTAGGAAGATTAACCCCACTTCATCTGATAGCCATAAACATATCCTTATCACCACTGAATATTTCACTAAATGGGTTAAAGCTATACCCATTACTTACATGACTAAAAATAAAATTTCTAAATTCATCTTCAACCATCTCATTAACTGCTATGGTACCCACTCTGACATTATATTTGATAATGGAGGATCATTTAAGAACAAAGATGTAGACTAGTAATGTACTGAATACAACATCACACAACACTTTTCTACAACATATTGCCCTCAAGGTAATGTCTAAGCTAAGGAATCCAACAATACCATTTTCAACATTCTTAAAAATATTTTCAATGATGCCAGTCATGACTAACACCTCTAGATATTCCCTACCCTTTGGGCATACCGTACCAATCATCGCACCCCCATAGGAGCCATTCCATACTCACTTATTTATGGTACTGAATCGATCCTTCCCATTGAGGTTAAATTGCCTTCACCATGCATCTCTTTCAAGCATGTCCAAGATGATCATGACTATTGAGTAGCACACTTGGAAGAGTTGGATCTACTTGATGAAAATTGCATAGCCATGCTCAATAATCTTCAATCATACTAAAATCGACTCAAAGGCCACTACAATTGGTGTGTGAAGTATTGAACACTTAACTTGGTGATCTGGTTCTCAAAGAGAACTAAAAGAATACCATGGTCAAGAATAAACATAAAGGGAAATTCAAACCAAATTAGATAGGGCATTTTGTCATCACTGTAGATTATAGATTAGGAGCATTCAGGCTTGCCACACCAGATGGTGATAAACTTCCAGAGCCAATGAATATTATTCATCTCAAGTGGTATTATGATTAAATGCTAAGGTGTATTATCTATAAGTACCATTTTAGTTATGCCTTTTTGTCACTATTATTATTTGTACACATACCATTTTTATCCATCCTCTTTACCATATCCACTTTCTACTTCTGACCTATCAACCTAGTGTGTTCTAAAAACCTAGCCTATTTAACCTTGGTTTTTATCATTCATTACATAGTTTCAACATTAATGTATCTAATTAGTTCATTAGTTAGCTCAATTAATTTATATAGAGAGCATATTTTGTGATAGTTTGATAGAAGTTTCAATAGTTATATCCTTTGTTTGTTAGTCCTTTCTTACCACTAGTCTTGCTACTAATTATAACCACCTTTGGGCAAATTATTACCATTTATCTATATCATTGTGTCTTAGTTATAACTACCTATGGGAAAACTATGGGAAATACTAAGCCTTAACATACCAACTTGCCACTTCCTATGCCATACTGTGTCTTTTTACCAACTATGCCTATTTTGTTTGAATTGACTACTACACTAGTTGAGTTCCTCCATTGAAAGGGCAAAACTACAGTGACTTGAGGTCCTAATATGGGACTATGTAGTTAGTGATGAATAATTCTTTAGGTTATCTTTTTCACCCTTTTCTCCATGCTCTCACCATTTTTTGAGAAACTTAAACCATGACCTCACCATTTTGTGAGCAATCAAAGCTATGCTCTCACTATTTTGCAAGAAACCTAAGCCACACTCTCATCATTTTGTGAGCAGCCTAAGCCACACTCTTGACTTTTTTTGAGTAACTTAAGCCATGATCTCACCATTTTTTGAGCAACCTAAGCCACACTCTCACCATTTTATAAATAACCTAAGCCATACTCTCACCATTTTGTGAGCAACCTAAGCCATGATCTCACTATTTTGTGAGCAACCTAAGCCACACTCTCACCATTTTATGAGAAACCTAAGCCACACTCTCACCATTTTTTAAGCAACCTAAGCCATGATATAACTATTTTTTGACAAATTAATCCACACTCTCACCATTTTATGAGAAATTGAAGCTACACTCTCACCATTTTATGAGAAACTGAAGCTACACTTTCACTATTTTATGAGCAACTTTAGTTTAAATTCTCTCACCATTTTAGGAGCTTGAACCATTTGGTGTCTTTTCATTCTTAATTGACTTGAGACACTCCAAAACACTTCCAAAAACATTTGTAAAATTGGTAGAAAAGAAAAAAAACATTGACCGCTTCTTTGCCTTAAGGATTCTAGGAACCCTTACTAAGTTACAAGCAAATCACTTGTCACTTAGTTTCCCCATCTTTTTTGGCTTTTTATCCCATGCACTTTCCATTTTTAAAGATCATTCCTATTCTTATATCACATCCATTCTATTTTTTTCATCAGTTATCACATTCTTCCTATTCCCTATGAGATCTACATTTAGCCCAAAGTTTTTTATTGGATATTACATCTATGAAACTATGTAAGCATCATCCACTTTCCTATTGAATATGGAGAAAACTCATCCAACCCCTTCCTTTTATTATATTCCCCCCTTTTTTTCTTCTATTAATTTATCACCTATTTTTTAGGGGCAATGTTCATATGGTTTATTATTGCTTTGTTTGTTTGTCTATTTTTGCTTACGTTATTTGTTTATCTGCCTATTTGTTTTATTTCAATGTTGTTGCCTTGATTCAATTTATGTGTGTTCATTAGGGGATTCCTTGTCCACACTTACACTTTAATCCATCCCTATTCATATGTTTACATTGTCATCATGGTTTTTATCATTGGTGCATTATTTTCTATTGAGTATTAGATTATGACAGTCAGTCCTTATACATATTTTGGCTAATTATTTATGGGGTTCTATCATAAAACATACCATCACATGATACAACAAACCTCAGCTTCAAGAAGTCTATTCAACAATGGTGGCATCTCTTCAACATTGATATCTTGATTTTTCTCTCAATCATATCCCAAATAGAGTAATTAACCATTAAAGAATTTCAACCTCTATTAGTTCAAATGAGCATTTCCATACTAGTAGGTTGTTATAATTCATCATTACCCTCTGTGTTAAGTTATCATCATCCTTAGTGAAGTTTATCATGTTTTTCATAAATGGGGTCTAATGATTACAACCACTTATGGGCAGATCATTGCATAATGTCCCACCTACAATTCTCAATGATTATAACTGCCTTTGGGCAAATCATTATGTTTTCACCATTTTAATTTTTTTGCCTATACAAGGGTAGTTTGTTCTCTTATTTGTCTGTCCTGACTAGGGAAGTTCCATCTTCTCAATGATTCTAAGTGCCTTTGGGCAAATCATTGTGTTATCATACCACATTACCACTATCAAGGTATAATGCTTATAACTACCTTTGGGAAAACCATTATACACCATCCCACTTGCATTATTAATGATTTTAACTACTTTTTAAATATCATTATGTTTTCACCCCATCATTTTTACTTTCTTTGGTTCCCTCATTTCACTTATTTATTTTCAAGGGACCATTTTCTAACATGCTTGTGCCAACCATTCCCTCGAGGGGGCATCATACAATTAGTTTATCATCATTGAAGTTGTAGGCATACATGAGCTTTTCATTATTTGAGAAGATGTTACTATGATTATAGCTTGCAATGCCTTCCCAAATAGGGGCAAACTATAAACACCTAAAATTGGCCATTAATAACCTCCAATCAAGATTTTGGCTAATTTCCATATGAAATTCACAATTTGGCCTAAAAACATTAAAACATGAATTAAATGAATTGAAATTGATATATTCAAGTTATAATTTTGGCTAGGGTATCCCTAAATGGGGCAATGTAATTTATGGGCTAGCTAACTTTGATTAGTTCATTTCAAGTCAAAATGCCAAATTTTCACCTACATGCTCTAGACTGCTCTTTCTTATCAAATATTTTGCACAAGACTTGTGCCTTTGTTATTTTTTATTGGCAAAATTTTAAATTGAAATATGCATCCAACACATCTAACATGGAATTTTAATTAGAATCCAGTCAAATTTAAGACCAATAACAAGATATTTTGATCTATTTGAGTAATTTGTGCATAAAGTGCTTAATCATGTTTAAGAGATAAATAAAACAAATCAAGGCCTAATAAAAAATTCCATGAAAACTTTTTGAATAATTTTTTTTGGATATGAATATTGAATATTTGCATCATCAAGTGACCTCATTACTTGGAAAGACATCCCTAGGCCATAAATGCCATAAATATCAGGATTCATACCTCTCATGCCTCATCAATACCCTCCATGATGCCCTCCATGCCTCTTAATTGCCCCTTTTTTTAATGACATGAGGAGGATAATTAAAAAATTATTTCCAAAAATTGAATTAATCTTCAACCACACATCTTAATCTTGAGATGGACGGTTGAGGTTGATTTTGATCAAATCCAAAAATCTAAAAATAGGAGGCCTCACAACATCATTTCTAAGCTTAATTAGTGCAAAGTTATAATGCAGGATTGGTTCCAAAAAGATTCAAGAAACTATTGTTATAATGCCAAATTAATTCTAAGCCAAACCAAGCGACAAGCCAAATATGCCAAGGAGATATGGAGGTTGTCAAGCTTCCATTTCCAAGGACTTCATGAGCACAAGCCAAGCAAGCAACCACTACAAAGGCATTTGGAGCATCCAAGGAAGGTGAAGGAATTATTGTGTTTTTATTCCTTTTTTTTTAGTTATGTTTGTCATTTGATTTTGTTAACTAAGCTATCCCTAGTGTCTAGGCCTAGAGATGTTATGTTATTAGTGTGTTTATTTCACTTTGTTTTCATTTTGGAACTAACACCATACTAACCATCCTCTCTTGATTAAAATTCCTAGATCACAAATATGATACATTAAATCTTACCTATCAGACATAGATAACTCAATTTGTCATAGAAGATAACAAGTTTATTGCTTTGAGAAGGGAACTAGACTCTAGGAACATCTCTTTGTGAAAATCAACATGCAAAATTAGTGCCATGATATACTAAAAGAGACTAAACACTACCTAGTTATTATAGATAAATTAAAATAGGTCTATTACTTCTTGAAGAAATCAAGGTGATGTATATTCTAAAGTTTATAATAGGTTTCACTCACAGAAATAAAAGGAATAAATCCAAAGCTCTAGTTCATGAAATTTTTAGAGGGGTCCCCCATTTTGGAGAAAAAGAGGGCATGATTTCCATAATAACTCCCTCATCATCCCTCATCATCCATAATAACTCCTTCATGATCCCTCATTATCCCTAATAACTTCCTCATTGTCCCTCATTATTACTCATCATCCATAATCACTCCTTTATCAACATTCATCATCCCTCACCATCCATACTCTCTCATTAGCCCTCATTATACCTCATCATCCCTAATGACATCCTCATCAATCCTTAATGTAAATCATTATCCAATATCACTCTATAATAAGACCTAATCATCCCTCATAATCCCTAATCATTCCCTCACCATCCCTTAACATCCCTAATCACTCCATCATCATCCTTAATCAATCCTTGCTCATCCCTCATTGGCCCTCATCATCCATAATCACTCCCTCATCAATATTAATCATTTATCATCATATTTAGTTACTCCTTTATCATCCCTCATTATCCCTAATCATCCCTTATCACTCCCTCATCAACCCTCATCATCATTGATTATACCTAATCACTCCCTCCATATACTTTTTCATCCCTCATCATCCCTAAAAGTTTACTCTTTATCCCTCATCATTCCTAATCACTTCTTCATCATAATTAGTCACTCTCTCATCATCACTCATCATCCCTAATATTCATCTCTCTTCATCCATAATCACTCATTCATTGAACCTCACCATCTTAAATTTTAATCAATAAAATAAGGTTCAAATATTGTATTAAATCAATATTATCATTATAGAACATAGGCTTTGGGGTTTAGGGGATTGATATTTATGGGGTTTATGGTTTATATTTTAGCACTCAGGTTTTAGTATTTTAGGGTTTTATGATTAAAGTTTTTAATAGTTTTTTGGATTAGGGTTTAGGGTTTTAATTTTAAGGGTTTAGGTTTTAAGGGTTTAAGGTTTTAGGTTTTTTTAAGGGTTAGGGTTTTATGGGTTTTTGGGTAAGGTTTTAAGGGTTAGGGGTTTGAAGTTTAGTATTTATATTTTTATGGTTTATAATTTTATAGTTCAGAGGTTTAAGGTATATGTTAGGGTTTTAGGTTGATGGATTGGGGTTTAGGGGTTTAATGTTTTAGGATTTTATGGTTTATGGGTTTAAGGGTTTAGGTTTTAAGGGTTTAGAGTGGTTAAGGGTCTAGAACTTAGGGTCTAAGGTCTAGGATTAAAGGGTTGAAGGGTTTGGATTTTTTGGGTTTAGGGGTTTAGGGTTCTATGGTTTTATCATTTAAGATTTTTTAATTTTTTGGAATTAAGATTTTAGGCCTATGGGGTTTGAGGTTTAGGGTATGGAGTTAAGGTATGGGGTAAATGTATTGGGTTTATAATTTATGAGGTCTAGGGTTTAAGTTTTATGATTTAGGGTTGTAAGGTTTTAGTTTTTTATGTTTTTTAGGTTTAGGTAACTTAGTTTTTAGGTTTTTAAGGGTTTAAGGTTTTGGGTTTTAGGATTAAGGGTTGAGGATTAAGGTTTTAAGTGTTTATGGGTATAGGTTCTAGGGTCTTGTGTCTTGTGTCTTGGGTCTTATGTCTTGTATCTTGATATATGGTATAGGGTACAATGTTTAGGGTTTAAAGGTTTGGGGTTTTATTGTTTGACATTTTTATGTTTAGGGTTTATGGTTTTAGGTTTTGTGTTTTGAGTTTAGGTTTTTGGGGTTTATGGGTTTATTAGTTTAAGGTTTAAGTTTTATAGTTTAGGGTTAGGGTTACTAATATTTTTAAAGCACATTAGGACCTGTATGTATAAGGAAACCCCTAAATATTGCTTATTACTAGGATAATGCCTAGTATTTTTTAACACCTTAGTTTATTAGGGTTCATAAATAATAAATATATATTAAAAACCATTTAATATATGACTATATTATCATAGTGAAAGCAAAATATCACCCTGTAGTGAATTATTTCCAAATATCATTATTTTCAATGCCTTAAACCAATCTTATGTATAGTGGGTGCCATGCTTAGATGATGGACTCTATTAGCTAGATTACATCTAATTTTAGATGTTGGTGACCATTTGTCTATCTATCTAGAAATACACTCTACTATGGATCTAGAATCTTAATTAATTTCAATCCATATCCTTTAATCACCCATAAATAAGGGGAATCAAGCATCCCAACAATAGTTTCCATTGATGGCTACATTTATGATTGGCTAAAATCTCAAATTGGGTGACTAAATCCATTTCCTATAGATTTTTTTGGTAGAGAGTAATATCTTGCTAGTATAAGAACTAAAAACTAGGAACATAAACCAAAAGTATTTAACTAAATATTAGATACTATTAGTGTAGGAGTTTATTTTCCTTTATTATTTTATTCCTACACTTATGTTAGCTTACTTCATTGTGCATAGGGGGTTACTCTTCTCCATCATCATGTTTATTGGGTGTTGTTCTTCATTACTATGTAATAGGAGTGGCATGCCCATTCTAGGCTCTTTAGGTGTATTCTTGGAGGAGTTACACATTATACTCTCTTATATATACATATTTGATAAGTGAATAATGCATGCAATATATTGTGTTGGATCCATTTATACATTATTACAATTATCTCTCTTATTTTCATAATTTTTATTTCAGTGTGCTTGCTTAGATTTGTATTTGTGCAAATCATGTCTTGTATCTCTCATCGGTTCATCCTTTGATGTAGTTGATCTATGGCATTCTATGAAATGGTATAAAGTCAATGCTAGTAATAAGGATTGTCTCATGTTTTTTGCAAGTTTTTTTAATTTAAGATAGTGTTTTTAATAGTTTTAGTGCTGGTTGTTGTGTATTTTATGGTATTTTATTTGGTTCATGTTGGTACACATAGTTACAAAACTATAAAAGGCATTTTTCATGCTCCCATTACATTTCAGACCCTAGAAATCATTTTTATAGGCTAATACACAAATTTTTACACTTGTGCAATGTTATTCCATGACTTAAAAAGGGCTTTACCACCTTTGGTAATAGTTTTACACATGATGGAGTTTTTAGACCATTGGTGATGTTTTTACACTAGTGGCAGTGTTTTTACACTAGTGGTAGCATTTTTACACCTCTAAGTCATCTAAAAACATCCCTACAATGTGTATACCTGATCAGACTATGTCTTCCTAAATTGGGTGGTTCCATGCAAACTTTAGTTCATCTAAAATTGTTCCTAATACACTTTGGTTGGGCATGGTGGTGCGAAACAATAATGACATAACAAAATATGGGGTTTTAAAACCCTAAAACAACCTCCATTTTTCATATCATGTGGCTACCATGGTAACAATGCTATATTTTTATTCAAAGTAAATTTTATTTATTTTGAATTACGATTATTCATGTTTGGGATATAATTTTATTTATGGAAAATTTGTATAAAGGGTTAGTTATTTATTTAGCCTCCTTGTATTTCACCTGTTGAAGACAAAGGGTGAGGCTTGGGTTGGTATGAGGCTAATTCCCCCTCATGAACTAAACCACTCCATTCTAAATTATTTGTCAATTCACATGAGTGGTTAGAAGGGTAAGTCCACCTTATCCATAGATCATTTTTTAAAATTTTAGTGCATTTTTTTATTAAATCAGCTTCATTTATGAGAAAATGATTGTGTAATAACTTTAGATCAGTAACTCAAAATTGAATGCAAACTTTATAAAAAGTTGAGATTTTTAAATTTTCAACACATTGGACCTATTTTCATTATAAAATGCACTAAAATATAAACCTCTAAAAACATAAAACCCCAAACACTAAACCCTAAAATTCAAACCCAAAACCATAAAACCTAAAACTAAATCCATAAACCATGAACCCAAAATGTGAAAAAACCTAAAAACATTAAAAATTAAACCCTAAATCCAAAAAAAATTAAAGCCTAATCCCCAAATACCTAAAATACAAAACTTGAAACTCAAAACCCAAAACCTAAAAAATCAAAACCTTGAACAATAAAACCCAAACCCTAAACCCCTAAACCCTTAAATCTATAACCTTAACTTCTAAAACCTAGAAATCATAAACCTTAAACCTTAAACATTCAACCCTTAAAACCTAAACCCTTAAACCATAAACCTTTAAAATATATGTTTCCTTAAACATTAAAATCTAAACCCTATACCCTACACATTGAAACCCTAAACCTTAAAACCTTAAAACCTAAACCCTAAAATCATAAATCCCATAAACCCCTAAACCCATAAGCCACAAAGATTAACACTTAAATTAAACTCTAACCCCAATGTTAACCCCTAATCCTAAATCCTAAGCCTTTAAACCCTAAAATAATAAAACCCTAAATCCTAAAACTTAAACCCTAAATCATACTCCTCAAAACCCTAAACCATAAAAACCAAAGCTATAAATTATAAACCCTAACCTCTAACCCATAACCCCTAATGCCTACCCTTCATCACTACCCATAACCTATAACCCTAACTGGTAACCTCTACCTTATGAACCATAAACTCTAAAAAACTTAAACCTTAAAACCTCAAATTGAAAATTAATTAATAAAGATTTGGGGAATTATCAAGGGGTTCTTGAAAGTAAGGATAAGGTAATTATAACCTACATAAATAAATGAGAGGGGGAATTTCTTGAGAAATATATTGAAAGAAGAGTGATAATTAAAAAAGACCTCATCATCCCTCATCATCCCTAATCAGTCCATCATCAACCCTCATCACCCTAGTCACTCTATCATAATTTTTTATTATCCTTCATCATCCCTAATCATGTCCTCATATATATTTTTCCCTAATCACTCCCTCATTGTCCCTCATCATCCCTATTCACTCCCTCATCAACCCTCATCATTTATCATCACCCCTAGTCACTCCATCATTCCTCATTTTCCATCATCATCCCTTATCACTCCCTCATTAGTACTTATCATCCATCATCATCTATAATCAGTCCATCATCATGAATCATCAATAGTCACTCTATAATAATCTATAATTATCCTTAATCACTCCCTCCTCATCCCTCCTTATCCCTAATAACTCCCTCATTGGTCTTCATCATCCATAATCACTCCCTTATCAACCCTCATATTTGTCATTATGATTTGTCACTCCTTCATCATCCCTCATTATCCCTAATCATCCCTTATCACTCCTTCATCCACCTTAATTATCTCTCATAATCACTCCATATTAATCCCTCCTTTTCCCTAATCCCTCCCTTATTGGTACTCATTATCCTTAATCATTCCTTCATCAGTCCTCATCATCTCTCATAATCCCTAATCACTCCTTCCTCATCCCTCCTCATCCCTAATCACTCCCTCATTAATTATAATCATTTATCATCATACCTAGTTATTCCTCCATCATCCCTCATTGTCCCTCATCAATGCTTATCACTCCCTCATCGACCCTTGTCACCCCTCATCATCGTTAATCAATACCTTATCCTTAGTACCTCATTATTACTCATCAACCATATTAAATCTTTCATCATCCCTCATTATCCCTAATATATTCCTCATCATACATAATCATAAATATAATTGACTCCCTCATTCCTATATATATGGGTAGTCTAACTAGTTCCCTCATGCCTATATATATAGGGGTAGTTGAGTTCCTCAAGCCTCTTTCCTCTCAAGATATATTACTCCATAATTTATGATATGATATAGGATCCATTAATTTTTCATAATATCTACATCCATATTCATAATCTAGTTCATCCCCTCCCTCATCTTTACATAACACTAGTTTATTGAGAACCTACCTATGCTAATTTGCCTTACCTTTGGGTGATTATGGGTGCATATAGACTAGAAAGAGGAGGCTTATTCTTTGTATTTAGGTTAGGATATATGTTCCATTTCTATTATATATTCCATATACTATATGGATAAGCCATATAATTATATATAGATAGGGAGTTTGGTGGGGGAGGGTTAGGTTGATTAGAAAATAAAGATATTGTTCACTCTCAAATAAATTTCTACCTGCTACTAGATTAGAACAAACAATATCATATGAGGGAGTGATTAATAATTATAATTAATAATTATTGAATGATTAGGGACAATAAGGGATAAGGAGGGAGTGATTAGGGATGGTGAAGGATGATGAGGGATGATGAGGAACAATGAAAGATGATAGAGTGACTAAGGATGATGAGAAATGATGAGGGTTGATAAGGGAGTAATTAGGGATGATTAATGACAATTAAGGAGTGATTAAGGATGAGGTGAGATGATTATTAATGATGATAAAGTGACTATGGATAATGCAGGATGATGATGGCCAATGAGGGAGTTATGGATGATGAGTGACAATGAGGGATGATGAAAGTGTGACTAGGGATGATGAGAGATGATGGGGGATTATTAGGGAGTGATTAATGATGATTAGGGATAATTAGGTATGATGAAGGGGTGATTAATGATGATTATGGATAATGAGGGATGATCAAGGATGATGATGGAGTGACTAAGGAGGATTTAAGATGACGAGGGTTGATGAGGGAGTGATTAGAAATAATTATATTTGATTATAACTAATGAGGGAGTGATTATGATTAATGAGGTACAATGAAAGCCAATAAGGGAGTGATTAGGGATGATAAAGGATGTTGGGGTTTGATTGAGGAATTGAATAGGGATGGTGAGGGATGATGAGGGGCAATGAGGTATGATGGAGTGATATGTGTGATTAGGGATGATGAAGGTAAATGAGGGTGTGATGAAGGATAATGAGATCCATTGAGGGAGTTATTAGGGATGATTTTTAATGATGTGTGAGTGATTAGGGATGATTAGGGATGATAAAGGTCTATGAGGGAGTGATTAGGGATGATGAGGGAGTGATGAGGGATGATGATGGATAATGAAGGCTGTTGAGGGAGTGTCTAGGGATGATTATGACAAATGATAGTGTCATTAGGGAAAATGAGGGATGATGAAGGTCAATGAGAGAGGGATTAAGGATGATGAAAAATGATGAGGGAATGATTATAATTAAAATGATGATTTATGCACTTGAACCCCTCTCTCCATATGGTTTTGAGAGAGGAATATAATGACATGAGTGATTTTGATATAAACATGATAAAATAGGGTTAAAAAAACTCCACTCCACCCCAAATTGTAGTGATAGTGGTAGTGTCCTATGTGAATTTGGAATGCTATAAGATGACTTTATTCTATGCAAATTTGGAATCATGTGTGAGATTAGAATTGAAGAATTCATGGATTGACCCATATATTTGAAATTTGTTCTATAGTGAATGGTATATTTTTAGGATTCCTTTTGAATGGTGTTTTGATTCATTATATTATTAATGAAGCATACTAGGGTGACTATCTACATTATTGTCAATTAAGTGTATCGTATCATGAATACAAGTAAATATCATGTATGAGATATTGCATACATATATGTATCAATGGGTATGTGGTAAATGTCATAAATGAGTTATTATATCATGAATATAGGTATGATATAGGTTTCATTCTATAGGGTAGTAATTTATGCATATTGATAGACCCATTAATTGAAAAGCCCAAAAAATATTTAGGAATCCACCTTAAATCCTTTTTCCCAATCATCCCTAGTCATTAATTTCTATATATTTATGATAATTCCCCATATCCTTTCAAGATATGACTCATTCAATGTTTCCTTTCCTTTATCTATATAGTGATAGTGCCTCTTCTCCTCTTTTCAAGCATCCCTTGATAATGACTCTTATTTATCCCTTGATAGGATAATTCCCCCTCTAATAATTTTAAATCATTATAATTCTTAGGTAAAATATAAATGGATATGATTAGATACATATATTCAAGATTGAGATATGGCTTGGGTATTCAATTAGGTAGTGCATACTCAATTAGCTATGGCATGTTCAAGTAAATAATTCAAGTAATTAGGGAATACTCAAGTAGGTAAGGCATGAAGGATAGGTAGGTAGGGAATAATAAATTACAATAAGGTAGGTAGGTCATAATAAAGATCAATAAATGGCTTGGGGATTTAATTAAGGCATACTCAAGATCAAGATATGGATCGTGTATTCAACCGGGTAGGGCATACTCAAGTAGGTAAAGTAGGTAGGGCATACTCAATTAGGTAAAGTAGGTTAATACTCAATTTCATAGATATATTACATATGTAACATGATTTTAAATTTTATTTCTCATTGTATCTACTAATCTTGAAATTATAAAGATTAAGTATTGACCAAAATAGATTTTGAAAAACTAACTTCTAAATGGTAACTCCTACAACTCTAGAATCAATTTTAGAAGATGCAGAGTGGACCTAATTTATGATATTTAGTAAAATAAATTTATATTATAATAATATAAAATTTAATATAAATTAAATTTAAAATTATACTTTATTACATTTATTTTACTAAATATATCCTACTACAAACACAAGCAAATTGTAAAAAAATAAAAAAATCTTACCAAAGGGTGTATGACCTTTATAATGCATAGGGCGTATGATCTTTCCTTTATATATATATATATATATATATATATATATATATATATATATATTTGTATTTACTTATAAAAAATGTCTTTCAAAGGGCATACACCCTTTAGGGCATATGCTCTTTCCTTTAATTTTTTTTTGTATATTTGTATTTCCTTATTAAAAATGTTTTTTAAAGGGCATATGCCCTTTACAAATGGTGTATGCCCTTTGAAAGACATGTTTTATAGGAATATGGGTGTAACATGTCTTTCAAAGGGTTTAAATTATTTTCAAATCCCCCTTTCCCCCTCCCCCCTCTTTATAGATTATATTAGATTAGATGGACCCTTTATATAGATGGGTTGAGTGGGAAAGTGGTCCCTTATGCCCTATAATCTATATATAAGAGGGTTATCCTATGTATTCCATTTCAAAATTTAAATATTTGAATTTTATGTTTTTCCTCTAAAATTTCTTTGAGTATAGGCTTGGGAAGGTTCGAACCTAGCCTAAAACCAGCCATAGAACGTGGTTTTTAGGAAATTTAGGAGTATTTTTCATCTTTGTCAAGACATTTGATTAGGTATATTTTATTATTTAAAAAAAATATGGGTTTGTATAGTGTAAATCATAGTTTTTGAATATATATATATATATATATATATATATATATATATATATATATATATATTAATGTTAAACTATTATTTTTAATTATTATTTAATTTTCTACACAACATACTTCATTATGGACTATATACATATCATTACAAATACCTTTATAACTTTATGACCATCAATTGAAATATTATAAAAGTTATAATTGAACAATATATGCATCATTATATATGGTTTAAAAAAATATTTTCATGAAGTTAAGATTAAAAAGTTGTGTTCGTACACTTGCAGTTCTAATTTTCCATCTATCTTGACTTGTAAAATTATTATATATATATATATTAAAAAAATTAATAAAAAATACCCTAACTAATCTTCGACATTTCATCTATCAATATATTAAATTTATTACAATAATTCATTCATTTAATAAAAATATGTGTGTTTATACACATGTAGTCTCCTTATCTTTTCACAAAAAGTGTCAATCTATTTTCATAAATGCATCAATTAAACACATTTTTATCATCTGGGTATTGAAAAAGTTTATTTATTTAGAAACTAGATCAAAATTTTATAATTTATATTTTTACATTATTGCCAAATAGTTTTTACAAGTTTTTCTAAAACTCTCTCCAATTTCAATTATTATTATTTTCAATTTTTTTTTATCACTTTAAGCCCCCCTTTTATCCCCCATTATCTTTCATCTATCCCTTTCTTTTAATACATCTCTTTGTGTGATATAAATTATCATTATGTTTGTGGTATGTATAAAACATATATCTTTCTTTGTGAAACCCTAGGTCCACTTTTGACACTAGGTTTAGGCCTAAAAAAGGGGAAAAAGGTGGGTTGTCCTAATGAATGGTTAAACATTACCTACATATCCAATACTTTGAAGAAGGAAGTAAAATTGTTTGTAGTTCTCCTTATTAAGTGTTTATGTGAGAATGTGTTCCTTTAACAAATTCAACAAGTATCTATATTTTAACACTCGGTAAATTGAAAACATGACTTCATTGAGGTGCTTCAAACTTGGCCATGACCATTTCTTTGTGACTAATTACTACATTGGGAAGTAAAGAGTATTAAATTTGGAAATGTAATAACATATATGTATATTTTATGATTTATAGATAAGGAATATTCTTATATCTAATGTGTATTTATATGGGACTCTTTGGGTAATTTATCATGCCATTAACATGTGAAACATATGATCCAACCCTTGAAAATAATTTAAATTTGAAATATAATCATTGATGAATGTGGAGGAAAGATTTTTAGAGTTATAATAATGTATAAATATAGATATATCTAAGTTATATGAACTTATCTAAAATACAAGAATACTAGAAATAGTTTGAGTATGATAATTCACATGTTAAGGATAGAAGAAGGATATATTGTAGGTGACTGATAGCAAATCAGGAAGTTTAAACCCATAGAAAGTATGCATATATGAGAGAATGGTGTTTAATAGCCATATATTGTATTCATAAGTCATATAAGATGAAATTAATTCAACACTGAAATTAAAAAGTGTATAATAGTAGATTTTATTGTCTAAAAATGTGCCATTTTTAACATACTATTTAAATTAGGAACATTGTGGGTAAAAAGATGAATATATGTACCTATAGACACAAAACTTTAATCAATAAATACTTGATAATTATGGTCCTTGACATATTTACCTTGGAAAATTTTCCATTACGATAACCATTTATCTATATAAAATCCTTCTGTATGCAATAAAAAATGCATCATCTCTATAAATCAATCTTGGCTTAGAGAAGATAGAACATACCTACACTTCTGATTGCAGATATATTTGTTAAGCGGGGGCATGACCAATATGGGGATCCATTAGACCCAATTAGGGGATCACTTATCATAATACACCATGCTAAGAAGGGTTCCAAAGCCTACACTTTAACATAATCATGCAACAAACCTAAAAGAATCGTAGGTTTAATGTTTAATCTATTCTAATAAACAAGAAAGTAAATATAATCTAGTTCATACCAAATCTTGTGGCACAAAGTGTGGGTTAGAAATAAAATAAAATTAAACTAAACATGCATAAAAGACATATACTCATAGCAATGTATACATAATCTTAATACATGGAAGAAAGAAACACAACTACATTATCTATCTACTCTTACATAGGAGAAATAAAGTTAGGAATACTTACCTTGAAGATGAACCTGTTGAGCCTCAATCTCTCCCTTGGCCAAGGTGCTCAACCATCGATTATTATGGTATGTAAAGATAAAAAATACAAATAAGATCTAGGATACACAACCTATGTATGCATCCAAAGACTTCTCTATAAGACAAGATCCTTATCTCCAAAGAAATTATGGAACCTTAAGCTTTATTCCTCAAGTGGAATGGTCAATAAGAAGATGTTTGTTTGCACTTATTCTTCTTCACTTCTCTTCTTATAAATGGTTAGAATTGGACTTGTATATATAGGTATATCTTCCATAAATCCACCTATAAACATTGACTATATAGGGTCGATCCATTTGACCCTATATGTTTATGGGGATAATTCACTAGGTCTGAGCTAGGTTGGCCAAAATGATAGAAAACTCAAAGAGTGAAAAATACCCCTAGATTGTATAGGGTTGACCCAGTCAACCTAGTATAGCTGACTGTCAAAAAGGGAATTAAGGTAAGAGGAGGATAAAGCATGGAAAAATATTAGAATGGGTAAGACTGAGAAGAATAAGCTTAGGGTTAATGTTTTTAGGATATGAGTATGTAGATGGAAAGTGGCAAAAGGGATAATAATCTTACAAAGCACCAATGGTCTACCCACCCCTTTGTTGATGCACCCTTTAAGGTGTGCACTCAAAGATATTGAGAATTGATAGGTTCTTGAAAGATATAGAGTGTTCATAATCGATAAAATTTTGAAAATATTATGTGTATACATATGTCCCACTCAAAACTCATCATGTTTCACATAAGTGCAATAGGGGATAGTGCTTCAGGAAATAGAACATGATAACACATAACATTGATGCTAAGTAAAGTGTAGTAAGAATAAAATGAGATAAAGGAAAGGACAAAATTGAAAAAAAAAAACCTTTACTTACCTTAGTGTTGTAGATAAATAAGTATATTTCAATAAAAAGGTGAAGGCATCCAATGTGAAGAATACTAGGCAAACCTGTAGAAGTTACTGCATAAAAAGCCAAAAATAATTTTTTTTTGGAAAATAGGCATATGATAGTATAAAATATTCTCTAAATCATCATGAATGTAACACATTTTATGGTTTTGAAAATGGATGAGTAAAAATAAAGATATAGATAAAACAAAGAATCTACAGAAAAATAATTGAAGAATTTAAATATTGAAAAGCGTTTTTAAATAGGGGAAAGAGACATCATTTTTTTTTGACTTGTGAATGATAGAAAAATATCTTTGGAGACTAAATGAGCTAGGATGGTGAGGGGATGACAGGCTATATGAGGAGGGGCTTCAGGAGTTGCAACAGGTGCACTACAGGTATGCAACTATGAATCTTAAGCCAATTTTTGAGTATTTTGTTGAATTTAGTGAATTTTTCAAAAAATGTAATTTTTAGAATTTTTAGATGTCAAAATGGAATAAAATTAGATTATATAGGTATCAAATAGAAAAATATTAAATGGGTTTAGAGGAATTAGGAAGAAAATGACAACAAGGCAATTTTTTAGGACAATGTAAGGGGTCAATAGCTAAAATAACTACGTCAACCTAGTCAACCTAGTAGGCTAAAAATATAGTCAGAATCCACATTGCCAACCTAGTAGGTATGTGTCGACCCAGTAGGTTTTATATATTGTTGACCTAGTACAGTTTGAAAACTAATCCAAAAAGTCCAAATTGACAAAACAATACTAGGGAGGGTAAAATAAGAGGGTTAACTTAGATGTTTAAGTTAACCAAGCTAAAAATAGGAAAATTTTGGTCAAACTATTTTGACTAAAGAACCAAAATTATATGAAAATGAATGCAAAAGGCTGAAAGAAGGATAAAATGGCCCAAAATGACTGAGGGAAAAAGGACCAATTAGGCTAAAAATATGTAACAATGAATGAATTAAATCAATTTAGACTTGTTTTTTATTAAAATTGTAAAAAGAATGTATTTTGACTATACATGACATGGAGGATCTAATACATCCTTTGTTGTTTCTTGGTTGTAGGGATGACACTAATTTTAGAGATTGGTAGATGTGTTTTGTGTACCAAACATATTAGAGCATCTAACCATAGGTGATAGAGCTAGGCTAGTAGCTATAGGCCTAGGAGGGATAGTTGACATGTGTAGGATTCCCCTAAGCTCAGATATATTAGTTATGTTCCATAGATGTTGGTAATAATTAACTAATACCTTTAGATGGGGGCTAGAACGGGACATGGTAGAGGTAGCCATCATGCTAGAGGATATACATGCCATCCTAGGGTTACTAGTGATAGGAGCACCAATGACTACAAGCATATTAGATAGCTTGGAGGAGAAGAGAGCCTTAGCTATGTGGGATAAAGTCTTAGATATGATATTAGGAGGTAGGTGAGTTAGCATGTTTGATTTATATTCATCATATATTCTTGATATCTAGAAGGCTATGATAGGACTTATGACACAATGAGTGTTATGTCACAAGTCAAATGATAAGGTACCACTGTTCATGGTAGCCTTGAGCAAGAGGATTCTAGAGGAGGGCATATTATGTGATCTCAATTTTTTCATCTGGGTCCAACTCATACATGACCTATATGAGGTTTTAGTTAGAGGGTAAAAATATATAGGACTGATCATATTGTTGATATCTTGGATTTATGAGAGGTTTCCCATGTATCATCCACCTAGGTTACCCCATGCAGTCAATGATAGGTCACCTCAAGTGTAGATATGGATAGAGAACTAGGTAGCATGAGACATTCCCCACATGTTAGTGATGTAAACTATGAGACATGTAGACATAGTGTGGTAGCCATATGAGTATATAATGACTACATGGCTGAGTTAGTACATAGTTGCACTAGCCATAGTGAGGAAAAAGGTTATTGGACATTATACTTGGTAGAGAGAGCCACATCCAATGGCATGGGTGTTAGGACATATGGGCTTACCTCATTTAGTGACATCTATATTGATTCCTAAGAAGTGAGCTCTACATGTGAGAGAACCACAAAAGAGGAGAGGATTAGGGCCACTAGTGATAAGGATGATGCTTAGACCATGTCATGAGTGACCATAGACTAGATGAGCATGACATAGAGTAGAGAAAGAGGAGAGGGATATAGAGGCAATGGCAATAAGGTACCACCACTAATTCTAAAACAAGATAAGTTATGACCATCAAGGGCATGACATCAATGGAGGCAAGAGGAGCATGATAGAGTGGAGACTATCACCATCCATGAGGACCCAATAAGTGAGTTGGATGATAAAGAGGCCACTCAGGTGTAGGCTGAGGTGAATGCAAGTAATGACATCTAGATTTGAGTTAAGGAGATGTCTTATAGAGGAGGTGTTAGGAGGTCATGCAGATGGAGAGACTATGCTAGGCATTCTCATGGATGGTAAGATCATACCAAGACATAAATAGGTAATAAATATTAGTAAATTGTTTGCTTAAGTTTTTATTTTGTAATATAGACTATAGGTAGATAAATATTACAAGATGTGATAGTGATCTAATATCTATTTGGGTGTTATTTTTCAAGCATTACTAAGGATGAAGAGGAGAGATGGGGGTCCTTTATGAGGGGAGCACTCCATGATGTCTCTGATGAAACTCTATAGTCATATGAACCTACTGCATTAGAGGACCCCAACGTACCATCTACCCTAGCTCAGGTGAGTTGGTTTCGATTAGTAAGGGAGACAACAAGATAGATATGATTATAGAGGGAGAGGATGTAGCCATAAACAAAGATGGGTGAAGGAAAGATATAGGCATGGTATGACATGGTAGAAGAGACATATATGCATCTAGATATAGTGATACAAATGATATAGGAACATATTATCATGCATACCCAGTTGTTGTAGGCTCATACAGTGACCCAAAATGAGTTGGCTCAGCCACAAGTGCAAATAGTGAATCTATGGGGATAGGTAGAGGGATTGAGATCTTGGATGACCTTATTATAGTATATTATTTGGAGGATTCAAATTGAGGCCTTAGTAGGCATCATGGCTAGGCCACGGGATAGATAGGATGGGGCACAACCATAGAGCTAAAGCATTGTATATAGTTTTATTTATTGTATCAAAAACTCGTGAGATGTATATATATGATGTATCATTTTGATATATTGATGTTGATTGTGTATTGTTTCATCATTATGGTTGTGGTTGTGGATGCTTTAGATATATTTATTTCTAGCACATGTATTTGGATATTGTTGTATATGTTATAGGAAATATATGAGATGTGATTTCTTTTCTAGCATTATGAAAAACACAAGCATGGTTAAAAATAAATAGCTAAAAAAACTTGGTAAAATATAATCAACCAAAAATGTAATACACACTATTTAAAATTGGGAAATGTGTAATAAAAAATATAACTAATTAAAATAAACCAAGGGATGGTAAAACAATATGGTAAAAATGAATTTGTTCTTAAAACCAAAGTGAAAGATTTTTTCACCAAATTAAAGCAAGTAAAATCATATTAAATCATGTTGGGAAGTATGAAAATAATGTAATAAAATGGAAGGTATGTAAAAGGGTGCAAATGGTATAAAAAAAATTAATTAAGTCAATCAATCATACTATATCACATTGGGAAGTATAAGAGAAAAACAAAATTGGCAAAATATTGGTCTTAAATTGATCACACTAATTCAAACTGGGAAGTATGAAAAATTCAAGAAATGGTTAAATTATTACATGCACTCAAAAAATACAAAGATTAAAGTGATGAAAGAAACAGTAAGTAAGCATAAAAAACACTAAATCAAGCTGGGAAACATGTCAATGATGTGTAACTTCATAATAAATCACATTTTATCTCATATTTGACACATGTAATTTTGTTTGTAACTTGTATTATTGGAAAATTTTGTGAGGAATGTTGGGTCCTATCCATGGTATTATACTATAACTCACAAAGATAACACCGCTAGGGTGGAAAAATTAGGACAATTAAGTAAAAAAGGATGTGGGTAGTAGGGAGGAAAAATTTGGTAACTTGTGAGGATGGGCAGGTCCTATCCATGGTCTTATAATACAAATCAAAAATGCAATCCCAAGGTGAGTGATTAGTAGAAAATATAATATTTCTCAAGAAGAAATATGAGGGATATAGGGAATGAAAAAGGGAGTGTAAAAATAAAGACTTAGGTATATTATGAGAAGACCTTAGGAGACAATAGGCATACTAAGGACATGAGAAGACACTAAGTGACTAGTGACCATAAATGTACAAGGGAAACCTATTCATTATAGACATAAAGCTTTGTAGGCAAATAAGTGTGCTAATAAGATCAACTCTTGAAGGTAGATTGGCAAAATAAAATTAAAATGGACCTACCTTCCCATGATGTGTTCTCCATTCCTTAGGACCCCTTATAGATCCATCAGTACTGTGATGATTGGGTACTTGCATGAGAAAGTAGGTAGCACTAAAATATTTTTTTAATCTCCTTTTCTAATCTACTAGCTTAACACACCCCAAAGGACCTTAGCTCTATCATGAGTCCAACTATGGATTTTGAGCTTCAACTAGAAAAAGGAGATGTTATTTGAATCAAGTCTTTTAGTGTGATTTGAATTTTAACAATATTTTTGCCTTTAATATCATTTCCTTTTGTAAAATGATTTGGATTTTAACTTTTTATGTATTTTGAAGATTCCTCCTCCATATAGATTTTGAATGACCAATCATGAGAGATATAGTGATACACATGAATGATCTATAGGCTAAGGCTAAAGGAAGTTAAGTAACCAAAGATAAATACTAACTAGGACACTTAGACTTAACAATGAACTAATATGTGATCTCAAGTCTCAACCATGTATATGCTTAGTTTGTGAAAAAGGAAGAAGGGAAAAAGGAGATCCATAGGTGGACTGGTAAAAGGAAAATATAATGAGATGCATTGTTCGCTAATTGATCACATGGTAAAAGGAGACAAGAACCAAAGGGAATAGGGTTTGTATAACCAAGTCACAATGATAATTATCTATGAAAAATATAGAGATAAGAAATCAAACAATCATGAAGACTCAAGAAGAGATTTTTGAGAAAAACTCAAGAAAGAAAGAGACAACAATGATAAAGAAAGACAATCATATGCAGATATAAATAACAATATGGATTTGACACAGTGTAAATTTTATAATAGAAATATAAGAATATAATTAGAGCACACGTCTAATCAAAATGTAAATGTAAAGGCATCATGCATGTGATCATAGATAATGATAAATATTCCCACACACATTATCCAAGACATCAGATAAGTCTATATGAAGTTGGATACTAACTACTGCTAATCATCTTCCTCTTTTGAACCATTTTAGGTGAAATGCTCACATTAGCTTTCCTTTTTATCTACTTTCTTCCCTTGATTATTCTATCCTTAGGATTAGAGATAAATTATCTAAGAAACCTACTAAGAATCCTATCCCCCTTCATTAGGGCCTTATTTTTTATCTTTACAATTTTTATCATGCCCTCGAGCCTTACAAGGCCATTCAAATTGATAGTGGGGAAATTTATTCTAACCCTAATGCTACTGATGTTTTCGAAGAGCCTTGCCCTTCCCCTGTCTCTACTAGGACTAAATAAGTTTCCTTTTCAACTCCCAAGGAGATTCCCATAGACACTATGGGCTCTACTGTGAGTATGAAGTGCAAGAAGAGGAAGACATATGCTGGTGAAGTGAGCACTATGGGGACTATTATGGGGACCCCAAAAAATCCCTATAGGACCCCTGGCGGTCAAGGTAATAAGTCTCATTCATCTACTAAGGATATTAAAGAGGGTTTCTCCTCAAGAGTTAGGTAGTCAGGGTGAATTTTTGGTAAACCTGCTCCCAAGGCTAGGCTTATCGACTACTCTGAGAGCATCTCAGATGAATCCACTCAAGATGATGAGGCCAAGGACATGGATGTTCAAGAAATCTTTGTATATATTAAGGGTAAGTAGGAGACTAAATAATTAGAGGCTACTACTGAGGATGCTACTGACTTTGCAAAAAATGATGGCAAAGTGAGAAAGATGTTTGTGGAAGAAGCTGATGATGAAACTAAAACTAAGGCTAGGTTGGGATCTAAAATTGCAGTCTTGAGGGGTCGCATTCAGAAACTAGAATAGAAATTTTCTACTGTGCTCTAGAATTCTATTTTCCTTAACATCTCTGTGTTGTAAGACTTGGGTGCTGCTATTACTGCTGACAATGAGGAGAACTCTGTGAAATTGGATGACCTTATTATAACTATGTTTAAGCAAGGAGAGAACTTGCCTCCTTAGTTTTTTATTTTATTTTGATACTCTACTTCTCTTTTATAACTATCTTAGTTTATATTTGTGATTTTTGTTGTGTCTACTGGGTCATAGACTGTGATGTTTCTATTTTGAGGCACTTTTTGTGCGGGTTGCCTCTGTGGCTTTTTTTACTACTTGTAAGGGTTTGGCCCCTTGTTTAGATACCTTATATTATCAAAAACTACTACTAATGTCTCATCAATATTTACTAAAATTTGGGAAAAGACTTCTTATCTAATCTCATCAACTAAAAAAGTGGTTATGGTCAAAGGATCATGCTAAGGAAAACCAAGCAAGGGATTCTTAAGAGAATGCATGGGAGTGGGATCTTTGGGTGAAGGATCCATAGTTGAGGGAAGGTCCATAGGTGAAGGAATCATGGGTGGAGGTACATAAGGTGATAAAGGGATCACATATGAGGATGAAACCACTAGAGGTGGAGCCATGGGAGAAGAAGGAGGAGCCTACTTATGGGAATGACCTATGGGAGGAATAGAAGAAGGTTTAGGAATAGATACAAGGTGATCCTTAAGATGTTTTTGGAGGATTCAACAATGATCAATGTGATTGGTGCCACACTCAATACACCTCACCATGCTTAGGTATATATTCAGGTAAAACCTTTGGGGGAGGTGTGGATTTATGTAAGGTAGGATAAGAAGGATGCAAAGAATCAATATATTATTGTAACATGTGATAATGGATATAATAATGATTATTTATCTTATGAAATTAAAATATATGCTTATGAGTGGTCTTAGGAGAATCACTCATAGAAAGAGGTATAATAGGAGTGGAAGAAGCTAAAGAACACTCTTCAACTCATTTGGTGGGTAGAGGATCCATATTAAGCAAGGAAAGAAAACCATCATCAAGGGAAGGTGGTGATGGAGGAGGAAAGAAACTAGGCCTAATAGAAGGAGAAATGGGATGAGAAGCTGGGGTAGGCTTGAACACAATAAGAGTGAGAATAAGCTCAACTATAATAGGAGTGAGAAGAGGATTAACAATAATATAAATGGGAATGGGTTCTAATAAGGGCTCTACTAAGGGAGGAGCAAGATATATAAAAGGTCTAAGAATGGTCACACTAATCTTAGGTGTGAACCAACTACGGTGATCAAGGAACCTAATAAAGTGGTAAGGCTTGGTAATAGCATGATCCATGAGCATACTCCTATGAGGCTCCTTAGAAATTAGAGGTGTTGGTTCCATCTCTACCCTATGATAAAGAGGAAAAATATTAAAATTAGGAATTTTATATGAAATAAGATGGGAATATACATAAAAATACTCAAGTAAAGAAGAACAATAATGGACAATCTCAGCATCACAAGCTTGTACAAGACCACCTAAGAGTGGATCATCTAGGGAATAACCATCATCATAATTTAGGGAATGGAGATCAATGACACAAGTAGGGATGACCTTCTCATATTAGGAAGTGTGGTGAATATAATGTTGAGTCTTAGTTAAGACTAAGGGAATATCATCACAAGGAGGCTTACAAGAACAAGGCTACAAGGAGGTAGGAAGTTTCAAGATGAGGTAAGGTGAGAGATTATAAGTTTTAATCTTTAGGTTAATCTCATTGAGCTCATCATCATTATAATCTAAGAGGTTAGGAGGAATGTTACCAATGAGTTTGGATTACCCATTTTAACCTCAATTTGAATTAACTGGAAAATTAAGATGTTACAACTCATAAAATGGAATGTTGGGCAAAGGTTTAAGATTAGGAATCTTGAAGACACCATGATCTTAGAATTTTTTAAAATTTTAAGGGTTAGTGTTACCCTAAATCTTATAAATGGATCCATTATGAGGGAATTTAATGCTTTGGTAGGTGGAAGAAGTAATATCTCTCATACGGTGAGTCCATGGCCTACCAAGAAATATGTTATAACAAAGGGGAAAGTTAAATATCATCACCTTTACATGAATGGTGATAGGTAGGATGGTAATGAGAATCCACACATAACCTAGAGGAGGCATTTTAATTCTATCATATCCTTGGCAGGTGTTATGTGTAGACTTAAAATAGCATTTTGAATATCCAAGAGTCTTAATAAAGTCAAGAGAGGTAACATAGGTTCCAAAACCCTCATTAATCAATGCATGCTTAACTTAGATATTGCCTATTTGAACACTAATGAACAAGGGTGGATCATCTGTATGATTTAAAATCTCGTCAAGAATCATAAAAGCTATGGGAAATTTTAAGGAAAGAGAAGTGTCTATGGTTTCATCAACATTAATAGACATATTTTCACATTGTTTTAATATACTATCCTCAGATCCAGATAAGGTTGCCTCCCATCCTGCTTGGGGAGGATGATGGACATTCATCTCAAATAATAGTTGCATAAGATGGTTTCTATGATGGGGAGAATTATTCATAACCTAAAGAAATATAATTTGGGATGGGATATTAATGAGTTACACATCAGGATCCCACTCATTATATCCCATAAGAAGGTTGTTATATAAAGGTGCATAATGATTAAGGAGGTCCTTGGAAGGAGGAGCCAAAGTGCATTGAACTTTATGTTGGTAAGAAGAAGAAGGTTTAGAAAAAGGTTCCAAATCATGTTGTGATGATGAAGTAGCTAGTTTAAATTGATTTTTAGAATTGGTATAAGAAATTTTAGTAGAAATTTGAATATCATTAGTATTAGAAGATGATGGAAGAGTGGTAGAAATAAAAAAGGGAGTGTTATCCAAGGGATAATTGGAAATTGCATCATAAAAAGTAATAAGGTCATCTTTCCCTAAATCATTTAAGTGATTTGGATAATAATTATAGATAACATGATATGTTTTAGATGGAAGAGTGTAGATAGGTTGAGAATCAATAAAAGCAACCACCCTTCGCATATTAGTCATGCTAACCATATTCTCTTTGGAAGTTGGTTCAAAAAGTATTTATACATTATTGGTAGAAGGGGTAGCTTTGTATTGATTGTATTGAATAGGTTGATGATTAGGAAGAGGGTCTTTGTAGATAGCTAAATGAACATTTTCTTGATTTAAGGCTTGAGTTTTATCATATGACTTATAATATTTAAAATAAATTTGATAAGCTTGTTGACACTTTTGAATGATAGAATCATGATTAAAATTAGGACCAATATTAAAATACATATCTAAATTATGAAGTTGTCTACAAGTCTCATGAGAATGACCCCAACTAGCATGAAACCAAAACAAATTGTTAAGATCATACCAGGATTTCATAGGATGAGTAGGGTCAAGATCTCATGGAAGAGTCTTAGGTAGATGCTTAAGAAATTAAACTAAGGATAAATATTTATGAAAATTAATGTTGTTTAGTGAAGGTAAGTTAGGATTGGTATATTTTTGAGAAGGGGGAGTTGGTTTTGATGAAGGGGTGGGAATGAACACTTGAACATTATGAATGGTGTCATAAGAATCTATAACACCATCATTGGTAACTTTATGATTTTTTTTATTAAGAGATGAGGACTCATGGTAGGTTGGGGTGGATCAAATTGATGCATAAGGATATATTGTCATTTATCTTAGTCAATAGCCTCCCCTAATATATGTAGAGAGAGAGAGAGTGTAGACCAGTTTGGGAAAAAGTACATTGGTAAAAAGATGGAATAGATCATCATTGGTCATGTTATGTTCACATTTGTTTGATAAAGTTTTCCACCTTTTAACAAGGCTTGAGTAGTTTCATTTTCATGTTGTTTTCAATTTATGAAGTGGGCCAAAGTCTTTTCAGTAAGATCACTAGTTTGGAATTCTTGAATTAAAGCATTCACTAAATCCTCTAAGCTAGTAATGGAATGAGTTATATGTTGGTTGTACCAATCCAAGGCATCACCTATGAGAGTTTTATCTAAGAGTTTTGTAGTGGGAAATTTGTTCAATTTTACCTAATCCTTATAAATATTTCCAAATGTTTTAAGATGAAGACTAGGATCGCTTGATCCATTACAAAAAATTGTAGGTGTGATACCTCCTATATTAATATTATCTATTTGAGTAGTGAGAGGTTAATTTTATATGTGATTAATGGTTTTTTTTAATAAAAGAGGTTGAGAGGAATGAGATTGACTTGAAAATATTTAAGAGGAGGAGGGGGAACATTCTGGTTATGTATGCCCCAAGTTGTTGGTTGAGGATGAGATTGAAGATGAAGAAGGTGGTTTCGCATTCTCATCATTTGATTTGTGTTATGAACTTAAAGGTATTCATTTGATTGAGTGTTTTTAAAAATAGTTTATGTGTTTGATTAACATTTTTAGAAACATTAGAGTTGGCATTAGTGGTTTGGTACCACTATTGGTGTTGATAGGAGCTTGAGAGGAATTATGAGAAAGTGAGACACTAGTGGAAAAATTTACTTGTGTAGAAAAATATGGACTAGTGAATGGTTGAGAATAAGAAGCATTAGTAGCATGATTACCTTGGGTAATAAATTATTCACTAGTGGAAGGATTAATGATAGTGGATCTTATGAGAGGCCCACTATATATAGAACTTGCCATATTAGTGGATATACTACACATGGAGGTGGACTAAATTAGAGAAGAAGAGGTCATGGTATGAGAAGGGGTCATAATCAAAGGAAGAGGATAAGAATGAAATAAAGTGGTACCCCTAAATATAGTTGAGAATGTAGGAGTAGGTGAATAAAGATATTCAACTTGACCACTAATCATAAGATTATAAATAGTATAAGGATATTTTCATCAATGTTGAGGAAATTTAGAGATAAAGAAGAGTATTTTGGGGGTATACTCTAATTTGGGTTGGTCTTGTAATGAGAAAAGAGGATTATGCTATGAAGAGGTATTAGGAGGGGTCCCATAATTCATTGTGTGAGTGGAAATATGAACATTACTACCATCCAAGAGAGGATCCTTACTCTGTCTATGGGAGACCCTATGAGGGTTGGTAAAATTCATCATGTTTGGTGACTAAAACTCAGTTTTGTGATCAAACAAAAAATCCATGATGAAGGGAAAGAAAGAGAGATGAGAAAGTAAGAAAATAGGGAATGACATAAACTATACAGGGTTGACTGGGTCAACCTAGTATAAAAATAGGACCTACTAACTATAGAAGGTTGATTGGGTCAATTTAGTATAGTAAATAGGGATTGGAAAAAGAAGACAGAGGGTCTGCTAACTCTACAGGGTCGACTAGATCGATCTAGTATAGTAAATAAAGGCTAGAAAAGGTATAGGGTTGATTGGGTCAACACAATACAATAAGAATGAAAATTTAGAAATTGATGATAGATTTATGAACTAAAATAAGACAATTTTTGTAATTAATTTGAAAAAAATGATAGAAAGGAAACAAATAGTCAATTGGATTAACACTAGCCAATCTAATTGAAACACACAACATAAAACCTTGCATCATTGCGAGCTAATGCAATTTTTACAATATAGATTACAATCGAGCAAAGAGAAAGCAATCAACTTGGAAAATAAAAAGATAACTAATTGGTCAACCTAAATTTTTATTAGATTATTTAGAATATGATTTTAAATGTGATGGAAAGTTGGCTTTAAGCAAATAACTAAAAGGGCAATCTAAGGATGGTTTTAGGTAGTTTGGGATGAAATGGATTGTAGTGGAAATGATACAAGCTTGGTATTGGGGCCTACCCCCTCACTTCACACACCTCAATGATAAGGGTGTCAAGTGCTTATCCAAAATATACCCTTAACCATGTTTTATACTTGACCAAAATATCAAGTCAACTTCCCCTTTGGTGATGAGATCCAAGTAGGTTGGCCTTGGGTTGACAAATTTTAAAATGCTTGTTTAGATTTTGTGCTTTGGCCTTATGTGCATAAAATAGAAAATAGTGAACTAAATGATTAATTGAAAAGCCACCTAGTTAGACTATGTGATCTATTCAAAGCATGTAAGCAACAAGAAAAGAAAGTATGAATTAATTACTAGTAGATAAGGGTAATTCCAACTTTTAAATAAGGAATAATATTGATATGGTCAATAGTGTATGCACAAAATATAGAACAGGGTTGATAGGGTCAAACTTGTATTGAGGAAGCAAGGTTTGAAAATGAATAGGGTCGAAAGAGTCAACCTAGTTATCTAGACAACACATGAAACACATAATTTGGTCAACAAGATCAATCTAATTGACTATGTAGAGACAATTTTAAATACATTAAACTATAAAAGGAAAGACTGTAAAGAA
Organism: Torreya grandis; assembly: GCA_037957365.1. Taxonomy (NCBI): domain Eukaryota; kingdom Viridiplantae; phylum Streptophyta; class Pinopsida; order Cupressales; family Taxaceae; genus Torreya; species Torreya grandis. The sequence continues at coordinate 3,925,457 of JARHVA010000681.1, forward strand.
AGAGATAGATAGAAAGGAACCTTGGTGGATCAGAGATGCAGAGAATGAAGAATATTATTCAAGAACCTTGATTTATGCTTGTAAATTCTACTAATTGGGTTAACTGGGTCGACCTAGTATGTTAATTTGGATGTCTGCAAAAGTATAGGGTTGAATGGGTCAACTTACTAGTCTAGATTGGATGTCTAGAAATATGAAAAACTATATTGGGTCGATAGGATCGATCAAGTAACTTGTAGCTAAAAAATTGTGCATAGAAGTTAGATACTAGGTTGACAAAGTTGATCTAGTATGGTAAATATATGACAAAAATAATTATGAAAGAATGAAAGAAATGAAATAAGATGAATAAATACTATAAGGGTTAGTTCATGTCAAGTTCACTAGAATGTATGTAATTAAAAATGCATCATGTCTACAAATCAATCCTAGCTCAGAGAAGATAGAGGATACCTACACTTCTAATTGGGGATAATATTTTTAAGTAGGGGCATGACCAATATGGGGATCTACTAGACCTGATTAGGGGATTAGCTATCATAATACACCATGATAGGAAGGGTTCTAAAGCCTAAAATCTAACACAATCACACAACAACCCTAAACGAGTCCTAGGTTTAATGTTCAATCTATTCTAATAAAAAATAAAGTAAATCTAATCTAGTTCACACCAAATCTTATGGCACAAAGTGGGGGTTAGAAATAAAAAAACTAAACTAGACATGTATAGAGGACATATACTCACAAAAATGTATATGTAATCCTAATACATGGAAGAAGAAACACAATTACATTATTTATCTACTCTTACAAAGGAGAAATAAATTTAGGAATACTTACCTTGAAGATGAGCATATTGAGCCTCAATTACTCCCTTGGCCAATGTTCTTTGCAAGATATTATTGTGGTATGTAATGATAACAAAGACAAATCATCTCTAGGCTACACAACCTATATATGCATCCAAAAGACTTCTCCACAAGACAAGATCTATATCTCCAAAGAAAGTATGGAACCCTAAGCTTTATTTCTCAAGTAGAATGGTCAATAAGTAGATGTTAATTCATACTTATTCTTCTTCACTTCTCTTCTTAAAAATGGTTGGAAATGAACTTGTATATGTAGGTGGATCTTTCCTTAAATCCTCTTAGAAATGTTAGCTATATAGGGTCAACCCAGTTGACCCTATATATTTTCAAGGATAATTCACTAGGTTTGAGCTAGGTCAACTGAAAGGTTAACAAACTCAGAGTGAAAAGTACCCCTAGCTTGTATAGGGTCAACCTAGTTGACCTAGTATAACTGACTGTCCAAAATGGAATTGAGGCAAGAGGATAAATCATGGCAAAAGATTGGAATGGATAAGGTTGAGAAGGATAAGCTTAGGGTTAATGTTTTTAGGAGATGAGTGTGTCGATGAAAAGTGGTAAAAGGGAAAACAATTTTATGAAGCACCAATGTTCTACCCACCCCTTTCTTAGTGCACACCTTAAGGCGTGCACTCAGATAGATTGAGACTCGATGGGTTACTACAAGATACAAAGTGTCAATAATCAATAAAAGTTTGAAAATATTATGTGTATACACTTTCAAAGTATTGTAATTATTGAGAGCATCTTCTAGACCTACCTAGTTCATTCCTATCATCCCTAATAAACATATACTTCAAGGTAATTATAGTTTCATAATCCTATGCTCATTTTGGACAAGTGTGAACTAGGTAGATAAGGACACACTACACACCTACACACTAGTATGGACTTGTTGACAATGATCTAAAGGTTAGTTTTTTAAAATGACATGCTTCTTAAGATGTTTCTTGTGTGTGATAATAGATCAGTTATCACAAGAATTCAAAGATTATTTTATAATAGCACATCAAGTGTCTCACTTGAAGCTCCTAGTTACTCTATATATCAGTCTCTTGAAAAATCAATCTCAAAAGCATTTATCTATTCAACAAAGGTCCCTACTACAGTTATGTTGTAGTAATATAGTCATTAGCCAAGTTAACATTATATTCTTGTAGGTTGAGGTCATCCTTCATCAAATTTATCATTAAATTATATGTCTTCCCTAAAGGAATAACTTCATTATCCTAAGGTTTATTCAGACTATGTAGGCAACATTCAATCAATAAGGGGTTTTATAAAGATAACTTGGCCATATCCCACTTCCCCCTTGGGAATTTGATCTTGTTTGTGTCTTTGTATAGGATATGGTTTTACTTTTTTAGGTGATAGACACATCCAAATAGGCCCCATGTAGAAGAGACAATATTTAAATAGAGGTGAACTAGTCCATACTTTTAGATTAATCACATATTTAACACATATAGAGTCACACTAGAGGAAAATAACACATCATGACCCTATCCTACTACTACACACTTTTCCTAGAATAAAATGAAGCACTATTTTAAGTTAACATTATGTTTACATGTTTTTTATAATCAATATTAGACAGTCATAGTTAATTAATGAATGACATAGTTTGGATAAATAAGTTTGCAAGGACATTTATTTAACCCTAACAGTAGTTGTTATTTTTAGTAATTTAAAACTTCTTTAAATTATTTATATCATTATATTATTAAAATAGGTCATCTTATTTATCTTCCTATATCATATTTCAAGTTTACATTACTTTAGAGTTAATTTCCATTCACTAATTATTTGTAAGGGTAAACATTTTGGTGAACCCACTTTTATAATATAAAATTATTTCTATTGCTTGTTGATTTTTGTTTTAGGGTTTTTATTTAATTATGTAAATTCTTGACATTTAAATAATAAAATAATCAACATTGGATATTATTTGTAACATAATGATTCAATTTTTTTGACCTTAGATTAATCTAACATTGAAAATGTTTGTCATGTCACTTCAAATAAATACCAACATAAAGGCTCTTTGTTTGGACCTTGGGTTAAATTATATTGTCTCCTATACACAAAAATATTTCACTTTTTATTTTTTCATTTCATTTTTCATTTGCCTTTTCCTATTTTAGAAACTATGTTCTAATGGTTTTGAAACTACGTAACTACTATCGTGAAGGGATACATAGTGTTTTGTTTACAAACATCATGGCATGAGCGATCACCTCAATGGCATGAGCGATTACCTCAATGCTCATATTCATTTTATAGAGTTAAATACATAATTTAGTTTCCACTTACCTCAAAACATATCATAAATTCTTAGGATCCACTTGTTTACACCAATAGGAAGCTATACCATCCATCTGATTCTATAGTGCACCAATAAGTAGTTATCCCTAGGAATTTACTCTCAACTTACCCTTGAAACTAGATTTAGTGGGCTATGGGTATGGTTATACCTCCATAGTTAGTGTTATAAAATATTGAGCTAACACTTTCCAATGGATGATCAAGCATATTTTAGAGCTTATAAATCATTCAAAGCCTTTCTAGATCATCCTTCTATCCTTTATTTTTTCTTACATTGTCTTTAGAGCTAGTATATTTGCATGTTTAATTTTATGTATTTATCATGGATGCAACATATAAATGTTCTTTTCATTTATTACATAGAATCATGCAATTTATTATAGCATCTAGTTTTCCTTTGAAACATGCTAGTCATTATCATTTTTTATGGATTATATACAAAACATTTAAAGAAGATCCTTCTCATACTTCAAATCTTTCTCCTAATCTAAATATTTGTTTTACCTCATCTTATACTATAGTTTCACCTATTGTTTTTGTCAAATATTCAATAAATTGTCAGAAAATGGATTTTAATTTAAGTATCTAAAAATATAATTATACTATGGGACAAGGAATAGGTAGGCTTTCTCAAGGTATAGTTTATCCTATTTTTAATTTTCACAACAAACACATAGTAGGCCTTGGTTATATAGAAGAGTCCACTTGTTGTAGACAAGGTCAAGATATGCCATATCATGAGATCATACCCTTTATTCCCACCACTTATCATGCCATAGAATCTAAGTTACTTACTATCACCAAAATACATCAAATAACTTGTGATGTACCCTTTTTACCTCATTCTATTGACCCTTAGCCTAACCCTATCAGATCTTGTTATATAACTCTTATTCATCCATAACTTATTTTATATTATCAAGTCCATGTTGTTCAAACTAGACATGGATGACCTCCATTAGATTCTCAACCTAAAACACCTATTGTCAATATTATTCCATCCCCTATCCAAAATTTATGACAAAATTTCCAACCCAAAGTGTATGAATCCTTGAGCAATTATGTAATACACTAGCACATGTTTATAAAGATATTCTCTATGATATATTGAGAGATATTACTATTTTGGTGGACACACATCCAATTTCATTTAATTTTATTATGAGAACCTTTAAATATATTGATAGTAATATTTATTTTGATAACAAGGATTTACCCCCACAATACCTCATTGATCAGAATCTACCATTCTTCATTTAGGTTAAAATTCAGGGGAAGTTGATTAAAATAATTCTAGTCGACAATGGTTATAGAATAAATATATGTATTATGAATTCATACAAAAAATCTCTTTTAATAAGATAAGTCTTCAAATTTTTGAGAAACTTATCCATAACTTTGATAATACTCCAACATCTTCACTAGGAATCATCACATTAGATATACTCATATGTCATACAATGGTCTCTATTTTATTCCAAGTTATTGATGCTTAGCTAAAATATAATATATTACTAGGATGACATTGGATTCATGCTATGGGAGATATACCTTCTATAGTTCAAAGGTGCATCAAGTTTATACATGATTCACATGAGAATACTATTCTTGTAGATGATACACCATTTCAATATTGTAAAATCTCATAACTAGATACACTCCCTTCAATGAACTTGAGCACCCAATTCCTAATGCACAAATGCATACTTATGAGGTGGGTGGATCTAGTAAAGTAGGAGATTTATAAAAAATTTGTCCAAGTCCTCAATATATTTAGGAGTATCTACAAGAAACTTCACAATAAGACCACAACTCTATAAAAATTGAAGATACTATTAAAAAATAACACAAACAAGAATTACTTCTTAAATATTTTATAAAAATCAACACCACATTACCACTCTTGGTAAATATAGAGGATAATTTTTAAAAAATAGAAGATTATTACAATAGTGATGATGAAAATACACAAGAGTTAATATATGAATAAATGTAAAAATTATTTTTCAACCCCATTGATGAAAATGATAATCTCTCTCATTCCTTATTTACATATATGAAATTTGGTGAATACAGGGCTCTCCCTCCTCTTCAGGATAATGGAAAATAAAAAATTATTGATCAAAAAGTGGTGGAAAATGATTAAAATACCATATCATATGATATTTATCATTATATTTATGTATGCACTTCTAATCCTACAATTATTACATCTTCTAAGGAGTAAATGTAGGTCAAATAGTACACGTTCACAAAAGGAAAAATCCAAAATTATAGAAAGATTTTAATCTATTCAAAAAGGGATTTCTTAAAAAAGGAGATCCAATGCATGACACAAAGAATACCCTTTAAAATCTGGTCACCAAGGACACTCCAAAATATCTTTATTATTATTTGGAGCATCTTCTAGTAAATCTAATCTTAGATAGAAAACAATGTGCTAATGTTGCAGTTACTTGCTTATAAGAACCAAACATATGTAGTATTATGATTTTTAAATCTCTTGTATATGACACACAATATATTAACTAACCTCTAGGTCCCACACATTCTATTATATCTATTACCTTACCAGTTACACTAGGCCCTAAATATTGTTCTACATTCTTTCATATTGATCATACTTTACAACAATATAATGCAATCCTTGGGAAATAATTTTTAGGTAGTTGATCCTTTATTTTATTCAACCCAATTTAAACAACCCAAAATAACCATCTTACTAAGATTTTAAGGTAAATTATTTTGATTATTATTTCACATCTATACATGCTCTAACTCTCAGATGTAGGTTTTTTATACTCACACCTACCTACTTTTACATGTGTTTACATGGCCATGCTTTCCATCTTTGTCATAATACATTTACATTGGGGCATATCATATGCCTTATTTCTTGCCATAATTTACTTTAACACCTTGTTTAGTGTTGTTCAAATCCCCCTTCTACTTTTTCAATCTTTCTTATTTGCATTGATTTTTTTAGCTTTGCCATTATGCGTATTTCTCTTTTAAAATACGTAAAAATACAAAAAACATCATACATTTTTAAAATACTCTAAAAATAATAATATTTGGAAAAATTAAAAAATGGTACTTGTAGACACCTTTTCATGTTGTTGGATATGTCTTTGCTTATATTATATATATTTATATTTAAATACATAGTTCTTATCACAAGGTATCCAAGTGTGAAATACACTAAAATTCACATTGAAAAATAGTATTGATACACAAAAAAAGCTTTCCTAATTATAAATTTTTATATACATTCAATCTATTCAAAGTCATATTAGAAAGATAATGGTGAACTGTGCACCTACCCCTTACTATCCACCTATCCTTGTGCATCTTCTCCCTCTATTTTTAGGTACAACATAGTCACAGGGACTTATTACATAGTTTTTGCACACAAAACAAAATAAACATTTAGATATGAGTCAAATTACAAGCTAAGGCATAATTTTACATCCTATCAATATTGGTTAGGCCTTTCACCTAAAAACCTTACTTAGTTGGGGGAATCACATTATTTTGTATGAACACCTTCCTCATTGTATTTATGCATAAATTCTTTTCCATGTTAAGATATAAATGAAAATAAATGTTTTAATCTTTCGAATCTATCTTCACATATGTCTTGTTGAATATGCTACTTGATAAAATTGAAACATAAATACACATGTTTAACCTATTCTAGCTTCATTTATTATTGATGTCATATACTTATTTTAGTTCATAACTTGATTCAAATTTATTTGCTTACTGTATGTGGCCCTTGGCCTTATGTATTTTCAACATACACCTTACTTTTATGACATAATCATACCTTGTGAGTATGGGGCCTTTGGCCTTCTATGATTTTGTGACATTCATGCCCCTTGTATTCAAATTTTAGGCTCAATATTATGTAAACAAATTATGTTAATTGAGACATTTTATATGTCCCTTATGTGCAGTCTCTAGGTCTTCTTGTATGATAATTATGTGACCTTGATTACATGTCTTGTATTTGTCTATTATGGTTCCATGATTCTTATCATACACTATTATGTATATACTTACCTATCTATGATTCCATGATACATATTATTCACATATTATCTATGTGATTCAATGCTTCATTTTTCAATATACTATGTTTGCAATACATATGAAACAATAACAAGTTTTACATGCTTCATCCTTTATTAAAAATTAATATTAAACATACATTTTAAAAAGAAAATACAAAAAAATTTCAAATTCTTCAATGTTACATCTATAATATTTCAATACAAATTCAATATATTCAAATGTTATCACATGTTTATCTATCTTTCAAAAATGTTCTCACTTTTTATTTTGATATAAGTGATTTTTAGGAAATATCCATCATCTCAAAATGGGGGCATCACAATGGGATTTTACAATGATAAAATTTTCAGATATGATAGTTCACTATTTGAAAAAATCACAACTTTCAAATTATGGGGGCATTCAACTTGCTTATGTACTGTAATCATCTAGACACTTGAGTGCATACACCCTTGTATAGAGACAATTATAAGGATTTAAAAAGTGTAAAAAAATATTACATTTGGAACCCTATATAGTATAGGGGGCATGATATGCATTCATGACCAAGCTATTACTTTGAAAAAATCGCATTTTCTCTTTTTCAAACTCAAATATCAATTTTTTAAGAATTAAGATGGACCTGCAACCTATGAATACTTAGTTATATCAAGGTATGGACAATTAGATCCTCTAAACCTATCTAGGGGTGCACTAATCACATAACATCAATAGAGAGGGTTTCAAAGCCTATATGTAATCAATATAATGCAATAAACTTAACTAGGTCTCTTGACAATATTGGATTTAATCTAATCTAGTGTTACCAAATATTGTAACAAAAATAATGGGGATGATTAAAAAAAAAAATAGAAAGGAGTAAGGAACCATCATAGGAAAATGGAGGAATAGGTTACCTAGGATGGAAAATGGCAAGTTTTTATAACCCTATATCCACACTAAATTTAAGTGTAGAGGAAATCCAAACAAGGAGTTATACATTCAAAACTATTGATTATGTAGTATATATGAACTAAATAAAATAGATAAGGTTATAAATACTTAATCAAATAGAATTGTAACAAAAATAATGGGGATGATTTAAAAAAACTAGAAGGGGTAAGGAACCATCATAGTAAAATGGAGGCCTAGGATACCTAGGATGGAAAATGGAAAGTTTGGATAACCCTATATCCACACTAAATTTAAGTGTAGAGTAAATCCAAACAAGGAGTTAGACATTAAAAACAATTGATTATGTATTATCTATGTACTATATAAAATAGATAAAATTATAAACACTTAATTAAATATAACTTTTCTACCCTCTCTCTCCCTTGGCCAATGGTGTTTTGAAAGAGGGTGTTGTGGTTGTAAGGATCATAATGGTTGAAATCAGATCTAGGCTATAATTATTATTATATTTGAATCTAAGACTTCATAAGACAATATATTTACCTTTAAGATAAGATAAAAGCAATTAATTCTCCCAAATGTAGACTAAAATTAGAATTATGAGCAATAATAGTGATAAAAATGAATGTTCCTCTCTATTAGATTGAAATGAGCCTTGTATTTATGGAGGTGAGTTCACCTTAAATCCTTCTAGAATTATAGTTTACAATATTGGCCCACCTTGATGTAGTTATAAATTGACTATTGTAGACACCTAAAACTTGCAACCAATGGCTTCATACCAGACTTCAGACTGATTCTTACCAACCATTACAAATTAAGCTTAAAAATCATTTAATGTCCCAAATTTATTTTTGCATCACTCATCAGTTCTTATAATCTTATTAAGACATCCCTAATTGGGGTATCCTACTGTAAACAATAAAAACCTCTCACAGATTCATCTCTAATCATCTTACAACATCACAACATACAATTTGGCCTATATACCTATTATGTGAGGTAAATGCACACATGAAATTAATTTAAATCTTAAACATGCTAAATTCCTAAACATAATTAATTAAAATTCTAAACCTAATTAAATGCATATTTAAATTATCCATGAGAAATTAATGAAATTATAAAAAAAGAAATTCAAAAATGCAAATATCCTAACATTTTTATAATTACCTTTTTGTGAGTTGTAAAATATCCTAAAATATCTCAACCATGCCTAATCATTGATAATCATGAGGTTTTGACATATTTTAATTCTAATATGGTTAATTAATTCACTTAGGTTAGTTATTATCTCATTCCATGACTAAACTACACCTTAATTCACCTTGGGTTGGGGTTAGTTTCTAAACCTATAAATACAAGCTTAGAACTCTTCATTTAGAGAGCTTGGATAGAGTAAAGTTATAATGCAAGTTTTATATAAATATTGAAATTAATAGTTTTATAATGCCAAAATAATAAGCCAAGCCATCAAGCCATTACAAGCATAATCTACATAGGACACAATCCAACCATGGTGCCATGGAAAGAAGGAGATAGCCAAGCTCCTTTGCTAAAGACTCTTTGAGCTTAAGCCAAGCAAGGCAAATGAAAAATCATTTGGAGAATTTAAGGAAGGTAAGGATATTATTGTTCTTTATATTTTAGTTGTGATTTTCATTTGTTTTTATTTATTGTGCTCCCCTTATGATCTAATCTAGAGATGTTAGCATGTTAGTATGCTCATTTCATCATTTTATGTTCTAACTTAATACTAATATCTTATCTACATCAAATTATTATGATAAAAAATGGCATCCCTGATGGGACTCTAATCACCCCATGTAACAAGTAGATCAAGATGAAACTCATAAATCATCAAATAGATGCTTGACTATCTTTAAAATTTTAATTTTAGCTTTCTTTTTGCTAGATGTTTAATTTTTTAACTAACTAGGATATACATAGAGACCAACATTGGTCAGACATAATTAGCATTGGTTTTACCAAATTGTCATCGATTCTACCTAACTGATCTTGGTTTTGGGTGACCATCATCAGTTAAATTATAGGGGAAATACATGGATTAAAAAATTACATTTTTAATCTTTCTAGCATTCCTAATTGTGATTTATTGGTTTCATTAGATTTTATACTCTCTACCTAATCATATATTTATAGGTTTTTAAAGATTTTTTATCTAACCAATAACTAACTAACATTTTTTTTATCTCATGTTGGTTTTGCCTTCAATTTCACAGGAAACTAATCTTGGTCCTTATATACCGATATCGATTATCACCAACCAACATCGGTTAGCTGGTAACTGACATCAGTCTTTATGTTTTTAGAATAAAAACTTGATATCTATGTTTTGAAATTTTATTTTCTCACCATTGAAAGTACTTCAAAGCAGGGGGAAACTATCTAAACTTTGTAGGTCCAAGGCAGGAATAAAACATTAATTTACAAGTTCAGGCTTAGAAACATTTCATTTTGGGTATTTAAAATGAATTTAGCTAATTTTTGCACACTTCATTTTGGTGATAAAATGAATTTTTTAAATCTTGAACATTTGATTTTAGTGCTTAAAAGGAACCTAAAATTGATAATGCTTTTAACACTTTATTTTGGTGCCTAATGGTTAATTCTTGAATATTTGGTTGAACATAGGTGTTTTTTCTTAAGTTTTTTTGTGAAATTTATTTCAATCTTTTGAACTTATGCCAAGGGGACAAGTAAATAAATTAATCAAACATTTCAATTGGTGCATGAATTGACACTAATTTAGATTTCAAATAATTGAAAGTGTTTATTATTTGTGTGTTTTTTTTGTAAAATAAAGAATGCGTATATGCTCTCCCCCCATCCCCTATAGAGAACTTGGTTGACCAAAAGTGATTTTTCACTTGCAATATAGTATGGTCCAAAGCATGGAAATAATGTTGTCTAGGCTCTCCCCAAAACCCATATGGTTTGGGTGATCTAAAATCAACCTAAGTTCTTTCCACTCAGTTTTATTTTCATGTAATTTGGCTTATAAAGGGGAGTTCATAACTTCTTCATGAGTTCTTTAGGGAAACATTAACCTAGGGTTTCATCTCCCAATATTTTTCCAACCCAAACCCATGGTGGGGTAGATAAATTAGGGTATGCATACTATGAGAGCCAGGGGGTTGAATGAATAATCTCTCTTTTCATAATAAAGGCTTGAGTCAGGTCTAGTTAACTAGGGGATTCCACTAAGTAGTACACAGATAAAAACACTATGTAAAGGAATATACCCTTGAATAGTAAGTTAACTAGTATTAACTCAATTGATGTGATGATATTTTAGTGTTAATCACACTTGGGATCAATCTAGCTATTTGAAAACTATTTTTTTAGTCAACCCTATTTGACCATACCTTGTCAGTTTAGGACATAGGATGATTTATTTATTTGTATTTAGTTTTTTTCCTTTATTTCTTAGTCATTAAGTCTAAAAATTTGTTTATTTATACCATGTCAAAATGAGTCTTTTGTCCACACTACTCCATTATTTGAGGAGGCTTTATGCCATCTATTTAACCCTATGATTTTTGCATTAAAATTTGTGTCAAAATCATTATGTGTGTCACTTGATTGAAATGGGTACTGTCATGCTACCTAAATCATTTCAAGTTTGTGCCTTGGAGTCTTGAAACATACCATTGTTTACATATTTAAAGTGTGATAATTCCATTATGCTACTTGATTTGTTTCAAGACTTGTTTTCCTTGTGCCAAAGTCCAATTTTTCAAAACTAATGCCATGTATGCATTTTATATTTGTACCTTGTACTATTATGCCATTCAATTTTTTGTAGCTTGTTATTGGTTTAAAGGAGCCTAGTTTCCTAATTTGAGTTTTTAATTAACATTACCAAGTTCAAATTCAAACATTGATTCATTTATAATTATGCCTTGTCTAAGTTGGGGTTAGACATTGATCTTTATTTTTTGGGTTGTGCAACTTAGGTTAACTCATTACCCAACTTTGAAAACTATTGCTTGGATCTTTTCCTAGTGTCACTATTCCATTAAATTTTTTCTAGCTTGTTTATTTAAAGGAGCCTAAATTTAACCATTGTTTGTTCCTTATTTGGGATAAATACCCTATCTCTCCATATCCCTATTACCTTATGCCTTATGCCAATTGACCAAGTTTACGTTTGATTTTGTCTACTAATTATATACCAAAGTGTTTCAAGTTTGTTAGATTAAATACCCCTTTATTTTACATCTAGTTTTTGATGTTGTGTTTGGACAAAAGTCCTAGCATGTAAATTTGTTTGAGCCTATCTTTTGATGCTGCACTTGGCTAAAATATCTAACAACTTTTTATTTTCCTATATTAGACATATTTGGAAAACTTTAGACCTAGAGTTTAGCATGCTAGTTTTTATTCATCCACTTAACCTTTTGAGTGAGAAATTTAATGTTAGACTATTTTATACCAAGTTTTAGCATAGACCATTTTGGAGATACAACTCCCATAGACCAAGTTAGATTAAGTTTGATTTTTTTTTCTTTTGGACATTATTTTTTATAGTTTGTATAACTCTAGGCCTTTTTTTAGAGCTTTAATTATTGATGAAGATATGTCTAACTACACTTATGGTGGAGGTACTTACCATCCAAGTTATGATGGAATGGCCACAAAAATTGACTTTGATCAAGACCCTTATGGTAAAGAAGTGGTTTGTGAGATGGATCCATATCTTCCTTATAATCCTCAATCTAGGGAATAAAGCCAAGCAGAGTGTTAGATGATACCTTCTTCAGGACAATTGATATATGATGTTTTCCATCTCACTAATCATGACACCTAATCCCCCACCTATACCATTAATCTTCCTTTAGACTATATGAGTTACCAAGCTCCACCACATCCAAGGAATACCATTTACATTCTAGTACCTCATCCTTTGGCTTGTGTAAGTAGCCAAGCTCCACAACACCCTACCATTTATATTCTAAGACCTATCCTTTATCTTATATGAGCAATAAAAATCCATAATGCCCTACCATTACGATTCTAAGACCTCATCCTTTGGGTTATATGAGAAAACAATATTCACAGTGCCCTACCATTACCATTCTAGGACCTTGCCCTTTGGCTTATGTGAGCAACCAAGCTCCATAATGCCTTACCATTTATATATCAAGACCTCATCCTTTGGTTTGTGTGAGCAATCAGGCTCCATGATGCCCTACCATTATCATTTTAGAACCTTTTCCTTTTTCTTATGTGAGAAATCAAAATCCATAATGACCTATCATTATCCAACCACCGATCATTCTTCATTTGTTGCCAACCATTCTCCACTTTAAAAAACCCCTGTGAATTATCTAGCCCCAACTAAACCAATCCATACCTCTCCAACTGAGCCAATCATTTAAATACCAAGAAGTTTTCAAATTTGGTATTTTATAATTGTTTGTAAACCAAGGCCAAGACAACCAACTAATATGATATGTTTTTGTTAAACTAACAATTTTTGATAATTCAACCTATGATAAATCACATTTTGATCCTATACCTATTGTTGAGGAGTATCACTCTAACAAACTAGTATTTGTTGAGTCACTTCTTAATGGTTATAACTACCTTTGGGAAAATAATTACCTTGACCATATGCCTATTTTTCATGAGCCTCCCTTTGACAAGCCAGTCTCTAAGGAGTTGTCTCTTGACCTTTATCCTATCATTAAGGAGTATCAATTTGACAAACTAGTTTCTTTGAAGCCCATAATGCCATCATAGGTCATTACTTGTACAATACCAAATATTCAACAAGACATCATTATAGTAACATCCACACCAGATGAATAACAAAAATTAGAGTCAAGTTTTATTCTTGATCTGACATTAGATTTAACATCAAAAGTAGAATCAACATCCATCTCAACATCAAATTTAGAGTCCCTTGAGTTAGAATCAAATTCAAAATTAGAATATGTTTATGGATGTTACAATATTGGTTATGTATGCTTCACAAATCAATTTGAATACATTTTTTTATCCTTCTATGATTTTTGAGGATGATTAATTTAATTTTGACACAAGTTTTTCTAGTATCTTCTATGAGAATTGTGTTGCCTCTCCCCATTCCATTACCATTCCACATGCCATTACCACCAAATAACCTAGATATTTTATTGACCTTCCACTTACCACAAGTGTCAATTGAGACTGACAAAATCATGCCTTATTAAATTGCATCCATGGAAACATATCAATTGAAGAACATCAGGGAGGCCAAGACCAAATTCATGTATAATAACAATCTCCTAGTGAAACCTTCTTGAAAGTGCTAGGGAAAAATCAAATTATAAACTCAACATCTTATAGTAAAACCTTGTTTGAGGTGTTAGAATACAATCAAAGTCAAAATTCAATGTTCCTTAGTGAAACCTTCTTGGAGGCACTATTGGATAATCAAGAAAACTTCATTGGTGAAAACCTTATCAAGGTGCCAATAGCTGAGCACAATATTTCTTCACTGCTTGATGAAGATATTATCAAAGATCAAATCAATATAGCTTCCAATCTACAACATAATTAGATGGTGTTTACTCTCAATCCCAAATAACATAAAAATCCAGTGGTCTTATCTAGAGTATATTCATAAGTCTTGAGCCCTACTATAACCAAAGTTATGTCAAATCCATAATCAACAACATTATGTATGCCTAAAATTCCTGATCTTCATTTGTTTCACAATCATCATACATTATATTATCACCCACCTATACATTACCAAATTTGACCTGTCATCCATTATTTATCCATATTTACCATCACTGGATGCATTTTCATTTGCAGAGGATACAAATACATCTTATATTGATATTGTAAGGAAACATATTCAACAACCATCAAATATCACAATAAAATTCTTGGCATCCAAATCTACATCCAGTTATTGACAGAGCATCTATTCAGAAGACGTGTGGGCTAGCAATTTACATGATTGATTATTTTGGTTATATCATATGTTGATTAGGACATACATATCCAAATCAGTAATAAAAACATAATCATTTATCATACCCATGCCAAAAACATTTACCATTACATTTCCATTTATCATTTACCTTACCATTTTCATTTGTCATTCCTTTTGTCATTGTTTCATACCCTGCCATTTACCTTACCTTATCACTTGGGGAAACTCTCTTACCATTTTATCCACTCTAATTACCATCATCATACTAAATAAAGCCATAACATATATGATTTTACCTTACCTTTATTATTGACCAAAGCCTATTTTTAGCGATCCTACCCAACCCTTTTTGATCTTGGTTCCTTTAGTTCTTCCCACACCTTGTGTGAGGGGATTCTGATCTAGTTTCATTAGTTTAAGAATTCCATGTTCAACTAAAAGTCTATGAAAGTAGTATGATAGTGTATTTATAAATCTATCTTTCATTAACATTCGAATGGTTCTATTGATTATAATTTCCTATGGGAAAATTAGTAGTCCACCTTATGTTACTAATTATAACCACCTATGGGAAAATTAGTATCACTAACCTATGCTATTATTTATAAATTATAAATACTTATGGGAAAATTAGGAATAAAACCTTTACCATGCATTGATGCATCACCTTTCCATTACTATTCTCATTTTCCTGACCATTTTCTAGATTTAAAAACTTGTTATGACCTAGTCGGTTCTCACTGACTTTTTTGTTGGTGGAGCTACTATGACTTGAAATCATTTTGGGACTATGTAGGTTGTGTTAAATTCACATTGACATTATGTTAGCCCCCATTTTACATATACTCTCATCATTTTTTTAGAAACCTAATCCAATGCTCTTACCATTTTATGAGTTGGACCATTTAGTATCTCGTAATTCCTAATCAGGTTGAGATGCTTAGAAATTTCCAAAAACATTTTATTTTCTAAGCCTAGTTAGTCATCCTTGATCCACCCTATTGGGGAAAATTCATTGTTAGGATGATTTATTTTGATTTTAATTTTAGACTTTTTTTTGTGTATTTATTTATTTGATTTTAGTATTGTGCCTTGACTCATTCTATATGTGTTCATTGGGTGATTCCTTGCATATTATTCTTGAGCCCATCCATATTCATATGTCAACATTATCATCATGGTTTTTATCATTGGTATGTTTTTTTCAATTATTTATTAGATTGGGAGTTAGTATTTATGAATGTTTTGGCAAAGTTATTATGGTGTTATATCATGAGGCATATCATCATGTGCTATAGCAAAAATCAGCTTGGGAAGTCTTACAAGAAATGGAGCCATAAAATTTTCTCTTTGGTACCCTTGTCAAATCCTACCACCCTTGATCAAATCAACCCATTGGACATTATAGTTGTATCAATGCTAATTAGGATGATCATCTCTGCATTGGTAGGTAGAATTAAATACTTAACATTGATCAATCTTATTCTTCTATTCATATCTTTCATCAATTTGTGCATCCTCATGTGCCTAGATGTTTTTGGCTTATTCAGTCATTAGACTATCACATCTACATTTGTGCTTGATTATCTTTAATCTATGCAACATGTTGAATCCTTGAGTTATGATTACTAATCTTCCCTAATGGGGAAAAATAAAACATCATTTTTAAATCTAGGTCATCTTAATGATTATAATCACCTATGGGTAAATCATTATTTTTTGATTCATTAGCCTTAACTAGAGCGTATGCCTATCTCACCGATTATAATTGCCTATGGTAAAATCAATGTTTCAACTTTTGTTACTGATTATAACCACCTTTGGGAAACTAATTACTTTTTAAATCAATGCATGCAAGCATTTAAAATTTTTACTAACTCACCCATTAGTTAAATTCATTCTTCTTCTTGCTTATCTTTGAGGGACCATCCATTAATCATATGTGATGGCCACTCCCTTGAGGGGGAATCATTATAGGCTTCCCAAAAATTGTTTAGAGATTCTTCTTAAATAATTATCTTCATTTAGTCATACAATCCTTTTTCATTATTTTAGAAGACATTATTATTCCCATGGCTTGCAACATCTTCCCAAATAGGGGCAAATTGTAGACACCTAAAACTAACTACCAATGGCTTCATACTAGGATTCATACTGATTCTTACCAACCATTACAAATTAAACCTAAGAATCACTTAATGTACCAAAGTTACTTGTGTATCACTCATCAAAGTTTATAATCTCATTGAGACACCCCTAATTAAGGTATCTTACTGTAAACAATAAAAACCTCTCATGGATTAATCTCTAATCATCCTACAAATCACAACATGCAATTTGGCCTATAGAGCTATTAAGTGGGGAAAATTAAAACTTTAAATTTTTTAAAATTCCTAAAGAAAATTAATTAAAATGCTAAACCTAATTAAATGCCTAGTTGAATTATCCATGAGCAGTTAATGAAATTATAAAAGAGGAAATTTTAAAAAGCAAATATCCTAGTATTTTCATAATTACCTTTTTGTGAGTTGTCAAATATATTAAAATATCTCACCCATGCCTATTAGTTGATAATAATGAGGTTTTGACACCTTTTAACTCTACTTGTGTTAATTAACTCACTTAGGTTAGGTTTGAACTCATTTCATGACTATACTACACCTTAACTCACCTTGGGTTGGGGTTAGTCTCTAAACCTATACATACAAGCCTAGACCTCTTCATTTAGAGATATTAGATAGAGTAAATTTATAATGTAGGTTTTATAATGATATTGAAATAAATAGTGTTATAATGCCAAAATCATAAGCCAATCCATCAAGCCATTACAAGCATAAGCTATATCAAGACACAAGACAACCATGGTGCTGAGGATAGAAGGAGATAATCAAAATCCATTACTAAAGACTCTTTGAGCACAGGCCAAGAAATCTAGATGAAAAATAATTTGGATCATTCAAGGGAGGTAAGGATAATGTTGTTCTTTACATTTTAGTTATGTTTTTCATTTTTTTTAATTTATTATGCTTCCCCTATGATCTACGATAGAGATATTAGCATGTTTGTGTGTTCATTTCATTATTTTATATTCTAACACAATATTAACCCCCTCTATACATCAAATCACTATGATCACAAATATTTACCCTCAAAATATGTTGGCCTAGGATGACCTAGTTACAAAGCATGAATCATGACTTTTAGAACTACATTAGCCCAGGCTAACTTATTTTGAATTTTGGTGAAAAGTGAGAACGTTACATCAACCTAGGCTGATATATTTATAAAATATAGGTCTTGACTTAGTCATGGGATATTAATGAGTAATATTTCTTAGAATATCAAGTAAGTGGGATTTGGTAGTGGACATAGTCATGATAGATTTAGACAATAATATTATGAAGCACTAATGGTCAACCCACCCCTTTCCTATTGCACCCTTCAAAGTGTGAACTAAAAGAGATTGAAACATGATATGTTATTGAAATATATAAAGAATAATTAATTGATGAAGATTAAAAATATTGTGTGTATACATATACCCCACTCAAAGCTCATCATGTGTCACGTGAGTGTAACATGGGATGGTGCTTTGAGAAAAAAAATAACAATATACTAAATGAGCTATAAAATCGTAGTTGAAAGTGGAAAATAAATGAAAGTAAATAATGTTGTAAATAAATAACTTAACTTATATTCTTTCCATGTAAAATAATTTGCATATGTGAAGTAGATGATGTAAGACATCTAGTGTACATAACAAGAAGTGGATCTAAAAAATAATATAAAATTTGCACTTTTTTGTAAAAATATGGTGTTAGCACTGATTTTTTTTTTTTTACTTTATTTGGATTCCAAAACTTCTTATGATTTGTGAAAAAGACTTATAGAAAAAAATTTCTGATCCAAATACATAATTTCTCAATAAATAATTGAAGGTTTAAAACTTTCAAAATTTTAAAATAAAAGGGAGAAATTATTATTCATTTGCTATTATTGAATATTAGAGTTATGGGTATCTTAGTTTAGCAGAGAGAGATGATGGCTTGATATCAAGTAGGTGGACATGATAGAGGATGGATTGTAGAAAAAAATATCATATTCTAGTTGTGGGGTGTATTTATTTCAAATTTTTAGCATTTTTGAATTAAAATTAACTAGATTAGTAAATGTAGGTGCTGGGGTAAATCCATGTAAAAAAAATTGCCCAAGAAATCATAGTAATAGAGTAAAAATAAAAATGGGAAATGGGTAGGGAATAAAGTGTCAAAAATTAGGTCAAGGGTATTTATGACAACACAGTGAAAAATTATCACAAAAATAATTTGGTATTAGATAGATTGATGTAGTTGAAAAGGTAGTATTTTGTGACTAACTGATAATATTCACTATGGCCAATATAGTTTTATTGAGGGTGGATGATAACATTCACTATCAATGATATAATTTAATTTATGGTGGTCCATAACATAAGGTTTTTTGATAGAATATAAATATGTTTGATGGCTGATGTAGTAATATCTGGCTAACATTGTGTAAATTATATATAATCGATATAGTTTTAACCCTAGATGATAACTTGATGAAATGGATGAATTTGTACATGATGGCCATTTTAGTTAGGTGAAAATAATTATATGGTGTATAAATGATGATATAGTATATTTTTTTATAGTGTTGATGTAGTTTAGGTACATGGCTAATAGTATTACATATAGTAGATGACCGATGGAGTGTTGTACATGGTCGATAATGTCAGGAATATAGTAGATGACTCATGTAGTGATTTACATGGTCTATGAAGTAATTAATTTGATTTTTAATTTGTTTTAATTTTTTAACGTGTGTTTTATGGTAATTTTGGAATAGATAATTGATATGTGCTCTATTATTTGGAATTTTGTAAAGGTGCCAAAGATTTTGGAAACTAGTGGATGCACATTGGTTACTATACCTACTAGATTAGGTGAAGCTAAATACACTTGGTTTTGGTTGTCTGATGGAGATGTAATATATCTAATTGAGTTTTGAGTTAGTTTCCATATTCTTATGAACATGGGAAAGACTAAATAACACCTTTTTATAGGTGGTGGATGTGGATACCATAGAGGTGGGTATTACCTTTGAGGATGTACATACCTTATTAGGATGACCTATTATCAACACATCAGTGGTGTGCAATACACTAGATTTAGATGATGATAGGTGAGCCTTATCTTTATGGTAAATAGGTTCAAAGAGATATGCCCATATTGGGTTGGTAGTTCATCTTTTTGATGTGTATATTATGACTATTCCAATTACCTAAAAGGCCATTATTAGACTTTTGATAACTTGATTAATTTGTTATAAGTAACATGGGAAGAACCCATTGGATATTATATATTTATATCATTTGATGTTGGAGCATTTAACCTTGTATGACTTGGGTTTTGTGAGTTGGGTACAATTATTTAATGATATTTATAGTATTTTGTCTAGGGGCCAATAGATTATGGGGTCATTATTCTTTTTGGTGGTTGGATTTATGATAGGTTTATTATGTATAGGAAAACAATATTACCTCATGATATATATGATTCCCTCCTACACATGTGGAGTTTGACAAAAGATATTGTGGTGTATTTTATACCACATGTACCAATATTAAGTAGTGTGACATGAGGGGAGATTATTTAAAACCTATACCAAGACACAATAGATACTTGGTAGTCATGGCCAAGTAATTTTTAGGCACATGTTGATTATAAATTATTGGACATTACCTATGGTGTGTGGAGCCTCATCCAATATATCATGTACTTGGATAGTTTGAGTTGCCACATCTAGTGGATCCTATAGTGGTTCTTGAATTTTTGACTTAACATTTGAGGGATCAACATGGTGTGAGAGGTGCAAGAACACTAGTGAGGTTACCTTTATAAGATCTCATCAAGTGATGATTTTTATATATAAACATCGATGATAGTGAGGATATATAGGACTAGATATTGTATCACAACAATAGATACCATGACTACCATAAAGATAGGAACAAGCTCTAATGTAGCCACAAAGAGACCCAACTATGTAGCATATATTAATTTTGTCTATTGCAAGGAAAATTTACAATGGATCATGTCATGGTCACATTATCAAATTTGTTTAGTATATAGGTTTCATAACACTATAAATCCATGCATCACAGGAGGTGATTGGTGGCTAAATAAATGGAGTGACTATTGGTGAGTAAAATGTGATTATTTATGATTATTTTGATTTTAGGTACACACACACACACACACACACACATGCTATATATATATATATATATATATATATGTATGTTTTAGAGATATATATTTAAGTTTATGTAATTTTTGGTTTAATTTTTGCATATGTTATAGTGGAGGATCTATGAGTAGTAGTACCAATAGGAGATGGTGATGAGGATCTACAAGTGTGGCATTCACTATCTCAAAAGAGATTCACTCACTCGGATACATCTAGATATTTATCAAAGGTGCAAGTCCAAATGGATAATCTACATGGATAGGTGTAGGGTCTATAATCATAGACACAATCACTAAATTTTTTTTAGAGAGGGAAATCTCAAGCCTCTATGGGTAGTGGAACATGTCCTCATTATGGACCTTAGCCTCAGAGCTATAATTTTTAGTATGATTGTATCATGTTATATTTTATCAATTTATCCCTATATATAGAGAGATGTTATGGATTACTCATGGATTTTTATAGATGTATCTAGTTTATTTCTAGAACATGTATTCATCATTATATATGCTATGGTAAAACATATGATGTGTGCATTATTATTTTTTAGAAAATGTGAACATATGCATGGTAAAAAATAATGATAATAAAAGAAATTGGAAGTAAATAAATATGAAAATGTGAAACCAAAATTACTAATAAATAACACTTTTAAAATATGTCAAAAATAAAAAAATATGAATGATGAAAAACTTAAAAGGTAATGAGAGAAATAACAATGTAAGATACTAGCACAAAAAAATGTAAATGAAAGAAAATATCAATGTAAGATAATAAAAACAAATAAATATATGTAAATGAAACAATGATAAGAGATGTGAAAAATAGAAATGGAAAATCAAACTTAGGGCTTGTGTTAGTCTATAGCATAAAAGAGTATGGTTATTTATGGCAAAAAAAGACACATAATTGTTATAAAAGGTTGAGGGAATTTTGTGAGGAAGACCTAATCTTATTTGAGTTATTATAGTGAAACTCAAAAAATTAAAACCAATAATGTGTAAAAATGTAGGGTGTTTATAGTAGATAAGGGTATTTTGTGAGGAAGGCCTAGTCCTATCCAAGGTCTTACACTACAACTCACAAAAATAAAACCAACAAGGTGTGATTATATATTATATGATATTTATCAAGGGGGAATATTGAGGATTATATGATGAATGGATGAAATGTAAATCACCACATAGGCATTGTATAAATCCTTAGTAGAAATGAGACACACAAAGAAAATGTGCCAATTTTAAGAAATGTTCAAACAACAAATACCTAAGATACTCTAACTAGTAGATATAAAGCTTAGGATAAAAAGTGAAGTAAATAAATCATCCCATTAAATTTGTATATGCATGAAAAATTAAAATGGGCATACCTTCCCATAATGTGTTTACCATTCCTTAGGACCCCTTATAGAGTTGTTATTATAATGTGAATATTGGTTACTTGATTGAGAAATTAGGTGGCACTAAATAGTGTAATGAGACCCCTATCCCAATCTACTAGCCTACTATACCCTAATGGCATCGACTCTATTATGAGGTAAATTGTGGAGTTTGAGCTTTAAATGGAAAAGGAGATGTGCCAAAGAAGAAATATGTATTTTGGTGTGACTTTGAATTTTGAATTTGTAATTGCCTTTTGATCATTGCATTTTGTTTCTTTTATGATTTGGTTATTAAATTTGTATTTATTTTTATGTTCCTCCTCATATGGATTTAAAAAACCAATAATTATTGATATAAGTAATGAACACAAGAAATATTACACTTTAATTATAATAAAGAAGTACTTAAAGACTATGTCCTCCAAAAGATTCTGAAAATTTCCCACAAGTGTGCAATATCAAGACCAACCTTATATGTGTTTTAAATGAATAATTATGTTGGATAAATAATAATCATAAGAATACCATGTATGTAATAGATGTTTCAATTATGAATATACTTTATAAAGGATCATAAGTGAAATAGGATAGTGTTAGGTATAATAGCCATGTCACATAAATAAACATACTATTTTAAAAATGAGCTAGCAAAAGCATGAATATAATGAAAAATCAATCCACATTATGGGGAAAATAAATGATTTTCAAGGATAAATGAATCATATAAAAAGATTCAATATTATGAATTAGAGTATAATGTTTGTAAGATA
Source organism: Torreya grandis (assembly GCA_037957365.1). Lineage (NCBI taxonomy): Eukaryota > Viridiplantae > Streptophyta > Pinopsida > Cupressales > Taxaceae > Torreya > Torreya grandis. The sequence continues at coordinate 3,949,001 of JARHVA010000681.1, forward strand.
AAAGATCATATATGCATAAGGTATGTTACAAAGATTAAAGAGGATAATCATGAGAATAAAATTAAAACAATACATCACAAACACTATAGTGAGATGTTAATATGAAATACAATTCCAATGAATAGATGAATAATAATGTGATTTATCACAAAAATGTTCTAAAAAATATTGATATATTTCATGACATACATCATCAATAACGTAGGCTAAATCCTATTTTAACTAAAATCTGGCTTTAATCATGGCCTCATCTATCTTTGTTAAAAGTCATACAAGGACTTGTTGATGCATGGTATCTATGGATAATGTAAGTATTCTATAAGGATGATGAGCATGTGGTATCTCATATGAAGGTTAATCAATGTGAGGAATGGGTAATGCAATGTGACTAAAATACCTAGATCTCTTGTAGGATGTAGGTGATGAGGAAGGTTGAACTTTAGTCTATGAATGAATTTGAGTATGTTGTTGATAAGGTGATGGTATAGGCTATGGGAAACCACATAAGTGTTACTATATTACTCTACACCTATCTTTATGATGTGTAGTACATGTATTATAAAGATAATAAATATCCCCACATTTAGGGATATACTCTGGAAGTATATTAGGCAAAGGCAAGTTTTTATCAGTAGAAAATTATATGGTTTATAGGTGAATCACATAAATTTATTTTTGAAGACATTGAAAATGTGTAGAGGTTTGAATATTAATTCCATTAAAACAACAAATACATCTAGGAGTATTTGACTAAGAATACCGACTACATATGGTAGAGGTGGAACCTGATGCTTGATATTATGCTTAGAATCATTGATGTGCATGATAATATTGGCATAATAATTTAAAACCTTATGGAATTAATAATATGGTTAATCTACCCATCATTTAGGTATGGGTTCAAGTTCAATAAAAGGTAATATACCATCACCATCAATGAAATTATTTAGATTAGGATCAAGACTAGGCTTAGCAATTGTGAGAGAATATATTATTGTTGATCGATGTATGTGGTCAACATATTAGGAGGGAACATGATCGAAGGATTAGAAAACTTGGTAAATTTATATGTTATGGTTGTGGCATGATCAATAATCATACTTTGAAGAGGATAAAAAGTGACCAAATGAGAATTAACTAGTATTTTCTCCATCTCATACATGTGGACATCAAGTGAAGATGAAATATTGTTAGGTGAGGTAATATAAGTATGAAATACATTAATATAAATAACATTATGTAAATTTAAAGAACTCTACAAATAAGAATGATATCTAAGTAGTTATGTATCTTAGCTTGAGTAAATTCAACTAAAAAGGGATCATCTAATGAATATATATAATCATAATCATGAGTATGAAGATCAATAGTGCAAACATCAATGATTTTATTAGTCTCTGAAGGATGATGAATGAGTTTTTTGGAATTATATGGAAGCAATAATTTCACCTATTATCTTTTGACAATACCTAGGTCATAGATAAGGGGGTAATTGATTAATTATATGCAAAGGAAGATCATAATTTTTTATTTTCATATTTATCTCATTAGGATCATCATCTCCATAATATAATAGGTTAGGTGGTATGTTTCCCAAATTTTCTTGGTGTATTTTATAACTACTATTAGAACTAATGGGATAATTAAAATTTTGAGATTAGTGAAAATAAATGCTAGGTATAGGTTCAAGGGTGGGTTTATTGAAAACACCATAGTCTTGAAATTATTTAAAATTCTAAGGATTCGTGTCTCCTTGAATATTATATATAACACTGTTATGAGTAAATCAAACACATTGTCATGAAAATGAAGCTATAACTATCATGTGATGTGTCTAATGTTGAATGAGTAAAATATTCTATTATAATGGGAAGTTTAATATCATGACTTTAATATAAAACCTGATAGGAGGAAGTGTGATATGAATTCATACACAACCTAGTTGAGGAATTTGTCTTATATCATAGCCTTAACATGTAATTTGGGTAGATTTAATATTACATTTTAAATATCCATGTGTTTTAATGAAGTCAAAGGATGCCATGTAAGTACCAAAACCTTCATCAATCAAAGCTATCTTAACTTGGATATAGCCAACTTGGACAGTAATGAATAGTGAAGGATCATCCAAATGAATTAATATTTCATTATGATCATTAAAATGATGAGAAATTTAGTGAAAGATAAGCATATACAATTTCATCAACATGTATAGACATTTATTCACATTGTTGGAGAGTACTATCCTTAGACCCAGACAAAGTAGCTTCTTACCCCATAAGTGGAGGTCAAGGGATATTTATTTAAAATAAAAGTTGAAATAAATGATTATGATGATGAGGGGAAGTACTCATGAGTTAAATTAAAGGAATTTAAGATGGGAGGTGAGAAAGTTTAGCTATAGGATCCCATTAATCATATCCAATGAGAATCATATCTGATAAAGTTGCATAATGTTGAAGAAAATATGCAGAAGGAGGGATAGAAGTGTATTTAAATGGATGAGTATAGAAGTATGTTAATTGAACATGGATGATATAGGTTGGATTTTTGAATCATGTTGCATGAATTTAGTTGATGCATTTTGTGGCATAGTGGTGTAAGAATCAACTTCCTTGAGGTGATTGATGTGATAGGTGGAGATGTAGGAATATAAATTGACTAATTCATGATGTTTGAAGGAGTTTGATCTGAATGGGAATTTATAATGGTATCATATTAGTATAAGTCATAAAAATTAAATAAGAATGAGTGTTAGAGTGTAAGTGAGTGAAATTTATTTGTATATATGTAGGAATTATTCTATATGTTTAATATCTATGAAATGATATGGATAAGTATGTTGAACAATTTCAAATGTGGGAAAATTATTATAAGTTGAATGTGGATAACGATCAATATATGATACTAAACACCTCATGTTGTTAAATTTAATACATTTTCATCATTGTTTATAAAGTTAGGATCAACTAAATTTTCCACAATATTGGAGATAGGAGGTTGAATATTATTAGGTTGGTGATTGGGAACTAGATCTTTATAGATATCTAGGTGAGAATTAAATTAATTAAGAGCATCATGATTAAATTTTAAATCATGAGTTTTAGATACTTTTTAATAGGCTCATTGACATTCTTGAATCATTTTTTAATGATCAAAATTGGGACCAAGAAGAAATTAAAGAGCAATGTTCTTAAGTTGTCTATAGGTTTCATGAGAATGTTGTAGACATTGAATCTAAATTATATAGAATATTAGTCTTGTGTACTTGTCAAGTACTTCTCATGGCTATACCTTTAAGTTCCTAACAACTTCCTACTATTGAAAGGCTCACATTCACTATCTCTTATGCATATGGATTATCTTTTAGTTTGACCATATGTTATTCTGATGACTAGGTAATATGTACTACTAAAAATTCTATAAACCTACTTATTATCATCATCTACAAGTTTTGGACCTAAACCTATTTTTTACTTATTTTTAAGCTTCCTAAACACTCAGTTCCTAGTTATATGCCTACATCGACGTTAGTGTCCTATGAAAACTAAAGTGTCTAGTGCCCTAAAGTTATGAAATTTTCAAATGAAACGTATCCTTATGGTCAAAATAAGTTATTTAATGAAACATATTTACAAAAGGGATTGATATATACAAGATCAACCACCATTCATTCCTCACCTAGCATATACCTAACAACTCACAAGGTAAATTACCAAGGGTACCAAATCAAGTATTCAAGTGAGAAAAACTTCCCTATTCTCTTCTATTTCAATATCCATCATCGATACAACCCATCTATAGGTTTGAATTACTTAAGGAGCACTCCATGAGCCATATTTTCAAAGTTACAAGCTAGGTCACTTTATGTACTTTATTATCACAAATTACATCCTTATACACACATAATCCAACATATAGGGGATAACTACATAATTTTTATGCCTTGTTTAGAGTATTGGATATATAGGTAGTGCCCATTGATAGAGGGGTCCTTGTAGCAGCTCAACACCATGTGCCTACTAACCCATTTTTTTCATAGTCACTTTAATGGTGAAAAATATAGGGTTTAATAATTTGACAAAGAGTTATAGTTTTTAATAAGATATGAACACACAATAGTCAAGGTGATAGACAAATTAGAAGTTTCTAGGTGGTCTCACCCAAATACAATTGATTTTCCATATTGGACACCTTTTTCTAAGTAAGACAATAACATCGACACAACTATCCATATCTAGCATAAGAATTTGAGGCCCCAAAATTAAAATTTATAGAGTATGATTATTATTCTAGGATCTTGATTGAGTCCACTTCCAACTTGTTTCATCCCATATTTGCATGTGTATAATAAACCAACTAGGTACTCTTGTTTCTAATTTATTACAATATCAAGTAATAGTTGTACTTTTTATTTTTAGTTTATCTCAGTATTATAAATTTAGAAAATTGTTTATCTGAGTTTTAAAATTAACTTTCATGTTATAGATCTATTTATCACCCTTGTGCTTATTCATTTTTATACTATACAATATTGACCCATCTCAATTTAGGCTTAAACATTTAGCAAACCCAAACTTTGAGTCTTCCTTTGCAAACCTATCCTGATCAAATTTCAAATTCCTTAGAGGTTTTTTTAAAAGTATGTTGATATAGACAAAAAACTCTTTTTTTAATAAAAACTATTGTATGGATTTTGTAAATTTAACATTTTACTATTTTTTGTAAATTTAGACCTACATACCATAAACCATACTTTTTTTCCTTATTTTTATGGGTTTTTCTCATTTCATATTATCTTAGAAAAACCTATCTTGTATTTTCAAAAAACTTACTCAATATTTTGGAGTTACTATATCTTTATTGTATCATGTTGTAATGCTAACATTTGTATGTCTCTTCTTTCTTATTCTCGTATCATTTTTTAGAACATTTAAAATGGATAAAAATGAAATTATTATTCCCAATAACCCTAAGGAGGGTGACATATACCAGCCGTTTAATTAGGTCCATTCTATCAATCATTAAATGGGTAAGGTAGATGGTATATGTATCCATGTTCAATCTGAAGCACCTAGGGTTTGTGCTTATGAATACCTAAAAGATCAAATCATATTTATGACTAAGTTAATGGAATAATTAAAAAATCAAACTTAATACTTCAGTTCAAAGATAAAATTATTGGAAACTAAAATTCCATATGCACAAAATCTAAAACATTCTAGTGTTAATCATTTATTTTTATCTTCATCTAGCAATGTTGTACCCAACAAGGTTTCACATCCAAATGAAAAACTACAAATAAAATACATCTAAAACAAGTGATTAAAAAATTTATGTAAAGGATACTAAGATTCCAAGTCAAATACTAAGGGATGTGATTAAAAAAAAGTGATCCAACTACCATCTTCACACCTGATAAGGAGATCCAAATGCTATTGTGCATATCATAGAATGCATAAGCATCATAAAGATTGTTATTTTGAATTGAAGAAAAAAATACAGAGTCTCAAATATAGTGGTGGTCTTATAATTGATACATAACTCAATAAAACCACTCAAATTATGATTAATTCTCCTAAAACACAAATTCCATAATAAATATAGTTACCAGAAGATAATTAAAATCAAGATGAGGTTTAAAATAACAAAGAAATAAAGAAAATACCATTACAAAGGCTCCAAAATTTTTAAATAATAAACAGTTACCTAAGGAACCAATGATATTCAAAGAACAAAAAACTAAACCATGTGATATCCCTTTGTTAATCAATATCAAACAATAAAAGGGCACCACTATAAATGATTATAATCATAGTGATACTATTATTAATACTAATATGGTAGATGAACAATTGAGAAAACTTTTTTTTGATCTACTCAATACCTTACCACATGATATATTTGTACCTACAAGACCTGGTACATATCGATTAAATCCATCTCTATACAGTACATAACCAAATATAGATAAAGGCAAGGTATACCATATAACTCAAGATGTTTATAAGGTATTAAAATATGAGGTGTATATAGATACACACAATGGCATACCATAAAAGGCATAACCATAGTATGGGGAAATTCCTTATTCATATGTAGATGCTCAAACTGATATTACACAATTTTAAGAATAACCTAAGAAGTTACATATTTATTAATTTTAATAACATAAAATATTGGTATGATCCTATTATCATATAGGATTGGTATGTTCCTAATGATACTAATTACACAACATATGAATATGATACACATGATACAGAGCCTTCATAGAAATATCTCATTCATGATTACATTAGCTCTTGGTATAAATTTTATTTGTACATGTCTTATTTGCAAAACATTTTCAAATATTCTAAAAAATACCAAAAAATTACAAAATTCAAAAATCCAAAAATATTTTCTACTTTTATATGTTTTATTAGATCCTTTACACCTATGTTTTTAGTTTCATGTTAGTATATATCATATCATTTATTTATTTATATACATTTGTTTCACACACATTTTGAGTGTGATACAAGCCTACCCAAGCACATGATCTATACACTTTTAGATTGTGGGCCTTCCCTCTAGTCATGCCATTTAGACATTGGGGGCATCCACTTATTTGATAACATTACACTTAGGTTATATCAGATATGATCATTTTATATTATCATGTTTTGAGCTTATATAATTACAGATGACTTTATCCATGTTCATATTTTTCATAGTGTACTTGACATGCTATGTACTTAAAAACATTTTTATAACACATATAACCAAGACTAGTATGACATGTTTAGGTTGATTCCTTATGTTCCATGTTTTCCATTTATTCACTTCCTTGAGTGTTTTGTATTTTATTGTATTGTTTGTTTGAGAATTTGAATACACTCCATTGATTGTGGCCCTTGTGCCTATATTTGCCTATTTGGACACTTTCATATGTCATATTTTGTTGTATGTTAACATTTGAATATGTCATTGCTTTCCTTGTGGAAATTTTACTAAGACATTATCATTAGATTGTGTGGATTTTAACATTCACCTTGTTAGAGGTCTCTGTAGACCATTGTCTTTTGATTTTATTTTGAGTGTTCTTATGTGTGTGTGCTTGATTAATTTTTAAACTTATACTATTACTACGTAGACATTTACATGATTCAAATCATGTATATTAGGATTTTATGTGATCACATACTATGTACCTCATTTATATATCTACCTATACATGATATTCCTATATGTTACATGATATATTCACATATTATATAGTTACCTTATCCTTTTAAGGTAAGGTGACTACCAGTTTATACTTCCCCTCACCTCAAAAGGGGGAATATTATTGGGGGCATGTCATAGATACATGGATTTAACACTTTCATAGTTTTATATTTTAGTGGGGGCATGCCAAAAAGGCATAACTTCCACACCTATACTAGTTCTTAGTTTCATATTACAATGGGGGCATGTTATGGAAATATGTTCTCCACACCTATATAAATTATCATTTTCATATTACAATGGGAGAATGTTATGGAAATATGTTATTCACACTTATAACAACTATCAATTTTAGATTATAGTGGGTCATGTCATGGGAACATGCCTTCCACACTTGCAAAATTTCAAACTTGGCCAAATTACAAAGTTTTATGATTTAGATACACACTTGTGGAAAAATTTCATAGATTGATACCATTTTTATACCCATGTTTTAGCTTGATACATATGTAAGGTGCATATTACATACAAAATAATACCTTAAATTAAAAAAATATATTTTATATTTTAAATACTTCTATAGACTTTAGCCTACACTAGAATGGACTTCTATGGATTGTTATTGAGCCAATGTTTTACAGTATTTGGTTCACTTTTGGAAAGGTTGAGGTGATTACATCACTCAATATTACCAATTTTAAAGGATGGAGAGATTAAATCATTAACCCACACAATATTTATAATTCGAGTTTACTTGGATCACTCATGCTCACTAGGTTATAGGTATGACTGGGTTGCATGGTTGAGCTAATCTCAACTATCAAGTGGAAAATCACCTTTTATCCAAGGTTGTGGGATATTTTCCCTCCAATATTTATTTATATTTTAACTTTTATGTTTTACTATTGTCTTAATATCAACTCCAAAATTCATAATAAAATATCTCTTCAAATCAAATTACTAAAAGGCAAGATGGTTGCATCGATACATAAATGTACTAATAACCTCGCTCTCTTTATTATAACATGATCTTGATTGTAAGAAAGTTACCAAAAAATCACTTAATTGGGACTCACACAAAGACAAGGCATGTTATGCACAACCATGTATGAATTCTTTTTCCTTTAAAATAGAAATTTAATTACTAGGTTAAAAGAGAGGAAATGTAGACACTAAATTTGAATTATCTAACAACTTAGTCTTATATACTTATAAATCACTTATCATGGTTTTACCCTTCAATTCCTAAGACCTAAAGTCTTGCATACACTATCTCTTATGATTATGGCTTATATTTTAATCCAACCATATTTTATTATGATGAACATGCCTTTTGTACTACTCAAAATGTTATAAACCTACTTATTATCATCCTTTATAAGTTTTGGACCTATACCTATTTCTAGCTCCATGAACACTTACATATCAATCAGACACCTAAGTCAACACTAGTATCATGTGCCAAACTAAGTTTTCAATTCCATAAAGTTTAAAAAAATATAAATAAACTTATCCCTATGGTTAACCTAAGTGTTTTAACTTTAGATATTTATAAAATGGATTGGTATATATATACAAGATCAACCCTCATTCATTCTTCATGTAGCATAGACCTAACAATTCATAAGGAAACTTACTAAAATTACCCAATCAAGCATTCAAGTGAGAAAAAATTCCCTATTCTATAAATATTAGTCATAGGGATATCCCATCTATAGGTTTGAAGTACTAAAGGATCACTCTATGAGCCATACTTGCCAAGTTATAAGCTAAGTCACTCTATATACTTGCTTATCATGTTGAATATTTATGCAGACATAAGACATCACATAGGGGAGAATAGATAAGTCTGAAGACCTCTTGAGAGTATTATCTATTTAGGAAGAACCCATTGATAGAGCTGTCCTTGGGGTAGCTTGACAACATGTACCCCTTAACCCATTTTTCCCATAGTCATTCCAAGGGTGAAAAATCTAGGGTTTGATCATTTTAAAAATAATGACAGCTTACGCGTATGATCTAAACACACTAGAGTAAAGGAAATAGAAAACCTATAATTTTCTAGGTGGTTTCACCCATATAAAATTGATATTATTGTTAGACATTGCCATTGATTAAGGGAGAGATTTTTTAGCGTTGTCTTTAAGTGTGGAGCTTTGATATTTAATGTTTTCATTGATTTCATAGGTTATTATGAGTGTCATAGTTCTTTAATTGATGTAAATATAATTATATTTTATATCAAAGGTTCTTGTGCAAATTCTTGGTCAAGTAAGCTTTGAGGTATGTCTGTGAAGGAGTTCTATTCCCAACATAATGTGTGTTGTAGTTACAATAAAAGAATATTGTTTTTAGAATGTTCTAATAATTAATAAGTAACATGAGTAAGTAATATTATATATACATACATATATGTATATATATATAGATATACATATATATATATATATGTATATATATGTATATATATATATATATATATATATATATATATGTATCTATATATATATGTATGTATATATATATATGTATATATATATATATGTATATATATATATATATATATATGTGTATATATATATATATATATATATATATATATATATATATATATATATATATATATATATATATATATATATATATATATATATATATATATAATGTAAAACATCTTTTAATGTTTTGTATAGACCTTGTGATATAGTATTTTTATATGGCAAAATGAAATGAGTGAGCTTTGAAGAAGAAGCAGTGTGCTCCAAATTTTTGTGTAAGCAACACCAAAGATAATTTGAATGTGATACAAAGATGAAAATGATATAAATAACAATTTAAATTTTTTAAACATATGATATATTTTTTGAAGGTGTATCCAAAGTATTGAAGACCTTGCAGATGAGTATAAAGTTAGCTCCAAAGATCTATGTATGTAGTTTTAAAGATGCTAAAATCAAGTTTCAAAGATTTGTTGAAGATCCAAAAAAGAGACGAGTGAGAATATGAAAATTTATCTAGGTGATTCAAGTTGTTTCAATTATGTACATGGTGATTTAGGTCTTGGTTTTCAAAGAAAAGGCTTGAAAGGTATTTCAAGGATTTATAAATTCATAGTATGAAGAGATGTCAACTTGAGATGGTTTTATCAGTGTTCATTGGAATGTGTAGTAGATACATGAGATAATAATATATTTATCATATATGAGTAAGGGTTATAGATTAAATTTTCAAGATTTGGTTTTTGGAAAGAAGAGCTAAGTTTTATGAATGATCGTTAAGACTAGAAGTTAGTCTAAACTCTCATAAAACCTTGACTATAAGTTGATGTTAAAGATCTTGTTCAAAAGAGATAAAAATGGTTTGATATGATAAAATAAGTGATTGGAGGTTTAATTAAACTCTCCCAAGTATCTCTAGGTGTGATTGGTTTCTCAAGTGAGTGAGAAGACCATAAAAATAAGTGCATGTCTTTTGAATATTTATTGTAGTAGCTAATATTGACTGATTAAAAGTTATTAAGTAGATGAAGATCAAAGTGTGAGACTTTTAGTTGATGTTCATGAATTTTTATGGATAGGTTCCATATCTCATGTATGTGAAGTCAGTGATCAAAGTTGGCTAGTTGTTGAGCATACCCTGTGATGCAAATAGTGAATAATTTAGATTGTAGTAAGAAGATGTTTCATGACATGTTTTCATAAAAAAGGGATGAATCGAAATACATGATGATTTTATTTGGGTATTAAATGATATATAAATTATTTTTAAAAGCTTGAAATTTAGTGTAAGAGGTTGAATAATTTAAGCTAAAATGGCTTATCTAATTGAGTAGAGTCTATAAGAGAGAAGGTAAGAAGATTGGTCTATAAGACCAATAGTTCTCATTAGATCTCATGATATAATTGATTGAGGTTGATTTGAGGATGTTTTAGGATCCTGTTTATGAATTAAAATACCTTGAAGATAATCTATTAGGTATCATATGTTCATGTTTCATTGACTGTGTTTTGGAGTCATATGGTAGTTCTAAGTGAAAATCTTACATAGAAGTGTTTGAGCCTATTTACCTTGAGTTGTAGCTTTAGGTGAATTTTATGATGACCCTAAGTTCATGTGAATTGTGTGTGTGTGTGTGTGTGTGTGTGTGTGTGTGTGTGTGTGTGTGTAATTTCCATAGGTGTTTGTAAAAATTGATTATATACCTTAGTTATTTAAGGCAAAGTTGTTATATATGCATAGAGATTTTATAAATAATGATTTGAATAAATGTTCAAGTGACAATTGAACTTAAAAGGTGGTTTAGACCTTAAAAAATTATGTAATGGATATTGGAGTGGAATTTTATTTTTTCCTATAATGTGAAGTGTTTGGATAAGCTTCAAATACATCAAATGGTAATGTGTTTTTGAGAAGGCCTACTAGGCCTCCATAATCCTAAAAGAGGAGTAAGGGTTGATCGATATATGGATGGCCTATTATAATTTATTGATTAATGACTAAGGCATGTTATTATAATATGATTTAACTTATTCATTTTCAACTTAATTTATTTTAATGTATATTTTATTTAGAAGGATATGATCAAATGACTTATAAATAAGTAAGGTAGTTAGGCCTATTTTTGTGTGCTTAGAGAATGAAGTGAGGGGATGCTAAGTGAGTGAGAGCAGAATAGGATATATGAATGACTTAGATCATTTGTGAGTAGAAGGAGGTTATGAGAACAAATATATATATAACATAGTTTTGTAAGAGAGGATCAAGGTCAAAAGATCTAGTTAGGCGATAAAAAGATATATGATGTGTTCATGTGTTTCATGATCTTATGTTTTGATATTTATGATTGTTGAGTTATACATGTATATTAAGATGGTTCATACATAGTTAAGTGGAATTGAATGAAAAGTTTTGAAGACTAATTCATCCCCATCTTAGTCATATTGTTTCTAACCATTGGTATCAAAGTAATTCCTTTGGAATAGGCTTGAAAACCTAAATGAGATCTTAAGAAACAAGGATGATTAGTCAACAAGCTCAAGGAGGTTTCTCTACAAGTAAAGCTCTATTGTTTAATGGATTTAACTATTCCTTTTAGAATGTTAGAATGAAGATATATATGATGTCATAAGGACATGATATTTGGTAGTTAGTTATGGATGGTTATATTATACCCCTAATTCTACCAATAAATGCAATAGTTAAGAAAGCTAGTGAAAATAAATCCAAGGAAATGAATGTCATTCTATGTGGCCTATCAGAGGTAAAGCTAGTAAAGGTAATGTATTATGTTTTAGCCAATGATATTTGGGATAAATTGAATACCATATATGAAGGTGAAACCAAGGTGAATATGGCCAAATTGTAGACTCACATAAGACAGTTTAAAATCCTAATGATAAATGAAGAAGAATATATTACATCCTACCTATTAAGAGTTGATGAAGTTTTAAACATCATTATAGGACTATGAGAATAAGTAAAAGAATATACTTTTTTCAAAAGGTATTAATATCACTAACTTCCAAGTTTGATTCTAAAGTGTCTATAGTAGAAGAGATGCAAGATTTGGACAAGCTATAGATGGATGGGCTTCATCTCATCTTGATAACTTATGATATAAGAAAAAATGAAGGAAGACCTCTCAAGAAGGAAGTTTCTTTCAAATTTGAAAATAAATCAAAGGTCAAGAAGGAAAAATATTAGATATGTTCAAAATTTGATGATGATGAATTGAATGTTATGTTTACTAGAAATCTAAGAAAAGGTTCAGGCAAGTACAAAGGTAAGTTGCCATTCAAATGTTTCAACTGTGGAAATATTGGGGATTTTACAAAAAAGTGTGCTCACAAATAAAATACTAAGGATGATGATTTAGACAAGAAATCCTATAGGTATTACAAGAGCAATCCGAGTTTCAAGAGGTATGAAGGCAAGAAGAAGTCTTTCAAGAATAAGAAGAGCTTATACACCAAATAATATTTTTCATTTGATGTTAACAATTCAAACACATCTAATAGTGAAGATGATAGGAATAAACCTAAGAATGAAAATAATGAAACCCTATTCATAGGCATAGAATCATAAAATGAGGGTTGTTCACATGGGAAAGATCTTATGTTTGATGCAGATTCAAATAAAGAAGAATTCTATGATAGTGAAGAATCTAAAGTAGATATTGAAGCATCATGAATTATATAGAAGAGTTAAATATTGTAAATAAAAATAAAAAGAAACTAAAGTCATTAGTTTAGGACTATGAGGAGTAGATTGGATTGTTTGAGGAAAGGATGTGTAACACCTCCAAGGTATATGAAGAGATCATCCAACAAGTTGAAACCTAGAATGAGATTATGGTAGTAAATCTAAAGGTTAGAGAGGAAGATTATAGTAGATATGAAACTGATATAGAATATTTTAGAGCTAAATTAGATCAAGAAATTATGAATATGAAGATCTTTGTAAAGTTTTAAAATAGCACTAAGGCTCTAGATGATATCTTGAGCAGTCAGAAGTCTAAAGTGACAAGACAGGTATTTGATTCAAAGAAGACCAAAAGGAGGCATCTCAAGTTGGGAAGAAGACTATTGAAGACAAGAAGGTCAACATGAAAATAAATATCAAATAGCCTAATGATAAAAGGTATGCTAAGTATTTCAATGGTTATTATTTTATATATAGTCAATTTGGTCATAAAGCTAAAGAATGTGAAAAAGTCTCCAAGAATGATTACTCATGGAATTATGGAAGGAGAAGAAATTGGTGACAAGGAGATCATGGTCATAATTAGTCAAATGGTATATATAGAGTGATATATTACTGCTATCATGATATAGGACATATTGAAATATTTTGTCCTAATAGATTTAGAAGGTCATTTAGTCAAGACAAGAAGATTCATTTCTTGCCACTAAGAAATGGATTAAGAAGACAAGCCCTATAGATAAGGTAAAGTTAGATAAAAATAATAAAGAATAATATTATGTAAAAAATCAAAGTACAAATAATGGATGTTCCAGGCACATGACATGAGATAAGAAAATTCTTAATTCTCATATGATTGATCAAAGGAGTAAGAATGGAAAGGTAGCCAATAATAAGAATGGTGATAAGGTAAGTCTTGATTAGACCATAAATTAAGGTGGGATGTTTGCTATTGTAGAGAAAAATTTAAAAGTAAATGATTGTCAAGACCCCTTGTTGTCTGCATGTGTTGATAAGATTGTCAAAGAAAATGAGAAGGTTGACAAATTTGATGGTGAGATCAAGCCTAAATAACTAGTCAAGTATAGAAAAATGCTAAAGAATACTCAACCTAGTAAGGATATGGAGATATGGGAATCTCCTAAGTTTATGTTGTTTTAGTTCCCTATGAAAAAGAGGTGCTTCCACTAAGCTTCATGGAGAAATTATTATATCATTAGAAGCATGAGGTTGCAGTCAAAGATGCTTTAAAGACAAAATGCAGAACGATTGGCATATAAGAGGTAAGCTTTTGAGATCTATGTTTTATAAGTAGTTGAACCTAATCTATGAAGATAAAGGGGGAGTCCCTATTTCTATAATTGGTATTGGTTTATATCAACTAGTATCTAGTATGGGATAGCATGATGTGTGTGGTCAAAGAGTTTGGTAGCTTTTTCAACCATGACAAAAAGATTTATGATCTTGAGTTCCTAGTTATTTAAAAGAAGATATGTTTAGTTTAAAGGGGATCTTGGTAAATCTATGTTCTTTGTCAAGAGAGTGATTGATTTTGATATGTATAGAGTTAAGGAGAGACTATGTCTAAGATGTTGTTTGTTGAATATCTAATGAATCAGCTAGGAGAGTAACTTTATTAATAATTTTTCTTGAGATAGGTTGTTATAGTTTATGAAGACTGTCTTTGAGAGATTATATAATCTCACAAGAAGAGAAGAGTATGTTTTCAACATTTGGAGATGATATTTGATATATAATACTAAAAAAAGTGTGGTGAATTATAGGTTTGAGGGGGAGATATTCAAGTAAGTTGACTAAATCTGATCTATGTTTAAATGATCATGTAATCTGAGTCCATTCTAAAAGAGATGATAATTTTGAGAGTCCTTTGTCATTAATGTCAAAGGGGGAGAAAGATAAAAAAAGGGAATAGTTCTAAAAGTTTAGAAAAGAATGAGAAAATGTGATAAATATCAGAATAGGCATGAAATGAAGCAAGATCATAAAAGGAAAAATAAAAGACAAGAACTAGGTCTAAGAGATGATTTCCATCAAGAATTGGTTGGCAGTGTTTTCTGAGTGTGTTTTCCATCAATGACAAAGGGGAGATTATTAGACATTATAATTGATTAAGGAGATATTTTTGAGCATTGTATTTAAGTGTGGAGCTTTGGTATTTAATGTTTTCATTCGTGTCAAAGGTTTTAATGAGTTGCATAGTTCTTTCATTGATGTCAATATAATTATAGTTAATATCAAAGGTTCTTTTGCAAATGCTTGCTCAAGTAACCTTTGAGTTATGTATGTGAAGGATTTCCATTGCCAACATAATGTGTGTTGTAGCTATGATAAAATAATACTATTGCAGAATGTTCTAATCATTGAAAACTAGCATGAGTAAGTACAAGTCTATATAACAAATGTAAAACATCTTGTAATGCTTTGTCTAGACCTTATGAGATAGTATTTGCAAATGTACATATCAAATGAGTGAGATCTAAAGAAGAAGTAATGTGATTAAAATTTCTATTCAAGCAACATCAAAGATACTTCAAATGTGATACAAAGATGAGAAGGCTCTAAAGAGAATGCTTTAAATAACGCTTTATAGTGTTTGATCATAAGAGATATTGTCTAAGGGTGTATCCAAAGTATTGAAGATATTATAGATGAGTAGAAGGTCATCTCTAAAAATTATGTGCTCTGAAGACCTTGTACATATCTTTGAAGATGCTATAGTTAAGCTCTAAATATCAGTTAAAGATTTGAAGAAGAGATGAGTGAGTAGATGAACATTGACAGAGGTTAGTCAATTTGTTTCAAGTATGTGCATGAATTTTTAGGTCTTGGTTTGCAAAGAAAAGGTTTGAAAGTTATTTCAAGGTTTCATATGTGCACAATATGAAAACATGTCTACTTGAGAAGGTTTTATCAATTCTTATTGTCATGTGTAGCAGTTGCATGAGATCTCAAGTTATTCAAGGTAGATGAGGAAGGTTTATATCTCAGGTTTCTAAGAGGTGGTTTTTAGAAAGAGGAGATAAGTATTATGAATGATCGTTAAAACTAGAAGTTAGTCTAAACCCTCATAAAACCTTGACTATAACTTGATGTTGAAGTTCTTATTCAAAATAGCTTATAATAATTTATATGATCAGATAAGTGATTGGAGGTTGAAGTCAACTCTCCCAGATATCTCCAGGTATGATTGGTTTCTCAAGTGAGTGAGAAAAACATATAGATAAGTGCTTGTCTTTTAAATATTTATTATAGGAGATAGTGTTGACTGAGGTAAAGTTTCCAAGTAGATGAAGATTAAAGTATGAAACTCACAGTTGATGCTAATGAAGGTTTATATATAAGTTCTAGATCTTAGGTGTGCAAAGTTGGTGATCAAGTTGGCTAACTACTTAGCAGACCTTGTTATGTAGATAGTGAATAATTTAGACAATAGTAACAATATGTTTCATGGTGTGTTTTCATGAAAGAGGGATGCATTGAAATGCATGATGATGTTTTTTGGGTCTTAAATGATCTATACATTATTTTCAAAATCTTGGAATTCAGATTAAGAGGTTGTATTATTGAATCTAAAATGGCTTATTGGACTAAATAGAGTCTGTGAGAGAGAAGGTTCAAAGATTGGTCAATAATACCAATAGTTCTCATTATATCTCATGATCTAATTAATTGAGGTTTCTTTAAGAATGTTTTAAGATCTAGTTCATGAATTTAAATAACTAGAAGATAATCAACCATCTATCGTATGTTCATGTTTCCTTGATTATGTTTTAGATTCAATTGGTAGTTCTAAGTAAAGATTGGTGTTTGTCTTATAAGACTGTAGTCCATTTGCTTCATCAGTGGGTTTTTTTCCCAAGAGTGTTTCCAATATATATGATGCATTCATGTGTTTCATGCTCTTATGTTTTGTTGTTTATGATTGTTGAATTATATATGCATGTTAATATGGTTCATAAATATTTAAGTATAATTGAATAAATTTTTTTGAAGACTGATTCACTCCCCCCCCCCACTCAGTCATATTGTTTCCAATAATTACTTACGACAAACCTACATATAACTCAAATATTTGCTTCAATGCAATCATCTAGATCTAACACACATATTTGAGGTGAAAATTTAAATAATCTAATGATTGTTATAGGATCTTGATCCTATCCATTCTAACCTATTTTAGTCTAGATCCACATGTGCACAATAAACTGAGTACTCTTGTTTGTAATTTATTACAATATCAATCAATAGTTGTACTTTCTATTTTTATCATATGTTAGTATTATAAATTTAGAACATTGTTTATCTGAATTAAAAAATTAATTGGCATGCTATAGATCTATTTACCACCCTTGTGATTATTCATTTCTATATTCTTAACCCTATACTATATTAACCCATCTCAATTTGGAGATAAATAAATGTCCTCAACTTGCATGATACCAATAGAATTTTTGTAGATCATACCAATGTTTAGTATGGAAAGTGGGATCGAGTTCTCATCTTTAAGGTTTACGAATGCATGTTTAGATTTCTACTCTAGAGAGAGGTTGGTGATTATCTATATTATTCACATGGGAAAATGTAGAAGGAAAAGAGTGGAAGGGAGTATTTGTGAATGGTGGAGAGAGTGTGGCATCACTAAATCCACATGGAAGAATGGTGTGGATGGTTTATATAGAATAATGGTTTTTAATAACATCATCATTAGTATTGTGTTTGTTTCTATATCTCATATGCATGTGAATTACTATTTGAGGTTTGGAAGGATTGAATTATCTTATGAGGAAATCTTGAATTTTAGATTGATCATTGGATTCTTACAGATATATTATGAGAGAATAATAATATGATATTAGAGTTTTGGATGAAGAGAATTAGTGAACAAATGGAAGAGATCATCTTCAAACATATTGTGTTCAAGTTTGTTACATAAGGATTTGCATAATTTAATAAAAATTTGAGCAGTTTCAAATTCTACCTATTTAAATTTGAAAATTTAGAATAAGTTATTTTTAGTTAGATCATTGGTTTCAAATTTATAAACTAATACATTGAATAAGTATTCTAAACTATAAATATTTCTAAACTTGAGTTGATTGTACCAATCTAGGGCATCACCTAAAAAGGTTTTAGCTATAAGTTTGGTAGCAAAAAAGGTATTTAGTTTAATCCAAACTTTAGAAAGGTTTACAAAGGATTTAAGATGAAATGTAGAATTATTAGATCCATTGAAAGTTATAGTAGGGGTAATACAACCTATGTTTATATTAGAAATTTGAGGAATTAGTTGTTTATTTTGAAAATGTTTTATGACTTTTTTTAGTAATTGATGGTTGAGGAATACCATTACATTGTGCATAGGTTGAGGATGAATTTAAAATTTTAATTATTGATTTTACATTTGCATCATCTGATTATCATTATTAGTTTTCAAGTTAGATATTTAATTCATGGGTTACAATAATATTTGGTTAGTGTTAAGTGATTTAGAGGTATTATTAGTAGTGTCTTAAGATGCACTAGTTGTAGTAGCTTGAGAGGCACTTGTAGTAGTAGTTTGAGATTTACTAGTAGTTACATTAATTTGAGTGTTAATGTGGGTAGTTTGAGTATGACCACTAGAGGAAATACCTACCATAGTAGTGAATGTAAAATAAGAAGGGATAAAGGAAGTTGTATATTGGTTTTCCCCAAATATTATAGAAAAACTATGTGGTGGTGAAGAACACATGCTATGTAGAGTCCCATCATGAAGTTATAGATCATTGTGGATCCTTGCCCCTATGTTGAAGCTTTTCATTAATGAAAATGATCATTTTGGAATTATATTCAAGATCAATTTCATCCTATATAATATGCATGTGTGGGGGATAGTTAAATCTATTAAGAGTTATATAAGGGGGTGACCCATAGTTTTTAGTTCTAATGGCCACATGAACATTCCTTACATCATGATTTGCTATAGTAGTATAAGTAAAGAGATAATTAGGATATTAAGGGGAGTTATTCAGATCCATCATGTTGTGTTTTGTTCTTTTTTTAGAATAATCAAAGATATATAGCATGATGGAGAGTTTATACTGCATTGACCAATAAAGGGAAGAAGAAAATGCATTGCATTGACCATGGTTGATGTAGTTATATAGAAGCAAATAAGTAAGATGAATTAAGTTGAGTCAGGTTGATGTAGTTAAGTCTATAAAATTTTATTAGAAATAGAAAATGAAACATATTGAACATGTTCATTGTAGTTATATATGCAAAGGGATGAAAAAACAAACTGTATCGATCCTAGTCAATGAAGTCTGGTCTAAGATGTTTTTACAAAAATAGTAAATGTACTATATCGAGTCTATTTGATGTAGTTACATGAATAGAGAGATGAGAGAACAAACTATATCGATCTTGGTCAATGAAGTCTAATATGGAAATAATTTTATAAAAATAATAAATGTAATTTATCAATCCTATTCAATGTAGTTACACACTAAAGGGATGGGAGAATAGATTATATTGAGCCAGGTTGATGAAGTCTAATCTAGACAAAAATACAAAAATAGTAAATGTACTATATCAAGCCTATTTGATGTAGTTACATAGACAAAGGGATGAAATAAAGGAATGTATTGAGCCTAGTCAATGAAGTATGATCACACACAGATAGTTATACCAATGTTGACCGATGCATTTTGAACACACAAAATAGAACTATATTGATGCTAGATGATATAGTTTGTAATATAAAATACAATAACAAGTAATAAATTGAAAAAATATAACTATTTTTTCTAATTATTTATCTAAAATAAAGATCAGGTAGATGTGTTAAAAGGATTTGATTGATTTGTAGGCTCTCAAAGATACTTGCTTATCATTTAGATAGTGTCAAATCAATTTTTTAGAGTATTGAATATGGAGGAAGTATCATTCCCATATCCCACTAAACCCATTTTCAAGGGTAAACTTAGATTAACTTCTTAGTAATAACCGTTAACTAGTGAACTAAGAAATTAGATGTATTGTTAACTTCTTAAGGTTTAATAAAAAATGAGAATCTAGGTTTTTCATAAATACCATGAGGTATGTGGAAAATAAAGTCCATGTTTATCTATATATTATGGCTATGAGTATTGGATCAATCCCCTCATGCCATGATGTATGTAAACAATAGACAAGTATTGTAAACATAACACTACATAGCCCTTCACAATAGTATCTAAGTAGTTTGAAAATTATTGAAACATAATTTTTAGAGAAATCCAATCAAAAATAAAATTAAGGTGAAAATCAATGTCAAAAATCAATTCGTAGCTTTTATTTAATGGAAATAAATAGGTAGTCAACTTGAAAGTAGATGTTTGATTAATTACTAAAAATGAAAGTTAATTTATTTTATTTGTGTAGAAAATGAAAATATACAGAACTAGATTGGTGTTGTAGTTGTTCAAATAGTACAAAATTATATCGATGCAGGTCGATGTAGTCTCTATAAAAATAGATAAAAATTGGTAGATTAAACTAGATTGGACTGAGTTGATGTAGTTTACTAACATGAAATACAAAAATATGATAATCTCAACCTGGGTAGATGTAGTTTTAATAGGGAAGAAAATAATTGTATGACTATATCAGCCTGTGTCAATATAGTTTTCTATGAAGAATTAATTTTTTTTATAGAATGTAAAATTTTAAAGTATAGAAATGAATTACTTTGAGCAATGAAATTGACTGTACTTACAAACAAAATTATATTGGTCTGGGTAAAAATAGTTGACATTGAAATACCTATAAGATAGAGCTACATTGGCTTGGACTAATTTAGTTAGATGATTGGAGATAATACATATCTAAGTGTGAAAAGTAGATTATTTTGAATCAAGGTAGCCTACTATAAAAACACATAATTTACACTATATAAAATTAGTCAATGTAGTTTCCTAAAAAGCACAAAATTTAATAAGAATAAATTGACTTGGGTCGATATAGTTTCCTAAAAAATACATAAAAATTTAAATTAGATCAACCTGGGTTGATGTAGTTTTTTAAAAATATAGAAAAATAAATTATAAGGATAAAAATAGATTGGGCTTGGTTGATATAGTTGGATTACATAAAAATATAAAAAATTAAACTAGATTAACCTCCATTGATGTAACTTGTTGATAAATACATAGAAAAATAAAAGTATGTTGACCTACACCAATGTAATTTTTTCCTGTAGACATATAGAAGTTAGACTAGATCGATGCACATTGATGTAGTTTATAAAAATACAGAAAAAAATAATACAATATTGACCCATGCCTATATAGTTTGATAAAATGAGGAAAAATAAATGGTTATTTCACATCGATTTCACTATAATGTATATAATGAATTAAGATAGACCTAAAACCTATCCTTCCTAATGTATATAGACTCAGAGAAGGTAAATCAACTAAATTTTTCTGGATACTATGTCATATTAGAGCATGACCAATTAGATCTACTAGACCTAGTTAGAGTAGCATTTATCACACAACATCAATGGATAGGGTTCTAAATCATCGAGGCAATCAATGTAATGCAATAACCCTAATGAGGTCTATTAAAAATAATGGAATTAATCTAATATAGTGTTACCAAAACATGTAATGCAAATAAGGGGAATGATTACAACACAACTAAAAAGTGGTAAGGAACCATGGTAGGCAAATGGAAGCCTAGGTTACAAAGGATGGAAAATGGAAATATTGGATAAACTTATAGCCAAACAAATTTTAATTGTAGAGGAAATACAAATAAAGAGATATACATTTGAAACTATTTATTATGCAATATCTATCTACTAAATGAAATATATAAGGTTATAATTACTCACTTTTAAATATAAACTATCTAAATATAATATCTCCCTTAGGAAATGGTACTTTACAAGAGATTGTTATGGTTATATGGATCACAATTGTTGAAATAAACTTTAGGCTATAATATTTCCTCAATTTTATCTAAGACTCCACAAGACAAGTTATTTCCCTTCAAGACAACATCTAAGCAATGGCTTCTCCCAAATATATACTAAAATTAGAATTAAGAGAAATAATAGTGAAACAAATAAATGTTCTTTTCTATTGGATAAATGAGACTTGTATTTATAGAGGTTATTTTACCCTAAACCCTTCCAAAATTCTATCCAACAACATCATCTCACCTTAATGTAGTTATAAAGTGTTTGTTTACCCTCGAACTAGATCAACCTAGGTTGACCTATTTTTGAAGCATGCACTGTGAGTTTTAAAACCACATTGAACCAAACTGACTTAGTTTGAATTTTGGTGGGAAGTGGGAATACTACATCAACCCAAACTGATATAGTTAGAAAATATAGGTCTTGACTTAGTTATGTGATATTTATGAGGAAGATTTCTTAAGAGATCAAGTAAGTAATATTTAATAGTGGATACAGGTATGATATATTTAGACAAAAAATTTGTGAAGCACCAATTCTTATCCCATCCATTTCTTGGTGCACCCTTTAAGGTGTGCACTCAAAGATATTGAAACTTGATAGTTTTTACAAGAGAGAAAATATCAATACATGATTAAGTTTAAAAATATTATGTGTATATGTATATCTCCATAACAAAGACAAAGTGTGTATACACACACTCATGTATTAAATTTATTTTAATCTAATAATTTGTGCCTCACTAAAATAAAGGGGGGTATTTAGACTATAATTTAATCAATAAATGATTGAAAATTCTAGTCCTTGACATCTTTACCTTTCTTGGCCAAATCATCATTCTAATAACCATTTATCTATATAAAATCCTTAAAAGTATTGAAATTACTAAGACCATCTTCCAAACTTCCCTAATTTATTATTATTTATCCTTAATTAATAAATACTTCAAGTTAATTCTAGTTTTATAATCCTATGTCATTTTTTATAAGTGAATACAAGGCATACATATATGCACTATGCTCTTAAATACTATTGTGGACTTATCCACATTTATCTAAAAACTATTTTTTCAAATTACCACTATTTTTAATGACATTACTACATGCAAAAATACGTCAATATCAAAAATAATTCAAATTTTGTTATATAAGAGAACATCAATTGTCTCACTTGATATCCCTAGTTACTCTATCTATCACTCTTTTGTAAAATAAATCTCAAAAGCATTTAGTTATTCAATAAAGATCTATAATATAATTTTTTTTAGTAAACAATCATTGGCCAAGTTAACATTATTATTTTTAGGTTGGGGTCATCATTACTCATGAATTATAATAAAATTTACTAGTTAAATTTATATGATCATCCCCAAAGGGATAACTACATCCATATGAGGTCCATTCAGACTACCTAGGTAATACTTAGTCAATAAAGGATTGTTTGAGGATAACTCATCCATATCCCACTTCCCCATTTTTTTTCCCCAGGCATTTGATCTTTTGTATGCCCTTGTGTAGGCTAGGGTTTTATCTTTATATGTGATCCACACATCCACATAATCTCTATATAGAAACAAACAATATTTAGACAAAGGTGAATTGATCTAGTACACAATCAATATAGATAGAGTCACACTAGAAGACAACATTGCATAATAAACCTATCTTTCTACTATACAATTTTCCCATAATACAAAAAATACATTTTTAAAATTAACAATGTATTTTTGGGTTTTTTCATAATCAATATAATACAATCATATTAATCAAATGAATAACATAGTCTAAATAAATCAGTTTACAAGGACATATCTCTAACCCTAATCTTAGTTGCTATTTTTATTAATTTATAACTTATATAATTTGTTTATATCATTTTATTCTTAAAATAAGTTGTCTTATTTATCTTCCTAGATAATATTTCAAATTTAAATTACTTTAGAGTTAATTTTTATCACTAATTAATTCTAAGGGTAAACAATACCGAAGTGTGTATAACACACTTTGTCTTTGTGAGAGTGCCAAAAGTGCACATATTTTTACATCATAATTCAATTCTCATATGTGAAATGAATTAGATAATTGAAAATTTTTAAATCAAAGATCAAGGAATGAAAATCCATGTATGTGGGTGAACCATATTACCCCATGATGTCTCAGAGATGATGCTTCCTTATTGAAGCATTATATAATTATTCTTCATGTTGAAGAATTTAAAGGATTATGATTCATGTTGAAGCATTTGGATAATTTTGGGTGACTATGCCTCAATTTTTGTATTAAGGCAAGACGCTGGGTTAGGAATATAAATGCCCCAACCCTCATGAAGGAGTAATGCCTCAAACACACTATTCACTAACTAATAGTAAACCTTAATATGAAATGGGGAAGTACACATTGGATTAAAATATTAGTGTTTATGTTGTTTAGCATCACTGAACTTCAATGACACTACTCATTTAATTATATCAACCATTATATATAAACTTAAATTTTCAAAGTGTTCACTTCTAGGTACCATCAATGCCATAATAGAAAAATATAATAGTGTGTATATCCATAATCAATGTCCATGCCCCATAGTTTGATTTAATGGGTGCCAACATGATAAAAAATTTATACATCTATATATTATTTTATATCAAATATGAAATATTTGAAAACATGAAACTTATATTCCTGTAAAATGTGAGAATATGAATTGCACATGCCCAAAACTCTATCTTAATATATAAATATATCTTATGTTTTGAACTAAAATGATAATATGACCCACTATGAACTCTTTGAATCATGTAGTCTATGCCAAAATATAAATTTTCCATAAATAGAGACTTGAGTCCCTATGAAAATTCTAATAATATTCCTCCTTTTTAGATGAGGGATGTAGCTTGAAAATTACTCATCTCAAAAGAAAAGATTTAATCAAATCATATTATGTAATGAATCATCATAGTAATGAATAGATCATAAAATCATATATGAAACATGTAAGGTAAGGAATAAAAGTGTCATGCCAATATAAATATAAATAAAGCACATAGTTATGGTCACTAATATAAACATTAAATAATGAACTACATAAGATCACATTTTTAACCCCTTTTCTAGGTCACATTATTTCCAAACATGCAAGCTAGGACTTTGAGGCAAAAAAATGGAAAAAATATTTATTTACATAGTTTTGAATAAATAAATAGGTAGGGTTATTTACAAGTGCATGTGCGATGATGAAAAATGACATATATTTATGTAGGTATCCTAGACAAATCTAGACAAGCATAGACAAATATAGATGCCATAGGCATCTATCCAACACTGAATTCATCCTGATAGGTTTCACAGACTATTTATTCATTTGAGTCAACACATAGCCTTTTATCATATGTACATTGTCATATACCCATAAAAATCCTAAATAATCTAAATACTCTATATTTTAGATCATTTCCATATATAATAAGTTATAGACTCAATTATAGTCTATTGTTACAATCAGATTTACTTAATTTATACATATATTATACAATCTAAATAGACTCAATGTTTTAGATTATTTATATCAATAAATCCAAAATTATTTAAAATAGGAACAACATGAAGCTCAAATAGGTATACTTAAACTATGAAGAAAACTAGTTCAAAAACATAAATCTTCCTAATTAGATTTTTGGTAGTATTTTACCATCTCAGGGACCAATACAAAATCAAATGGTGAAAATTTATTATATAAATGAGCTTGATATCTTCCTCCAAAACCTACATATATTTAAATACACTCAAAAAAACAAATGCAAATTTATCTTGATCAAAGTGAAGGGAAATATAAATTAAAGATAAGTGGTGCTAGAAAGGTGACATGATCTCTACATAGACTTTGCATTGAAAACTAAAGACTAAAATGTATAATTGTATTTTAAAGTCCATCAACTTAAAATATTTCACCAACTTCATGAATAAACCACTATATAGAATATGATCTCAATATTTTGAAAGTTTTAAAATAAGTTGTTACTTTTAAGGGTCCAAAACATCTTAATCATGCTTATAATAGACTTAAGCACCATACCTTATAATATATCTCAAAAAAATATATTGAATCAAATTCTAATGTAATAATGAGAAATGAATCACATTCTCAAATGTATAAAGTTTAATTGAATTTAAATGTTTAGTGATTTCTTAATCAAAACCTTATGCTTTCAAAAGTCAATAGTGTAAAAACATTTCAAACATTATTAAAATAAACACCAAAAACAATATCACCCCTAAAAACCTCCAATGAAAAATCAATGTCCCAAAATTGAGATATAATGTAAATTCAATACCTTAAACAATATAAATAAACCTTTAAATTTCTCTAAAAATCTATCAAAAACCCTATATCATCATCCATTTTGTTTTCAAAAGCTTAGTATTTCAATAAGTGTCATGGGGCAACTTGAGTACCTAATAGTATGCATATGGTAGGCTGTTATGTGGCATCTAGACAAAATACAATCGCAATGCAAGCAAGTTGTTATGTGGAAGCTAGACAAAATTAACATTCAAAATAATGGAAAACCTGTAATAAAAAACCATTTACATAACTACTCAATCATTATGATTAGGTTTTTTTAGAATAAATCGATCCATATAAACAACAATGGGATTTATAAAAATTTATTCAACTCCTAAATGATATGGAACTACTAAGGGATATTCAAAATCATTAGAACTAAACTTCACCAAAAAATTATAGGCCATTCATCTTACATGAAAATATCCCAAAAATTTAAACCCATTGAGCTTACTAGACAAAGAAGATCCAATTTTTAGGTGTCATTTCTTGTATTTGAAATTTATTGTAGAATAAATTATTTAAGAACCTAGTATTTAATCTGATCTTCTAAATTACAATTAAAAATTCCCCATAACTCCTTAGCCTTCCACTCCCATGTCATTGAGTCCACAACATTCATGCACATAATTAATTTTATAAATTTAAGAGCACTGATGGACAATGGGTATAATGTTTTTTAGAGTTTATCGTCACTCATAGGTTTGTTATAAATATATTCACTATTATTAAAATAATCCTTAGATACTTCCATTATAAAACAAAGAGATGAGTTATAAATATAACATTTAAAAACATAGACTACACCACATAGTCTTCTTGAAGAAACCTAGATCCACATAAAAACTAAAAAACTAAAGTCGATTATAACATGAAAACTTACTAAAAGAAATAATTAGGAAATAAACTATCTCATCACACATATTTATTGATCACTATCATCATATAAAAATAAATCATAAAATTCACACATATATACATTATTAAGTATGAATGAAATGTGGTGCCGTAAGATATGTAAGATCTGAAACATATCGGGCCTCTTCAAAGGAATACTTAACCTAACAAAATTGAAATCTCCATCCTTTACATATTTTAAGACCTTCAATATTACATCAGTAATATATTTTAGTATTCCCTATTTAATTAGAGGGTATTCCACTCTTTGAAATCTTAACAAGGGTAGGATTATATATATCTTCAAATAATTATGGCACCACTTCAAAAATTTTATTAGGATAAAATTTAAGATTAGGTTTTTTCCAAAAATGAACTAAATCATATAAACAACAAGGGGATTGTTAATAATTTCATCAACTCCAATATTTCATGGAACTATTATGGGATATTTAAGAAAATTATATCCACTCTTCACCAAAACTTATAGATCATTCACCTTACACACAAACTTCTCAAAATTATAAAGCTATTGAGCTTAAAAAATAAAGAATATTCTATTTCTAGATGTTTGTTCTCATATTTAAAATTTCTTGTAGAATAAATTATTTCATCCCTTATTGTTGAAGTTGAGATTCCAAATTAAAACATAATATTCCCAATAATGTGTTAGCATTCCACTTCCCTATCAAAGAGTCTACAACATCCATGCCAAAAACTATTTTTATAAATTTAAGAGAACTGATGGATAATGGGTAAAATATTTTTTAGAGATTCCCATCACTTAGAGGTCCTTTGTAAATATTTTCATTTTTATTCAAAGCACCCTTAGATATTTCCATTATAAAATCACGCGAGGAGTCAAACATATAGTGTTTTCAAGTAATGAAGAAAGGAAACATATATAGAGAAAGGGATTGACTACCATGAGTGTGCCATATCCCAACCATCACAATGGGAAACTATGTTAAATTCATTATCAATGTTTGATAATAACTTCAAATGAAACCTTGCGTGAACCAATTACCTAGAGGCTAGAGGTATGGAATATATGTAAGATATTTAATTATTTCCATTAAAATTAATCATATCATTATTAATACGATATTCATGGTTACATCATTATGATATTTGCATAAATTAATTTCAAATCAATTTGAGATTTTTGGTTTCTCTAAATTAATTCACATTCCATTAAAGATAACATTTGAACCTATGTTTAAAAGGGAGTATGTAGGAAAATTTATTTATTTAAATATTATTAAAGTTTTAAATAACTTATTATTTCATGAAGCTCATTTAGTTTAGAAAAGTTCATTTATTCTATCAACATTAGTTTATTTTTCATAGCTACTTTAGAGAGAATATTAAATATCCAATGAATTGGCATCAGTTTGTAGTAGATACTAAATTCATCATTCAAAAAAAAATTAAATATTAATAAAAACTCACCTTTTCATCTACACAAAATTATATCAATTTTTAAATTTTCACTATAGGAACAAAATAGAATTTTCATAGGATTCACCACACTAGTGAATCCCATTCTATCCAAACTGACCATTTGATCTATAATTTTTTTTGGATGGATTCCAGAAAACATTCCCTATTTATCATATAAATTATATATGGTTGAAGACTATTGTTTAACCCTAACAATTCTAGATTGGGGTCATCTAAGGTTAAAGGGGATAAATATAACTTAAGGTACTAGTGTGATAAATTATCTCTATAACAGGCCAATTAGATGATAAATTCAGATATAACATATGTTGAATTTATTAAATTAAAATAGGCTAAAAATAGTAAGTAAATCTATGTTAAATATGGAAATAAAAAAGTAATGTACTTAGTTGGTTCTAATGTTGATACAATTTAGATCTGGAACAAGTAAGAAACAAACTAAAATATGATTCTATAATAGTCACCAAATTTTAGATTAAGTACCTTTAGAACCACAGACACTAGTGTCATCTTTGGATGGTTGCATCAAAACTATTGTCTAAACTTAATGGAGGTGTTATGTATAAAATACCTACTAGAAAAGGATGTGACCACTTGGATGCTTTTGGATTTGTCTTCACCTTTTCTCTGGTGCATTTAGATCTAGGTCATGGACTATCATTCCTCATGAAATTTCTAATTTATGATAGATCTTCATCCTCATAGTGATCTTGTGTAAAAAATGGTTTATTG
This sequence comes from Torreya grandis, assembly GCA_037957365.1. NCBI lineage: Eukaryota > Viridiplantae > Streptophyta > Pinopsida > Cupressales > Taxaceae > Torreya > Torreya grandis. The sequence goes on from JARHVA010000681.1 coordinate 3,978,813, forward strand.
GGCACATGGTGTTGATCTAACCTGAAAGACCCCTCTATTAATGAGTACTACCCACATAGAAAATACTCCAAAGAGAGCCTCAAACTGATATAGTTTTCCCCTACATGTTGGTTTGTGTGTGAATCATATAATATGTGGAAATCAAGTGCAATAGTGACCTTAGATTATAACTTTTAAAACTAGGATCTTAAGTTGCTCCTTTAGTACTTCATACATGTATATGTTCATTCATTATGCCTAATATGAAAATATAAACAAAAAGGAAAGTTTTTCTTAATTAATGCTCTTTGGTATGAATGATAGGTGAGTAATAAATGAGGGTTGATATTGTGTTTATATAAAATCCCTTTGGAAAAATAGATGACATTAAATCACTTAGGCTAACTATTAGGATACATTTTATTTACAAAATTAGATGACTTTAGGGCAATGGACATTTCTATCAGAGTAAGGCATTTATGTTGATATAGGTTCTATTAAGGATGCTAGTATCTAGTGAATAGGAAAGTAGATATAGACGTAGAACTTATAGAGGTGGAAAATAAACAAGTTTTATGAATTTTAGGTAAGATAGAAGGTCTGGGTCATCAACATAAGACTCGTAAAACTAAGAGATAAGCTAATGGGCATAAAGTAGAGTAGATAAAAGACTTTAAAAAGTGGTAAAGGTCTAGAACTGAGAGGAATAATCAAGGTTTGAGTTTGTCAAGTGTATAAGTCTGAGGTGTTATATAATTCTAAATAGTGGCTACATTAACCCTCTTTTAATCTAGAACAAAATTTTTGGTTTAAAGGAGATGAAATGAATACTTGGGTGAGTATAACACACCTTGAATTTGCTTAAGTCCAACTTGAGTGATTTTTTGGTTACTAAGATGCAACCAATAACATGTTATAATATATAATTAGTGCATATAATCTAGAATTGAAGTATTTTAAATGATTAATTGAAAGAGTAAGGTTTATGAGTATACATGTGTATCGATGCAACTACCTTAGCAATTGTCAAGTTGATTTGAAAATATGTATCATTATAAAACTTTGAAACTAATATTAGGATATATATATATATATATATATATATATATAGAAATTACATATATCTAAAGAGATAGAGAGAGATCAAAAGTAATATGCCCTCAATCTTGTAGAAAAGGTGAGTTTCCTCTCATTAGTTGAGATTAGCTCAATCATACAACCTAATGATACTTATAACTTGGTGAGGTTGGATGATATAATCAAGTCCACCCTAAAAAATTAGAAATATTGAGTGATTAAATCACCTCAACCATACCAAAAGTGAACCAACTACTACAATATATTGGCTCAATATAGTCTATCTTAGGTATTAGTGAATAAAAGTCCATGGTATGGTGATAGTCCATAAAAAAAGTTTTGAAATATTAAATTTATTTGTATTTTACAATATTACATTCATATTTCACATCATATGCACCTTAGACATGTCTCATGTTGAAACTATGCACACCAATGGTACCAATGTATATAATTTTACCACAACTGTGAATCTAAATTATATGACTATGTGCTTTGACCAATTTTAAAACTATGTAAGTGTGGATAACATTATTCCAAAGCATGACCTCACTATATATAGAGAAATATAAAAATTGAAATAAGTGCCAATGTGTAGTACATGTTTCTAAAACATGCTCCCACTAAATTTGGGTCTGTTGAATATTGAATAAGTGTGGAGAACATACTTCCAAAGCATGTCCCTATTGTATCTAAAAATTATGAATGTTTGGAATCCATGCCTATATAACATGTTCTTTGTTAAATCTAAAAACTATGCCAAATGTGAATAACATGATTTTATGACATGCCCCCACTGATATGCCCTCCTTGAGGTGAGGGAATAATAGAAACTATACGTTACCTCACCTCAAAAATATAAGACAACTATATGTTAAAATATATAAATATAATAATCAAAGATCTATAAGAGATTTAATGAGCAAAGCATAACATAATGAGCCTAGATCGATAAAAAATAACACATGTATTTATCCTAAGAAAAATCTTAAAGAGGTAAAAAACCTACCAAAGTGATATTTAATATTGAGAAACAATAATAACCTCAATACATCAAATCTTCTTCATCTCAATATTTTTTAGATAAATTCTTCACAAGTTTGTCTCACCAAGTATTTTCCACATGCTGAAATAATTGAATATTTTTTGTGTTTGATAGATATTTTACAATAAGTGAAAAACCCTATTTATAATGATTCATGAGGGGATGCAACCATAGTGAAAATAATAAGTCCATCTACCTCAATAAATCCAATTAATAAACATATGATAAATATTAAATAATTATAATAATATTATTTATTTTCTCAAAGTCACCTCAAGTAAATAAATAATATATTATTATTAATTATTTAATTACTTACCAATGTAAGCCAATATTTAATAATAATCACTTAGACATTAATTGTTTTAACACTCCTTAATGCTAAGTGGGGATAAAATCCATATTCACTATAAAGGAATTATACTATGTGCAAAATTTGAAGGATTTAAAAACCTTCATCATGCCAAAAGTCACCTTTTGAAACAAAAATAGTTATAATCCATAAACTACTCGAAAGTAAGTTTAGGCTAGCATAATTTTGAGATTACATCTCACTGTTTCTCATGAATAATCACTAAGCATATTTGGAGCCTTTTATAACATAAGGACCTCCATTACAAATTATGATTTTAAATGTATTAGGGTACACAAGTAAAAATTTCATACAAAGTTTACTTAAATAAAAAAACTTCCACATGAAGTTTTTACAATGATTTATAAATGAGATGAATTATAGAGAAGAAGAAGAAATACATGGCCATTAAGAAGTGGAATTATCATGCACACTCCCCCTTAATGACAACTTCAAGAGGTCCACCATTACACAAAACTGATAAAACTTGGTAAGAAAGAAGTGGTTTTGTGAAGATATCTACCACTTGTTCATCTGTAAGATAGAAATATAGATTAATATCACCATTAAATACTTTCTCTTAGATAAAATGCACATAAAATTCAATATGTTTAGTTCTTTGGTGATGCACTAGATTTTTCACCAGAGCTATACAACTTTGGTTATCACAATGAAGGATGGTACTCTAAGAAACATCCAAATGAAGTTATCTCAACAGCCTTCATAGCCACATGGCTTCTTTAATAGCTTTCATATCACTTTTTTACTCTATTTCTATAGAAGAAAGAGAGATAGTAGGTTGCTTCTTGTTGCTCTAAACGATAGCACCTGCACCAAACTTAAACACATATCTAGAAGTAGATTTGTGATCTAAAGTATCTCTATCATGGTTAACATCACAATAACTATATAATTTATTATTATTAAAGGAATAATAAAATAAACTATAATTAATTATTCCTTTGATATAATTAAAGATATATTTAGATAATTTCTAATGATCCAAATAAGGATCTTGCATAAATCTAGAAGTAACACTAACAACATATGAAATATCTAGCTTAGTAATGGTTAGATAAATAAAACTTCTAATAAGTTGTGTATATAAAGTAGGGTTAACTTTTGCACATGCAGGTTTAGGATCAAGTTTAATACCAACTTCAATAGGAGTAGAATAATATTTACAATCAAGCATGTTAAACTTAAGAAGAAGATTATATTCATACTAAGATTTTGATACAATAATTAAATTTTTATCATGAAATATAGTCATTTATAAAAAAAGATGTAAAATGCCTAAATCAGTCTTTTAAAACATTTGACTTAGTTTATCCTTATATTCATGAATTAAATTAGTTAGATCATCAGTAATCAACAAATCATCAACATATAATACAATTAGAATTGAATGACTATTTTCAACTTTAACTAAAAGATCATTATCTGAATTACAATTATAAAAACCTAATTCTTTGAAAAAAGAAATAATATTAGAATACCAAGCTCGAGGATCTTGTTTTAGAACATATAAATATTTCTTTAATTTGCATACATAATATTCTCTGTTAGGGTCAGTGAAACCTTTAGGTTGAGTCATGTAGATTTCTTATTCTAAATCACCATTTAGAAATGCATTTTTGACATCCATTTGGTGGATAACCCAACCATTTTGAGCTTTAAGTGCAATAATAAGTCTAATAATACTCATTTTTTCTACAGGAGTAAAGGTTTCAACATAGTCAATTCTAGCTTTTTGAGTAAACCTACAAGAAACTAATCTAGCTTTAAACTTGTCAATTTTACCAATTGAATTATATTTGATCTTGTAAAGCCACCTAAAACTGACAATATGCCTTTTAGGTAGAGGAGGGACAATATCCCCAAGTCTAATTTTTAATTAACACAATTTAGCTTGCATAGTAACATTTTATCTATCATCTTGCATGGCTTCCTCAAAAAATTGAGGTTCATATTCATATATAGTCATTAATGCATGATAAGAATGTTGACTTCTAGTTAATTTAATAAGATTATCAACATTATAAGATTGAATTAGGGATTATATCCATTTAGTTATTTTAGATTAAACATGAAATTCAAGGGGTTTCTCAAACTCTAAGTTATCTATAACTGGATCAACTTCCTCAAGGGCATCCATTTCATCATAAGGAGAAACATGAGAGTTAGGTTCATCAATAAAAGAATACTAAGGAGGATCCACAAAGGGAACACAAAAAGATTTTTCAAGAATAATAACATTATTATTCTCAATTATTTGACATTTAGAGGGATCATATACTCTTAAACCTTTAGTCTTACCTCCATATCCTACAAAAATGCCAGAATAGAAAGCGGGGTCAAGCTTCTTCCTTCTAACTTTAGGGACAAAGATAGAAGTAGGTCTGCCAAAAATCTTAAGATGAACCACATTGGATTTCTTCTTAGTTCACATTTTTAAAGGGGTAGAAATATGCAAAGCTTTGGTGGTGACTCTATTAAGAATATAAATAATACTATTCATGACTTTGGATCATAAGAATTTAATAACTTTTGTAGATTACAACATAGTCCTATCTATTTTTATGATGGTGCAGTTTTTTCTTTGAATAATACCATTTTGCTGAGGAGAATAATAAGTTATTAATTATATTTTAATAACATAACTAATGCAAAAAGAATCAAACTATTTACTAACATATTCTCTACAATTATTAGTTCATAATCTCTTAATACAAAAATTAGATGTATTTTTAAAATAAGTTTTAAATTATTTAAACTTAGACAAAACATCAAATTTCTTTTTAATGAAATAAGACCAAATAATTTTAGTATAATCATCAATAAATGTAACAGTAAATAAAGAACTATTAAGAGGTACAACTTCAAGAGGTCCTATAACATCACTATGAATTAAATCTAAAGGATGAGAGGAATTCATATCATGATTCTTATGAAATGGGTTAGTATGTTGTTTACCACATAAACAATCCTCACAAGTTTCATGATGAGAGGAGATAGAAGGAAGTCCAACAACAAGATTGTTTACAGATATATCATTTAAACTTATAAAATTAATATGTCCTAATCTTTCACGTCATAATTGAGATTCATTCTTATTATGCGATGAAAGTAAACATGCAGAAGAAGGGGAGAAGATATTTAAACTATTATTTTGAATACCTTTAACAATCAAGGAATCATATTGATTTTTAATAGACTATCTATATTTAAGTAATGTTACAATGAAATTATCATGAGTAAGTTAAGAAAAAGATGGTAAATTCTTTTTAAGCTGAGGTACATAGAAAACATCATTAATAACAACATTTAAAATTTTTTCTTTTCCATTTTAGTTGCTTCTAAAAATGAATTATCTCATAAGTAAATTATTTCATAGATATCTCTAGAATCATAAAAAATGTTAGATAAGCATGTCATATGGTGCGATGTACCATTATATGAAATCCACTCATTTTCATTTGGAGTAAATAAAACAATAATATTTTGATCTTGATTGTTGTTTTGATTAAGGCTTTGATTCTTCTACTTGTTTTGATTATTTTTCTTCCCTTTATTATTTTTAGAAGATTGATTGTTAATTTTATCCTTATTTTTATAATAGGTTTCCCTTCTATGACCAAATTTACCACATATATTACAATTTTCATTAAATTTAGGTTTATGATTCTTATTATCAATTCTTTTCTTCCCATTTTTGCCTTTACCAGAGTTAAGATTAGATTTTTGGTTTTTATCGTTATCCAAAACATTATTTAAGGTAAAAAGTGTCTGAGTAGCATTCTCTTTAGAATCAAAATCGGTCATTACTTACTCTTCTTAAATCAAGAGAGTAGATAAGGTGGTAAGGTCAAGGATATCTTGCTTAGTTTGATATTTAAAATTCAAAATTGAAATTAAATTTCTAATTTTTTCATGAATATTCAATTGAATGATAAAATAAAGTAATTGATATTGAATCAAATTAAAATTACAACCATCTAATTGAGCTTTAATGTTCTTAATTTTAGCTAGAAAATTCATAACTTTTTCATCAACCTTCATAGGCATTGTTAGTAATTCAAGGATTAACTTAATTATCTTTGAGAGATGAGTGCCCTCATTCATGGATTCAAATTTTTTTTAAGCTTCAAAAGGATATTTTTAATTACTAATGTGAAGGAATTCATTCTTAACACTCTATAAGATAATGGACATAACTTCCTGTGATTTCTATTGAAATGCATTAGTAAGCTCGTGGGTCACATGACATCCAGACAAGGATTTCTCAATCCTAATGACAATATTACATAATTTACGGGCCATGAATTTATTTTTAACTTGAATTTTCCATATGTTATATTTATTTTCATTAAGCATTTTGAATTGGCCTAAGGAAAAGTGAGGTGAAGCCATGACTTCCCTTTAAACATGATAGTATCCAAATGATTAAGAAATAACCTTTTAAGTGTGAATTTCAAATTTATTGATAATTAAAAAAAAATTAAAAAGTAAATACACACTGTTTGTTCAAATTAAATCTTGAAAAAGAAAAAAAAAATCACAAATTTGTGACAAAGCAAGGTGTCGCAAGTGTCACAAAAATACACTAAAAATAAGATTTTTTTATGATTTAACCTTTTTAAATGAAATTTTTTGAATTATTTATAAAATAAAGTGAATTTAGCATGAAAATATATTTAGATATATAATTTAAATACTAATCAAAGAAAAAAATTGAAATAAATTTTCACAATTCTAGGTGTTGAAAGAGTCGCATTCATAATAACCACCTAGGCACAATTAATAAAAAAAAGTATAAAATTAATAATAATAAGTTTCAAAATAAAAAATTAATCACACCCATGTGTCTAGAATGTGATAAAAATTTAAGATCGGCTGGTTAGATGATTATACTTACCTAGGTTTAGACTAGATCAAGTGTCGAAAGAAGGACAAGTTGATAAGTCAAGGGGTTTTCACGTGAGAAGGAAGACATGTAAACCAAAAAATGGAATTCAAATTAAATCAATTTGCAATTAATTTTGACTAGAGTCAACAAAAAGATAAAAAAATAAAAAGGCTAATGATAATTAAACACTAGACTTATCTTTTATAAATTTTTACCCAAAAAAAAATCACCAACTTATCTATGAGTGAATTCAAAGGTTGACATGAAAAATATTATATTTAATTATTTTTATCTGATTTTAAAAAAAATATATAAAAAAATATTTATTTATTTTGCATTTAAATAAAAGTAAAAACAAATTACTTGTTTTTTTCTAACTTTGTGGTGAAATAATTTAATAAAAGGTAAATCAAATTTGTAAAATTAAAAAATAAATTATTTTTTAAATATTTGTAAGAACTTTACACTTAATATTTCTTGTAGGTGGAAATGGCGCAGGTCTGGGAGGAGATAAAAAAATTTGAGGGAGATACAGGTCTTCAAAATTTGCAAACCTTCCTAAAATCCTCCCACAATGCCAACAAGCCTTTCAAAAAAAATGGTGCCAAAAACAATTTTTGTCAACCTCCCAAGGTAAGTACATTAATGAAGGAGAGAAAATTTTGAATATGCTGATCTAGAGATTCTCAAACCTTGAAAAATTACATGGGTCCTTATCTTTGTAAAACTAAATGAATAAAACTTTTAGAAGGCAATTTGATGCACATAAACTTGAGTTTTAATTTTTTTAAAGTGGCCAGACCATACAATGGCATCTGATTGCCTAGGCTTTGAATAAATTTAAATATCAATTCAATTATTCTATATGCTTGCTGATCAAAATCCTCTCCACTGGCTTTGATAGCATGTTAAAATATATAAATGTAATAAGCATGGATCTAGAAGAGATTTAATGAGTAAAGCATAACATAATGAGCCCAGATTAATAAAACACAACATAATTATTTATCTTGGGAAAAAATTGAAAGATATAACAAACCCAACAAAGTGATATTCAATATTGAGAAAAAATAATAACCCCAATACATCAAATCTTCTTCATCTCACTCCTCAGATACATTCTTCACAAGTTTGTCTCACACAAGTATTTACCACACACAAGAATACTTGAATATTTTTTGTGTTTGAGAAATATTTTACAACAGGGGTAAAACCTTATTTATAATGATTCATGATGGGATGCGACCATTGAAAAAATAATGGGTTCATCCACCCTAATAAATCCAATTAATAAACATTTGACAAATATTAAGTAACTATAATAAGATTATTATTTTTCTGAAGTTTATGCCTCAAGTAAATAAATAATATATTATTATTTATTTAATTACTTACTAATGTAATCCAAGGGTTAATAATAACCACTTAGACATTAATTGTTCTAACAGTGTATAATCTGTGAATATAACCATGTAGCATACAGAAGGACATGTCTAGGTAAATGTAACATTAAATCACATAGAACAATGTGATCACATGAAGGCCTAAGATGCATGATAAGGATCATGGTAATATCTAGATAGTATAGTAAAATCTCAACAAGTAAGTCAAGCACACACACAAGATCACTCAAAAGTAAGTCAAAAGGCAATGGTCCAAAAAAATCATAAACAAGGGGCATGCTCAAATGCTACACAATCTAAGGGACATGACTTAGTTAAATGTACACAAAATTAGGGATTGGCATACTCAAATGTCCATATAAAAAATAATGGTATATTTAAATTTCAAAGAAATCAAGCATAGGCATGAGGGCCATAAACAAATGAACATATTCAAATGATCAAATTAAAAAGACAATAGTAAGGCAAGGCACTCAAAGAAGTACATAAAGGAAATCATAAACAACTAACATAAACATATCATTATATTGTATAGATCAAATGTGTTAGTAAAAAATGTCAAGTGCATAACATATCAAGTACCCTATGAAATATATAATCATGGATAAAGGCATGTGTAAATACATATGAGCTCAAAACATGATAATGTAAAGTTACCATAGAATGATATAAACTATTAATATTGTGATCAAAGATGTGGATGCCCATAATGTCCATATGACATGAGTATAAGGAAGGCCCAACATCTAAAAATAATAATAGATCATGTATATGTCTATGCTTATATCATCCTCTAGTATAAGTGCACACACACACACACACACACACACACACACACACACACACACACACACACACACACACACACACACACACACACACACACACACACAGGAGTAAACAATATGCCATCATTAACATGGAACTAACACATAGATGCCAAGGAACCAATAGAACATGTTAGTGTCGAAAGTGTTTTTAGAATTTTGAATGTTTTTTATTTTTGATTTTTTTGGAATGTGAAAAGAAAAGACTATCCTATGATCCCATCCAAAGGGTCATCATAAATATCTCCCCATTATGAACGTAGTGGAATGAGCTAGTGACATTGTCAAAGAGCATGTATAGGTGCAATATTTATTGCTATAGTATTTTTTATCCTCTGCATATGTAAAATATGACTATGTGGTCTTGGAGAAATATTAGAATTAATAGGAGTAGAGATTCATGGGATACATCTTTGTGTGCTCTATGGTCTCTTTGGAATAAAAATATTAGAAACATATTTATGTGGTCTAGATGTCTAAATATGTTATGGAATAAAAGATGAGGATTATGTAGAATCCACTAGATTTATCTAATGTAATAGTCTCTCAAGTACTGGCCACCTAGTATAGGTGATTCCCTATTTCTTACCCTTTTATGGTGAATTAGCCTTAGTAGGCTTGGTAAGTAACTATTTGAGTATAAATTTCTCTTATTCAGGAGGATGTTCATATAGAATTCTAGAAATTATAATTAACTAATTGGCATGAATGTATTTAACAAACCCATGCACTTTATAAAGTACTACTCAAAGAGTATGGATTCAAAGTATTCCCAATAACATATCAAATATGCCCATAAAAGGTATACCTAAAAATTTAATAACTACATGTGCAGGACCGACCTATAAAGGTAGGTCAATCTTGCCAAGAATCTTCTAGGAGGCCCCATCAAATGATCTAACTAATCTAGTAGAAGGATCAAAATCATGATGAGTATAATCCAAGTGAGTAAGTATTGTCATGGTGCAAACATTTTTTATTACATTATTATCAATCATAACACTATGTATAGGGTGTTTATTAAGGTATGCTAAAATGAATAAAAAATGAAGACCAAAGTCATCATCTTTAATATTAGTATCATCATAAAAAATAAAATGTATTTGAACCATAGGAGTTATATGTCACGTATAAGTACCAAAAATCCCATCTAAAGGGTGCCCATAATGTGATATAGGAAGATGTGCATTATATACCATTTGGACTTCTATTGCCTATTTAGAATGGTCTTACAATGGATTTTTAAATATTTTCTATTTTTTGGTGATCATCAGATTGTGAACTTGATTCCTTGAGAGGATCATCAAATGCAATCTTTTAATCATTAAAAAGGTCTTGGATCTTATGCTTCAAGGTAATGTATCTGTTCATAGAATACTCTAGTCCCTAATGATAATCACAATAAGAATTTGAATCACATCCTTTGGGTAGAGGCTAACTCATATCAACCTCTATGAGATAAGGGAGAGATATAAGCTAACACTTTATTAACCATGAAACTAATGAAACTGGAGACTTATGTAAATGTGATAAATATCTTCATGGTGTATTGGATAAGACAAACTAATTATGATATGAAATTACATTAACCATGGTGGTTGTTTCCTTTTAAGGGTAATGAGGTATTAACTTATAACTTGGTTTGATTTTAAACTTATTAATGGATGTCAATGTAACTAGTGTGATTGGTACATAATTGAGATTATTCAAGGAAATAAGCTTCATTTCATGGTCCTATACAACATGACATAAGTCATCAAAATATTTGAACTTCTTGAAAACAAGGGATTCATGTAAAGGAGAAAACAAATTTTTCTTGAATATATCTTACAACTCTTTCTTTGCTATAGGATTGGTCATTTTAATTAACATTGTCTTGTACCTGAAGACATATTCATTGATAGGTTCATTTGTTCCTTGTTTGATTTTGGCAATTTGAGCATAGTTAACCTTTTCAAAAATATTAATGTAAAAGTGTGTTAAAAAATGATTTAAAATAGGTTTGAATGATTTCAAATATTAGAGAGTTAAATCATAAAACCACCTCAAAGTATAGTCCTTAGGGGTTCTTGGGAAATATTTGCTAAAAAGTTTATCATTGTAGGCATAGTCAAGGCATGTCACATAAAATAATTGAAGATGTTGTACAAAATCATCCTTACCATAATAAAATATAAACTTAGGTGTAACAAATTCAATTGGAAAAGGGTGAAAATATATCTCAAGTACAAGTGGGGTATGCAACACATCTTGCAAATCAAAAGAATGATGATATTTTAAAATGTTTTTTTCAATATTTGTAACCTTGTCCTCCAAGGTCTTTATAACTTGAAGGAATGTTTGAACTATAGACCCATTAGGATTTACATTAGCAAGATGAGTAGTCACCATAGGGTATATAATCATGGTTTGAGTAGTAATAGGCATTGAAACTAGTATTTGAGTTGAAGTTATTGGTAATTCCATGGTAGATGTAGGAAAGTTGATAGGTAAGGAATTATTTGGAGTACATTCTAAGGATTCACCATCACTAGGTGAGGAGGGGTTATCCTTATCATGTTTATTAATTTCATATTGTGTAACATACAAAAATACATCCATTAATCTCTTGTTATTATTGAGATGAGTAATCAATGCTTCTTTATCTTCCATTTGAAAATGAGTTTTGCATTAATATTTTCCATTGATTCACAAATAAATGTTTTAGTTAAGTGTTCATTTAAGTAGGCACGATGCTCAGTCATGCACATAACTCTAGTTATCATGTATTTCTAGGGTTACGAGAGTTAAGCACAAGGGGACCAAGGTCTAGCACACAAAATTTAAACGCACTAGAGTATTGATAATTAGTTTCACATGAGGTGAAAGCCTTATGAACTCACTTAAAACATGATAACAAGGGGACCAGGTTCATGATGGGCTAGTTACATCATGGTGTATCCAAGGGTTATGTAGGGTATAATGGTTTAGGAGGTTCACTAGGTCTCTATCATATAGGATCAAAATGATAGGTTCATCAGTGTATGATTAAACAAAGGGGGATACACTTGGGGATGCCCATTTTTCCTAAGTTCTCCCTATGGTGTTGGGTCTAGTGAAATGGCATTCATAGTGGGTAAGAGGTCTAATGAGCTCAATAAACCACTTACTATAGGGTTTAGTCCTAGTTTGTCAACATTCTTCATGTGGAAGAACACAACATAACCAATATAATGCAATAATATATATAACACTTACCAACTAATATTCATATATTATCATCTGGTATTCATTACAATAACTAGTATCAAACTTCATTTTTCAATCATATTCTTACTAGTGCTAGAGGCTCACAAATGAGCATGGCTTACATCTACTACTTTAACACTCAATATTTAATCCCTATATCATTCTTGAATTCACTAGATCTCCACTATTAATCCCCCTCTCCCTTTCTCTTGGAGGTCACTTCCTTTTTAAAGGCACTAGCAATCTTCTTACTAATTGGATAGGTGCATACCAAAAAGGGGGTAGTTAAGAGCTTGTTGGATCCATTATGCCATATAGGACACTCAGGGTGCATGTTAGGTACCAGGTTGTTGGATGGGGTTATACACCTACATGCTCCACTAATATCTCCATGTTCCTCTAGCCTCAAACTATCATGTGCAAGATTGGGTAGGTATGCCTTGAGACCCACAATGCTATACAACCATTAGCTAGCTAGCTTGAAGATTTTGGGAGTCTATCTAGTCAGTGCCAAGGTGTGTAAAAAGGGTCCTTCACTTCCTCCAAGGGTATTTACATTCCAAGGTTAGTCTAGCTGGCATGGGATCAAGTTTTCTCAAAAATTGGTCCCAATATCACCCCATACAAAATTGCTAGTCCACCCTAGACTAGCCCTAAAGTGCCATAGGTGTATAGAATTTGAGTGTACCCTGCTATAAATCCTCCTTAAAATTTTCAAAGCCTTAAATGGCACCCTTCAAATCTTCAATGGTTTCATCCACTTCTATAGATGATTCTTCCAAATCAATTACATTCATGCTTCCAAATTCTTTTATGAAGGCTTCCAACCTTTCCTTTTCCCTTCTCACTCCTCCATCTAGGAGTTCATCCTGCTCACTAGCCTTCATTTGGAAGGAATGAATTACTACCTCTAGGTCTTACTCTTGTGTTTTTAGCTGAGTACTGAGGGAGTTGAATTTTTCCATCACCTGTATGCACTCAATCCTTAAAACCATGAAGGAACACTAGAGCAAGGCATCCTTCTCCTTTATCTACTTGAGGTGTGCATTGATGATCTCCACATGGTGTGTAAAGTTACAAAAAATGGTATCTACTTCTTTGGTGCCTCCTTTGATCTTAGTGAAGAGGAATTTAACCTCTTCCATCTTCTTTGCTAGTTCACCCCTTATACCCTCATAGGCGTCTTCCTTCTCTAGTGCTAGCTTTAGCCTAAGGATCATCTGCTCAACTAACATGCAGGCATAGTCAACCTCCTTCATGCTAGAATAGTTGATGTTATCTTAGAGGGAGGGCTTTGCTTCCCTGATGTGCTTGATTAGTTTTTAGAGTTTGAGTTTCATTTATTCAAGATCTTTCTTCATGTCTCTAGAAAATTTCCTCCAGTTTGTAGTATAAACATCATTGATGATGTTCTTGTGTGCCATAGATGTTGCCATCTTGATCAAAACATTGGCCATGTGTATAGGGTTCATGTCATGGGGGTTTAGTAGATGGTAGTCATGGCTGTCTTCTAGCTTCTTAGCACCCAGATGACCTTTGTAGGGACCTCAAACTCTAGGTCATTCATGTATCAATCCATAACCCATGAAACTTGGTGGCATGTAAGGGTTGTGGTGGTTCTTAGAGGCATGCACTTTATCATGTAGAAGTCATAATCTTCCTTGAACCCAATCTATGCTTTCTCATGGTTTCTAGGCTCAACCTCTACTTTTTCCCTTGAGCTCTTCTCTTTCACTGACACTGGTGCCAGTCCCTGTTTCTTCAACTCTCTCTCTCTTCTTCTTCTTCACTAGCACTAGTGCGAATCCTTATTTATTTAATTCTCTCTTCTTCCTCTCTTTCCTTTCTAGCATGAGGATCATCATCTCATTATTATTATGGGGGTTCTTTGGTAGCTTCTCCCTCTCATCCTCTTCTTAGTGTGGCATCTATTCCTCTACTTATTTTTCTAAGGCACCAACATCACTTTTTACTCCTTAAACACCCCCTCAAATCTGAGGCACACCTTTTGTGTGGCTTCTTACACTGTTTGGGTATCAATGCTGAGTGTTACCTTGGCTTTTTCTCCCCTAGGATCCATGCCAATGGAACCTTTTTTCATTTCCCACTCCTTTAGCATGCACACCTTTTCTTCTTGGGCCCCTTTTGCTTCTTGTTCCTTATTTTAATCATGTTCTACCTATGCCTTCTTTATCCTTTCTTCTTTCTTGGCCTTCATTTTTTTGGACTTTTTTTGCATTGCTTGTGTGGCATACTTTTATTCCCTCTTTTTAACTTATTTGGCCTTGAGCCAGTGAATATCAGCTTGGGTTAGGCCAAAGGCCCTCAACTCCTTGTGCCTATGGTGTAAGGTCAGCACTATGTCAATGTGGCCTTGGTCTAGACCCATTTATCTCCATTTTTTTATAGCTCTTCATATTCATTTCTTATACCAGAGGGAGTTACTTCATCATGTGCTTCACCTATTTTACTTATCTCTTCCTTTTGTACCCTATGAGTCATTTCACTATTTTTCTCCTCTACCTCTACCATTTAGATGACCTCAGTAGGCACCCCTGGCTTGGACATCTCTTCTTTATTCTCCCTTAACTCCCATGCTCTTTTGGTTTTAACCTTATAGGATCCAAGTCTCCTCATCCTACACCTTGGTTTTTTTAGTTGTGCATGTGGAGGAGTTAAAGGAGATTGTTCACTAGTAGATGATTTTATGTCCTCAAGCATAATGTAGGTACCTTGTCCCCACTCTTCCTCTTTTGATCCCTCTTCTAATGTGTCTTCTTCTAGTGCAGGGGAAGGGGCCTTTTCTTTCTTTTTCCCCTTTGGGCTTGTGGGTGTTTGAGATATGAAGTGCACACTCTTCTGATATAATTCTATCATCAAGGCTTCCCCTTTGAAAGATATATTTAGATTCAACCTCTCTTTGATCTCTTCTAGTGTCTTCCCCTCTTTTTTTTAGGGAGATTATTCTTGTCCTAGGGCATGGGGGTTCCTTCCTTCCCAACTAGGACTAGAGGGTCTCTTCATTTATTGATGTTAGACCCCATGACATCATCCTTTCTTCTGGGATTCATCACATAGTATAGTTTATGGATGAATTTGAGGATCATTACCTCCTACATAGGATCAATATCCATTTGATCCAAGGCATCTTGTTCAGATTTTATCATGCCTCCATTTGCACAAGGGAATATGTGCCTCAACTACTAGCTTTCTGCATCTAGCTCTTTGATTAGAATGTCAAGGCTTTATGCATTGGGTATTTTTCTGAGTGCATCCCATAAGAACTTAGTTGAGAAGGAAAAGGGAAGCTTTAACCATCCTAACTTATTCCCTTCCTTGAGTGCTAGATGGATGACATAGTAGTATTGTATGATGATGAAGGTTATCATTCCAAACATGCTCACTAGGAGCCCTTGTGGGATGTTCCACTCTAACCTAAAGGCCTATATGTATTCCTCACACCAATTAGTCTGCATATCTTGTATTTAGTGATAAAGACCATGGGATAGGTGAAGTCCTTGTATTTATGCATCAAGCTTTTATGGTATTTCAAGAATACCCAAAAGTTGTCTTTTCCACTGTTGGGGATCCTAATTTCTTCTATGATTATCAAGATGAGGATGGAGCCCCATCTATATGTCCCCTTCACATTTTGTCACTCCATCATGTTATTGGTCATTTTTTGGAAATGAACTACACCATGTTGAACTTTATCCCCTACACCATGTGATAGGCTAAGCAGAGCTATGCCTTGGACACATCAGTCCATCTCTCACTTGGACATAATTTTGAGCTAACCAATCATGTTACCAACCTTGTGCCCACATCCTCACAATTGATGATGGGGAAAGTGTATCCCCCATTAAAGTAATTGAGGATCTTTACAACATGATCCACCTCTTCATCATCACCCATCAGCTAATAAATGTCTCTTTTAGAGTTTATCAATTTGGTTATCTTATTAATCAGGCACATAGATATATTCATGCATCACCCTATGAAGTACAAATGGTCTTATTATACATACAAAATGAATAAATGAACAAGTTCCTCTAGCTTTTTGAAATAAGGCAACTCATAGAGTTGAGTTACACTTGAAGCCTTCAATCTACCTCTTATTGAGATGTTAAAGATTGAATCTCCCTCAAGGGTCTTTTGCCAAGTGTCCACCATTTGATATTCCATAAAAAATGAAAGTGACTTGACATCTGGTGGTTGTAATCTCATAGCTAACATACATGCATGAATGAGCACTAGGGTTCACCCACCAACACTTTGAGTGGGAACTGCATGTATTGGCAGGACATCTTGGTCAGTATCTTAGGTTCCACCATTATAATGTTGATTGATTTTACTTCCTATGCCCTTATCTTGGTGGCAGCTTCTTCTTCTCTTATTCAAACCCACTTGGGTTTAAGTTTTATCTCTTTGTATCTTGACACCTTCTGCTTATTTATCATTTTAGATCTGCTAGAAGTAAAATGCAGGAGGTGTGACTTACCAAAACCCCTAATTTTGGTTTGGCATGAGTTGTCTACCTAAGTTTCTCTAGATATTAATGGTGGCATGGATTTCCAATTTTGGTTTGCCTTCTCTTCTCTATTTTTGTTGCACTAATTTACTCTTGATGTACTTTTTGCTCTAGTTTGCTATACTAATCCCTCACTCGATGCACTATCTATTCTGTAGGGATTCACTCTCTTGGGGTTGTTTGGCTTTGGTTATTTGTAATGTTGTATAATTTTATTACCTTATTCATTCACCATTCACCCTATTTATAGCTTGATATGTCAACCACCATCATTAATGCTTCCATCTAGACTTGATTGTTAGGTTTCCCAAGAGATCATGAGATCTTCAAAAACTCCATGTCTTGTTGACATTAAATATGTATCTTTATTCCACCATCACATTAAATACTTATAACAAATTTTTGATGATGTGACATCCTTTTTCAAATGTAAATTTCCCATTTTTCTTGGGTAGATGCCAGCTATCCTCGATGAGCTCTTTCTATACATCTCTTTGGCATGACCCTCACCTCTCTTGTGGAAACCTAGGCACAACACCTCACACACACACACAATTCAGCCTTCTCAATTCCACTTTTTTTAGCTACACTCTTCTTTCAACATGATTATTTGTCTTGGTCAATTTATTATGCATCATCTTGCCTTGGCCTATCCTACCCCATATTAATTCCTTGCACTGGCCCTCCAACACTTGGTATCTCCATCTAACTTGTGCACTTCATATGAAGTACATCTTTTTGTCAATATTTCACTTAAATAATTTGAGCATCTTCTTATCTAGTCTTACATTCAACCTAGTTGAATGTATTCTCTTACGTTATCCCTCTGATGGTTCATCATGTTCAAGGGCTCCTCCTACCATCTCACCATGCACCTCTTGCATAGATGTTTCTTTTTATACTACTACTTAACCTATAGGCTTCACATACCCATAAATTAGGTGTTTTGCCTCATGCACTAGTGGTATAAGTTCTTGAATCACTTGATTGGATTTATGCATGGAGTGGTAAAACATAGGGAACTCTATGACTATCTTGCACCACCTATTTCTAAAAATATCACATGGTTCATCTTGTGCCAAACCTTATTTTGATCAGCTTAATTTAAATCAATTATTGACTAAAGAGTTGGAGTATCCTTTATACAAGTGCCACCCTATTACTAGTATGGATGTAATCGATTACCATTTAAATGCCCTCGAAGCATTTCACTAGATAGGATGCATAGTTTGCATACACTAGTTTCTAAAATGTGATGGATGATATAAGGACCCATCCATCAGATCTATAGCTTGCTTGGGTGTTAAAAGTATTTATATTCATACAATAAGACTAAGACTCTTTTATTTATCACCTTGCACTTGATATGCTTGTCATGCCACCTCTTTTGGTGTACCTTCTCAACTTGATGACCCCACTTGGCCTAGGCATGTATCTCATCCAAGTGTTCCAATTTTTCCAACCTTGCACTCAAAGATTCTTGGTCATCAAAGTGGATAATTCACATGATGAGCAAAGAAGGTACTTAAAACTCTAGGGGTAGTACTACTTCTGCACTAAACACTAATTGAAATGGTGTATCCTTATTCAGGTGATTTTATGTCATGTAGTAAGCCCATAATACTTTAGAAACATGATCATCCTAGTCCTTGCAACCTACATCACATATCTTAGTGAGGCACATTCCAAAGATCTTATAAAAGGCTTTAACTGTACCATTGGCCTAGCGATGATATAAGGTAGTCTTGTGGTGTGCCACCATGTATTTTGTCAAAAGGATGTGTATCATCTCATTGATGAAATGAGTGCCCCTATCACTAGTCAGACTTAATGGGCACCCATATCAGCTGATGATGTTCTCCTAAATAAATCATGTGGCTATTATGGCTATGTAGTTTTTGGTTGATGCTACCTTAGCCCACTTAGTGAAATATTCAATTGTCATGAAGATATATCTAGCCCCTATGTTGTATTGTAGGGGTGATTGGCCCATGAAAGTCAATGGCCCATTTCTCAAATGGTACTTAGGATAGAATAGGGATGAGAAGAATCTCATCGTGATGGTTTAGATTTCTAATGTGTTGGAATATATCACATTCTCATGCATATTTCTTGTCATTATTGAACATGCTTGGCCATTATAACCTTGATTATATAATCTTAGGCACTATTAGGTCTTTGGTGTAATGTCCTCCAACTATCCCTTCATGCACTTCTTGAGGGATAGGGTCCCACTCATGTTATAAAACACACTAGTAAAATACTTCATCCTTACTCATCTTATATAGCTCCCCCTTAATGATCTAGAAGGGGGAGGAACACACAACAATCTACTTCTTCTCCTTGAAAGATAGTGTTTATGGTGTTAGCCTTGAGGTTAGGAAAGCAACAATATCCACTAATTTTTTAGGAATGTAATAAAATCGATAGAGCTACACATTTTTCATATCATCTTTAATTGGCACCATCACATCATCAAAGTTGATACAAGACAAGTGTTCTGGCCCCAAATTTTACTTTTTAGGTTTAACCATGACTAAAAATTGAAAATCCAAGAAGAAGAAAACCCACATACAAATGAACCCATGAAAAATAGGTTTGTTTACAAGGTATTTTAACACCTTATATTTGTGAAGAAAGTGAATGGTGTTTCTAGCAGATATTATCTAAACTTTTGTAGGGCATAGACCATTTCTAGTGTTTCACGTTTGGTGGCAGTATAGTTCTACTCAGCCTGTATTAGCTTTTTACTCATGAAGGAAATGGGGTGGTCCATGTTACCTTCACTTGGTTATGCCAAAATGGTGTTGATGGCTAATCCTGATGCATTGACATGGATGTGAAAATGAGTCATCTAGTTAAGAAACTAAAGTATTGATGCACTCACCAATTTTAACTTCAAAGTGTCAAATGCCTCTTTTTTCACCTCACCCCAATAAAATATGCCATCCTTGCACAAGATTTCTTCTAAAGGCACAATGATTTTTATGTATCCCCTTATGAACTTCCTATAGTAGCTGTAATGGCCTAGGAAGGTGTGAACATCCTTCTACATGGAAGGGGTCTAGATTTGGATGATTATTATAATCTTCACTAGATCAATGATCAATCCATCCTTGTAGATGATGTGCCTGAGTATTGTGACAAACAAGGTGGAAAAGATGCACTTCTTTAAATTTAATGATATCTAGAGCTATCTACACCTTTCAAACATAAGGCATAGGTTGTCATGGTGGTCCCTTACAAGACCATATGCAGTCTAGTAATCTAGATATACTTAGAGGAACTTTTGGATAAAGTCCTTGAAAGTAGTTATTACCACTCTAGAGAATATGACTAGCACATTCTTAAGCCCAAAGGGCATCATGTTGTAATTGAAACAACCCCATTCAATCACAAAGGTAGTTTTGGGCCTATCCTCTTCCTCTATTTATACCTAATGGTAACTCGAGAACCCATTGGTGAAAGTGTAGATTTCACAACTTGTGACCCCATCTAAGACTTTGTCAATGAATTGTGTTTGGAAAAGGTCATTGATGTAGGTGATGTTAAACATCCTATAATCAATGTAAATTCATATTTACCTTTCTTTATTGATGATAATGACCATAAGACTCACCCACTCTGATTCCTACAATAGGTAGATGACACCAATGGACAACATTCCATTGATCTCTGCTTTCACCTTGGCATAAATATTGGGATTCATTTGATAAGGGTGCTTCTTGACTAGTCTTACATCATCTAATAGTTTGATGATCATATTTCCTAATGAAGGGTGGGTGCCCTTCATTTATTTATATTTATGTGGGAAGATATATTTAAATTCCCTCAAGAGGTTGATGATGTGCATGATCTCTACCTTAGACCAGTATGCACCTATGGTGGCCATCTTGGGCTCACCTTCAGTGCTAATGTTTACTTGGGTGATCTTGAGGGGTGCATGATTGGGTTCATTTCTCTTCTGGTGGGAGTCTTCAACCTACCTCATTCCTTATATCATCTCAACTTGAAGGTGTGTTAGGTCTCTATCATCTGGATATTTGTCATCAATGAGGCACATGAGCTTTTGCTTACCTACCAGGGCCCTCCAATTATGCTCCTTCTAGGTCTCATCATCCTCTTCACTAGAGTCACTATGGAGAATCATTTCCTTGAATAAAGTTAGAAGTGTCAGTCCTTTCTCTCTAAACATCTCTTTTAATCACTCCTCTAAGATAGTTGTGTCCTCAAACATAGCTTGATAGATAACTTGTAGTGGCTCCAGTGATTCAAGGTTCTATGAAGAGAAGGAGAAAGTGTGCACAAACTTCTCCTTCAGTGTGTCCCAATTTCCTATTTCTTAGCACATCTCATTCATGATGTACCATGATCATCCATGTCTGTAGAGTTATATAGAATGCATGCACCCACAAGCCTCATGGCACATTTTATCTACAGATCACGCAAGTCTCTTCATAATTCTAAATATGCACAATGGGGTTAGAATTGCTATCATAGGGAGGTATGTTCAGATACTCATTACTTCTACATAATTTCATGTACATGGCTGCATTCACATCCCACCAAGTGGGTAAGCTAAATTTCTATGTGGCCCACTAGTGTGTGGGAGTAATTCTTAGTGCATATACCAATCATCCAACTGATCTATTGCCTTTGGGATGTAATCCTTAATACCCTGTACATACCTCTCAATAGGTTGGCTTCCTTTATACTTAGGGAGTGTTGTGAGCTTTCCCTTACTGAGATGGAGCACTCTCTTTCCTATCTCCTTATTATGAGGAGTCAACTTCTTTAGGGGTCATGTAATTATTATCAAGCCTATGCCAAATAGTTTAGATCTAGATCTATGCACTAGGCAATATTTGTGCTCAGTGACCTCATAAGATTATTTGATCTAATTTTCAAAAGCTACATCCATTATATCCAAGGTTGATTATCCATCTTCCCAAGTGAGCACCCCTTGCTCATTAAGATTGAGAGTCTCGATGCCTTACACCATGATGTTATAAATGTGGTTAACCTCATCCTCAAGGTTAAACCTTTCAATGTAAGTGACCCTTGGTTTCTTGAAAGAGGAATGACCACCCTCTCTTTACTATTTTATAAGGTCATATAACACTTATTGAAGTGCATATCAGTGTTATTTTCATAGCACCATGGCCTTCCCAAGAATTCTAGGTAGTTGTCCTCCACTACTAGCTTTATGACCTTGAATTTAGCTTGGAACTTAACACCCATGATGTCCACAATGGTGCCATTCAAAATCCTTATGGGATTTACTTGAGTCTTATTTATCATGAACAATGTGTATGGTGATGGTCTCAAGGGTGGCCTCCTCATCTTCTCCTAGGTGTTCTTGGTTAGGATATTGACCTCTGTGCCTAAGTTGACTAGTATTTCATAAATTGACCACCCATTGATGGTGGCATCTATTAGTAATTCTTAGTCATACTTGGTGTTCTAAGTATGCCTCGCTTCTTACATCCACTCCATATGTAGTGCTAAAATCTCTATTGCTTCCCATTCTAGTGATTTCTCTACATAACTTAGAATGAATTCCTTTAGTAGGGGCAGTACCCCTTCCATTTGTAGGAGGTGCAAGATCTTAGTCAACTCCAAGACTTTCACCCCCTGTTAGTCTTACCTTTTGAGTATCATGGTGGCCTATGCCTTTAAGTCTATAGAAAATTTGAACTCACCCTATAGGCCTTGTATCATGGTCATCATTTATTATAAGATGTCTTTTTGGCATGTAAGATCAAGATATGGAACTACTTTTGGATCTACCTGTGTCATGCACTCAATGTGGCTTGATTCACCATATTCTAGGTGCAAGTCTTGGTTTGGTCTAGTAGGTGGTTGAGTGGTGCACCCACTCCACATCATGATCTACACTTTTGGAGGCCCCTTAGGATTTTATTGTGGCTTGGGAGTCCATATCCCTTCTTTAGACTTGCATAGAAACATATCAACTCCTCTATCCATGCCAAGCTGACCCTACATCATCTTCTTATAGATATCTGGGTAGTCTTTCACTATGTGTAGGCCTTGATAGTACTTATATGTTAGCTTTGTTGGGTAGTCACATTGATAATGCTCAGTAGATTAACACTTATAACAATATCATGGTGGCAATATCCCTCCCCCTCATTCACCTCCTTGACCACATATTCCTCTTTGGTTGCCATAACCCATGTTGTTCTAGTCATAACCCTCATTCCCTTGGCCTATTTAGCCACCACCTTAAGTCATAGTTTGCCTTGTACCTCCTCCATGTTTTGGCATATCTCATTGATAAATATATGGTCTATTGTTGCATGTGTGTAGGCATCACACATCTTGTAGTAAATTATAATATTTACTTGACCAACATGCTAAAAAAGGGGATAATTTTGGAATTCATAAACTTCATGGCAAACCTCACAATTAGGGAGTATTACATAAACATTCTTTCATAGGTAGTTAATATTGTTGTGCCCCTTTATCTAATTATTAGTGAACCATAGACCACTACAATAGTCATGTGCATGTCTAACAGTAAGCTTATATAAATAAGAAGCCATTGACACAATTTGTGCTTCCATGAAGGGACTAATCCTAGTGTTAATGCTTCTTATCACCTTGGCCTAAAGCATGGCTTCAAGTGATTTATGGGGTTTTGTGAAGGTCTTCATGGATAACACCCTTCAAAATGGTACCAGTAAGCCCCCAAAAAACCATTACATGTGTTAGGATGGGTGGATATCATAAGGAAGCTTAGAGAGGAGAGTCTTAAACTATGCATCATACAAGCACATGCTTTCAGTTAACCCTTGACTGATCTCCTTGAGCACCATGATACTCTATTTTTCAAACTTGGGAATGTCAAACTCCTTTAGGAATGCTTCCTTCAACATGTCATGGTCAACCATTACCTGGTTTGGATCAAAATTTTGATACCAAGTATGAGCACGATTTAGTAAGGTTATCATGAAATATATTTCCTTGTACTCAGGATGAGTAATGCTCTGAGCATGCTACTACCACTCACATTTCAGCACATGCTCTACAACATTTTCAACTTTATGATACTCAAGAAAATAAATGGCCATCTCATAGTATATCTACTATGGTGGTGGCATAAAATTATTTGATGCCTGACCTCCTTGTGTATATGTAGGGGGTAATCCTCTAATGCCCCCACTAGTAGGGTTGAGATTCAAACCTAATGGAGTGGGTTAAGCCATAGAGCTTAACAATGTAGTTCCACCCATTGGTGGCACTATAACACTTCTTGTGGGCTATTTCTTGGTTGACACAATTGACATTCCTTTCATGGGAATATTTGCACTTGTGTTCATAGAACTTAGACTAGTGTCTACTTAGTCAGTCATATTGTTGCTCAACTCCTCGTATGGGATCAATTATTCAATCACGAATCCATGATCCAAAATATTAGTCTAATCATAGTCTATTAGGGTAATAGGTTAATCTACCTTTATTATATTTTTAAAGTGGGAATTTAGTGTATAGGCTTGCATTTTAGGTTTAAAAGAGGTAGGTACCTCTAACACATCTTCAAGCACCTTATCTTGTAGGGACTAATTACATCCCACACCCATCTATGAAATCTGACCACTTGTTTCTTCCTTCATCTCAGCACTTTTTGTTCTTTCAAAATATCCTTCCCCATGCCCTTCCTACTTGCTATAGGTCCTCTCATCACTTATAAGTTCTAGGTATTCCATCAGTCTTCATCAATGTTTACTGTATTTCATCCTCTAGAGCTCTCAAGTATCAATTTATTGTTCTTCTTACATTGCACCTTTGTTACACTTCCCCCTTCTCCCCCTCATGCTTTCCCATATGTGTAAGGACTTTTAGCATTCCATCCTTATGGTCTGTATCTTATAATCAACCATGAGCTTCTTTAGCTTAGTGCAAAGTCCTCTAATGAATGGACCCCTTGGTTCTATAATAAACTCATGCTCTACTTCTTATAGGCACGAAAAGGTTGAAACTACAAACTCTAACACATAACTATTCAAAGTTCCATCCCACTACTTGTCTACAACACATGTCCACACTTCATCTTAGCTTTCCAACCTCTCTACACACTTTACAATCCACTTGAGGTGCTATCCATAGCTTATTCATCTAGTAATAACATATGCAACCAACCATTTATATATGTTCTTAGGGAGCTCGTAGAAGAACACTTCATACAATGGGTCATACAAATAATTATACACCCATTTCCATGGCTTCTCTCCTTCATATATGGGATGCTTCTATGTGAAGAAATATTCAACTTGCTCTAGCTAGTGCTCAAAATTCTCAAGCAATAGTCAGAGCATTGCTCTACTACAATATCTTACCAATAGAATTCAACATGTTCCATCAATAGAATAAAAATATTGTATTTAAGTGTTCATTTAAGTAGGTGCAGTGATCGATCATGCATGATAATCCAATTATTAGGAATTTATAGGGTTATGAGAGTTAGGCACAAGGGGAGAAAGGTCTGGTACATTGGCACATTGGCATTTGTTTCACATAAGGTGTGAGCCTTATACACTCACTTAAAGTGTCATAATGAGGGGACTAGGTTCATGTTGGGTTAGTTGCATCATGGTGTAGCCAAGGGTTATGTAGGGTGTAATGGTTTATGAGGTTCACTGGGTCTCTAGAATAGAGACTTAAAATAATAGGTTCACTAGTGCATGATTAAATAGAGGGGGATAGACTTTGGGATGTCCATTCATCCTAAGTTTTCCCTTCGGTGTTAGGTCTAGTATAAGGGCCTTTGTAGTGGGTAAGAGGTCTAAGTAGCTCAAGGCACCACTTACTACAAGGTTGAGTCCCAGTTTGTCAACATTATTCATGAGAGAGAACAAAACTTAACCAATATAATGCAATAATATATATAACACTTAGAAACTAATATTCATCCATTGTCATCTGGTATTCATTACAATAACTAGTAGCAGCCTTTGCTACTCAATCCTATTCTTACTAGTGCTAGAGACTCATATATGAGCATGACTTGCATCCAATACTTTAGCACTCAATATTTAATCACTCTATCATTTTTGAATTTTCCAAATCTCCTCTACTAATCCCCCTCTCCCTTTCTTTTGGAGGTCACCTATTTTTTAAAGGCACTAGCCACTCTTCTTGCTGACTAGATAGGCACGTGCCAAAAGGGGGTAGTTGAGAGATTATCAAATCCATTATTCCATATAAGACACTCAAGGAGTGTACCAAGTGATAGGATATAATATGGGGTTATTAACCTACCTACTCCACTAATATCTCCATTCTCCTTGAGCCTTGAACCACCATGTGTAGGATTGGGTAGGTATGCCTTGAGACTCATGATGCTATACGACCATCAGTTAGTTGGCTCAGGGATTTAGGAGTATATCTATTTAGTGCTAAGGTGTCTGAAAAAGGATCCTTTTATTCCTCCAAGGGTCTCCATGTGTTGGGGTTGGTCCAACTGGCATGGGATTAAGTCTTCTCAAAAAGGGGTCCCAACATAAAAAAATTAGAATTTACAACAAAGTACAAGAATTAGGAAAATAGAAAAACTAGAAAACCCTAATTAACCTAGGGTTTGGAGTTCAAATATTTGGTTCAAAAAATGTTTAGCCCTAAAAATTATAGATTGGGTTTATCGAAGGTTAAAGGGGATAGAGATAAATTAAGGTATAAGGTTGATAAATTATCTCTGTAATAAGCCAATTAGATGTTTTTATTAAACTAAGATAGGATAAAAATATTAAGTATAACTATGTTAAATATGGAAATTATAAATAAGTAATGTATTTACTAGTTTTGATGTTGATATAAATTTGGATCTAAAATAAGAATAGGTAGGAAGCAAACTGGAAGAATATTATAGAATAATCACCAAATTCTGGATTAAGTACCTATGGAGCCATGGACACTAGCATCAACTTTATATGGTTACATTGACACTATTGCTTAAACCTGATGTAGGTGTCCTATATGAAATACCTATTAGAAAAGGATGTGACCACTTGGATGATTTTGGGTGTCTTTGTCTTTGCTTTAGTGAATTCAAATCTAGGTCATAGAATGTTGCTCTTTAGGAAATTTTTAAAACCCTAGTTTTTCATCCTCATAGTGACTTTGGGGAAAAAATAAGTAGGTGATCACATGGTGTCAAGCTGACTTTCAATACCCCTATATCATTAAGCATTGCATACATAGAAAATACTCCAAAGAGGGCCTTAGAGTGATTTAATTATCTCCTACATCTTGGATTGTGTGTGAATTATGCAATATGTGGAAAACAAGTACAATATTGACCTTAGTTTATAGCTTGGAAAATTAGGATCTTAGGATTCTTCTTCAGTACTTCATACCTATAGATGTATAATCCATATGATTGATATGGAAATAAATAAATATAGACATTTTATTCAATTGAATGCTTTTTGGTATGAATGATAGGTAAGGAATGAATGAGGATTGACCTTGTATTTATATCAAAACCCTTTCAAGAAATAAATCACATTAAATCACTTAAGCTAACCATTAAGATACATTTAATTTTCAAATTAGTTGACTTTAGGTCATTGGAAATTTGTGTTGGAGTAGGACACCTGCATTGATGTAGGTGTCTATCTAGGATGCTAGTGCTCAGGGAATAAAAAAGTAGGTATAAAGTCAAAACTTTAGAGGTGGGAGATAAGTATGTTTTAAGAATTATAGGAAATATATAAGGTATAGGTGATCCAAATATCATCTATAAGGGATAAAAAATATAAGGTGTCAATTATTATTCAGCCCATTTACATATCAAAGAGCTAATCAAGATATTTTTGGTGCATTTTTTGGTTTGAAAAATGGAGTTTGTATGTGCAAGATATGGTTGATCAAAGTGTTGGTCAAAATTCAATAGGCTAGGTCAATGATGGTTAATGCTAGTCAAACCTAGACAACAAGAAAGTGATGTGGCATGGATGTGGTAGATCAAAAAATGGACCAATGATTTTATTGGTGTAAGCCTTTTTCCTATGGTTTTTGGATACATGGTTGTATTATCTTGCTTAGGGATCTAGAGGTTATGTTGGATACTTAGAAATATTAGTACCAAGTTCACTAGAATGTGTGGTATCTTTCCCTCTATAACTTATATATACACCTCTCCCCCTTTGTATTTATCATTCAGTGAGCCAGAGAGCTATTGTTCTTCTATGTATTACAAATTATTTGAGCTTATTAGTTATGCATTGTGATAGCTTTGAGAGCTATGAAATTTATTTCTTTGTATAAGTAGTTCATCTCCATTATTGAATACATTATGTTTAGTTTTTGCTCTCTTCTAGAATTCTTGATTCAATAGTTTTGTCTATTTGCTCTGTAATCATCGATCTTGGATGTTTGATTCTAGACAACTCTTTTATGGTATCAGAGCACCAGGTTCTAGTATTGAACACTATTATTTATGTTGTTGCTTAATAAAAAATCTTGAGTAGTTTTATATTTTGTTTTCTCTCTCAATTTTTAATAAATTTGTAGATCCACATGTTCGTCTGTAATATTATTCTTAGTAGTAATGTTGGCATGATCTTTGGATTTGGAATGCTAGTATATTATGATCAACATGATCCATTCATTATGTTAAATATGCTAATGAATACTCATTTTATATACAAGATTTGTTAGATTTGTGATGTAGGTTTACTAACTTTGATGTCTATTTTACACATTGGCATCTTGTCTCACCATTTCTAGTCTTGGCATCATTTTCTCCAACCCATCTGATCTGTTGCTATGGTTACATGGGTAATGTTTTGCATTGGAATAAGAATATTATCTATTATGGGGAAAGAAGGAATCTTAGATCTACTTTTGGGTTTCCAATAAGCTAAAAATCTTTTTTTTGAAGATAGGCATTGAAATTTGTTGGGATTTGAGATCTGTGTTGAAGTTTTTTGCAAGTTTTTCTCTTTGCTACTAAATGATCTAGGCATTGGAGAGAGGAAAAGACAAAATATATAGGGAGGAGGAATGGAGGAGCCTTTAACTAGCATTGAATTTTATATCAATGTTGTAAATTTTATCTTTGGCATCCTTTTTTGAATCACAACATTGATAGCGTAGAAGGAGCCTTACTTTGTGTCAGATCTGCTTCTCACACCTTGGTGTTGGAAGCCAGGACTATTGTTTGGTGTGTTAGATCTTCTAAAGAGGGTGTTATATGTGATATACACTTAGCATTCAAACTCTTTCCAAGACCTGCATTGTATTTTTCTACATAGGCATCTTACATTATGTATCAAAGCTTGCATTGGAATATTAATGCTTAATCACATGGCATCTAGACTATGGAATTTCAATCTAACTTTTAGATATAAAATTTTATTAATAATTATATCTACACTCTCTTGTAGTGTTGGAAGTTTTTTATAAGTCTATAATTGCTTGTGAGCTAGGAAGTTGGCACTAGAAGGAGGCTTTGGAGTTGTCATTTTTACATTGTAAATATGATCATGGCTTGGAGGATAGTAGTTGTTGCTCAGACTGGTGTTGAAATTTGTTGCTAAAACATTGTGTCCTTTTATAAATAATCTATGCTTTGGATCCATTTAGAGGAACTTGGCATCTAATTTTTAGGTTGGCATGGGAGAAAAGGAATAGATTCTCCTACTACATTGAAAATTGGATCCTTGATCTTTTTGGAGGCAGTTTGAATTTCTTGGAAGGAGGCATTGGAATTATAGACTACATCTTTTTAGTTTAACATTAAAATCTATTTTGGCAGCATTGACCTGGTCTCTCAGACCTGTTCCAACATCATTGGCAACATTTCTCCTCCCATAAGCAGTGTTGTACAACCTATTTTCTCTTTGCTAAGTCAAGAAACCTAAAAATAATTTAAAAAAAAGCATGTTTTTTAATTTTATTTAAATAGATTTTTATTTTTTAATTAAAACACCTTGTAAGTGGTGTTTTCACAAAAGTACATGTAAAGGTGATTGGGCAAGTATTTTTTTGAATTTTGTTGATGTGAAGAGATTCGTGATTTAGTGTTAGTTCCAATGAGTGGTTGGAAGGCTAGGTAAACCCTTAGCATTAGGTGTATTTTATTCATTTAATGTATTTTTTATTAAAAATGGGCTATTGATGGGAATTTGTTTTGTTAATATCTTGTAAACAATAGCTGAAATTGAGTGCCATCTTTTGTAAAAGTGTGTATTTTTTAATTTCCCATATATCTAGCCCCTTTATATTATAAAATGCATTGAATTATAAAGTGCCAAATTTTGGGGGGGCTATCTGAGTAGTTTACACATTTAATTCTCCTCATATGGATGCATTATCAATAGAGTTTGATGTCCTCCTTCTTGACCTATTTGTATTTCATGTGCCAATTTAGTGGATATTACATTGATTTCTTGCATTTATGGATGCATTGTCAGTTGAGACTGACGTCCATTCATCGAGATGCCATTTTCCACTTATGAACTAATTTATCTTACTTATGTGAACCCATTTTGGTTAATTATAACATACATACTTAGAGCATACATTGGTACTTGATCATAAGTACATATTACTCATTCCTTGAGCATGATTTGTAATTGCAAAACATGGGGGGTAATTTTTGATTATCTTAGGGATATTTTTTTGGGCCCTACATTTTGTCATGTGCACATTCAATTTTCATAACTATTACATGTGCCCATTTAATGACCACTTGTACAGATTGCTCTTATTTGACTAGACTCATTTTTAGCATTGTTCAAAGTCCATATCTAGAGTATGCACTATTACTCTAGATGAGGAGAGTTTTTTGGTCTCCAATGATCCTTTTTGGGAAGGATAATTATGATTATTGGCATGCTTATATGGAACACTTATTCACATGCAATAATTGTATTCCATTTTAATATGGTCAAATTATTGCACCCACTAATCCTGTTCGATTCAATAAGTGGGCTAATACCTATGACAAAGTTCTTGCCACTCTATTACTACATGTTTCCATGGATCTTCATTTCTTTGTGGAACATATAGAGTGTCTATGCACTATTTGGAGCATACTATAGTATTTTTTCATAAATCATGTTGAGAATTACATCACACCTACTCCACTACCTATCATCTCTTCAAAGACAATTTTACTCTCGCTTCCTAATTTTATTTTCTGTGATGACATATTGATGGTGGATAGTGATCTTCCTTCTATCGAGCCCCCACTATAGGATGAGATTATGCCAGACCTTAGTTTTCATATTGTAGATTCTAATTCCATTCATATACCAATTATTATTCTTCTAGAGCCTTAATATCCTTGCACTTTGGAGGACTCCACTATTTATAGTATGAGTACACCTATTGTGAGCATCGATGACTCATCTCTTCTTGTGTACTTTATTTCTTTAGTTTTTGAATCATGCTCCACTCTTCCCATGGACATTATATCAGTGAATGTTCCATGTCATTCTTTTAACTGGTTCACTTTAGTGGTATTACTTTCAAATTTTATGCACATTCTTGCTAGACCTATGCCACATATATTATTTAGACCACATTTAAAGATCTTCATACTACTGCCTTCATCTTCCTTTGTGAAATGGGCAAACTTTCAATACACACATTGATTTCTTCCTTTACCAAAGGGAAGAAACATTATTTGATGTAGATGGATCTTTTATAGTCTTTAGGTAGATGATCTCATCATCGACCTTTATCATCTTTAAAGCTATACTTGGAGTACTAATTGCTTCAACATCATCATTTGGGGGATCTATTAGTCTCCTCTTCTTATTTTCTCTCTTTTGGGGGGAAATTTTTTCCCTTTAGGTTTTGTCCTTTTCTCTACTTTATGAGAGATTGAATTATAAATGGGTACCTCATTAGGCCTTATTATCAAGACCCATAAGATTATGGGGAGTGTTGGTGTAGGCCTTTTTCCTATGGGTTTTGGCTATATGGTTATATTAGCTTGCTTATGGATCTAGAGGTTATTTTGGTTACCTGGAAATATTAGTACCACATTCACTAGAATGTGTGGTATATTTCCCTCTCTAACATATATATACACCTCTCTCCCTTTGCATTTATCATTCAGTGAGATAGAGAGCTATTTCTCTTTTGTGTATTGTGGATTATTTGAGCTTCTTGGTTTTGAGCTGTGATAACTTTGAGAGATGTGAGAGCTATGAGCTTCATCTATTTGTATAAGTATTTCATCTCCATTATTGAATATATTATGTTTATTTTCTAATTTGTTTTAGATTACTTGATTCAATATTTGTGTGTGTGTTCACTCTATAGTCACCAATCTTGGGCATTCGATTCTGGACAATTCTTTTAGATACATTGACACATGGTATGTGTGTTGAATAGTAAAAGGTTTGGTTTGAACCTCTAGTATTTAATAGTCATATGGATGAGTATTCAAGGTTATATGGTTGAATGTTGGATCCCACTCCTTTTTAAGATGGGGGCTTGACCACTTATTCTTCACGTTACATGGCAAACAAACTTTCATTTATACTCCCTTGTCACATTCGATCACATAAATATGGGATAATTCTAAAATATATTTTAAATAGAAGCCATATTAAGACATCCATGTGGCATGCCCATAATAGACCATAAGTTTATTTTACCCAAATAATTACCTAACTTATTTACCAATCATCAACCTTCTCAAATTAACCATTGAAGATTCTAAAGGACATGAATTTATCACATGACATGATAAAATGGTCTTCATGACCGATTAATGTGATTAGAAGGCTTTAATTAAAATCCTAACTTAATCTTCATTCTCACAAATATGGGATATTACATGAAATACATAGAAGTTTCAATGCCAAAGGAGGAAAAAGCCTTAATAAGGCTTAAGAAATACTATGTGGAAAATAAACATGCAAGGTAAGACATGGGCATTAAAGCATGGATTATTCAATATTATTTTTAATGTAATGTTTTATTAAAACATGTAAAGGCCATATAAATTATGGGTAGGATAAATAAAGCACTATATTTTAATCCCATGACAAAATGGGATAATTGTTATGTTAATCCCATTAAAATTGGTCTTGGAATAATTATGAATATTATTTAAAATTGGGAAAGTATAATCATCCAAGACCACCTTTTGTGGACCAATAACCCTATATAAAGGGTCTATAGGGGTCATTTGAAATCACAACCAAAGTGTGAATAACATAATAGAGAAGTGTGAATAACAACACATGAGACTTGAGAATAATCAAGTAGATCTAGAGTTAGAACTAAAGCCAAATCCAGAGTAAGTTTCCAAAGCCAGTGTACATAAAAACATTTATTTATGGATCGAGAACCCCTACTAGGGATAACTAATGTATGAAGTTATTTTTACATAAATAATTGATTAGTTCTACCTTTGATTAGGACCCAAAGACATAATCCAAATTAGGTGAACTCCATTATTAACTTTGGTTTGTATATTGTCTTTGTGGCTCATGCTTTTGGTTTATTATTAGTTTTGAATTTTAATTTTAATTATTATGTCAATTTCAAGTTAATTAATGAGAAATTGAGAATTTATAAAGCATCAATAAAAATAGAGAAATTGGTGTAGTTTTGGACACTACCTATTTACGGATCAATTTTGGTATCAGATCTAAGGTCGTGTTGGTGTAATTGTGATTTTACTCACATATTGTGGGATACTATGGATCCAATGTTAACTCAAGTTTAGTTATTGTTGAATACCATTATCACTACATTAATGCAATACTTGCAATCATAAGAATAATGACAAAAAGATTTAGAATGAAGATAAGAGTTATAGATCAAGAAACTCCAACTGAGCATTGATGCTCTATAGAACTACAACAAGAACACTGTTAGAATAAGAGGATGAGTGAAGACTCAAAAGTTTGTAGACATTATGCTAGAAGAGGACATGTTGTAGAGCAATGCTATATATTGCATCTAAGTTAGGATTCATACTAGTTCAAGAAGAGAAATGAGGACAAAAGCAAGGTACCAACTATTTCCAAAAAAATCAGTCATCTAACCTAGTAGTACATCATCAATCAACTCTAGAGACTATAATATGAACACTTCTACCAACTGAATTGCCAGAGATTATGCTACACTTGGAGAATACCTAAAGGTAGAATGTTATTTCTATTGCTGAGGGTAAGTTCATGAATATTTATTTTTGACTATATCTTTAGATCCAGTTACATTACTAAAGATCTCATACAACATCTGGTATTGAAAGTTCTTTCATTACCTCACACCAAGACATTTAGAGTAGCTAATAGCATGGTATGTGGACACGTGATAGATTATTATATCCTATATTTTAACATTAGAGGTCCATTATTCAATCAAGTTTATCCTGATATAGTCTTGGAAGAGGCAGAGGAGATCATCTTGGGTAAATTCTATCTCACATCCTAGTAGGCCAAGTACACAACATCAGGAGATAGAATCCAACTGACTAGTGATCATGTTTATGAGATTTAGTTTGAGACTAGTCAGATAACCAAGGTAATTTTTTGTTATATCAATGTTTCCTCTAATTCTTATACTCTTGGTAGTCTTCCTAATGAGAAAAATATTATAATTCCAAAAGTGAATAATTATCTAATTATCAATGTGTCTTTTGACTCAGATGAACATTCATAAAATGAAAGCAATGAAATTAATTCTTCTAGATATATTAAGAATGTTAGGGATACTTTGTATTCTAACTCCATACATTCATCACGTAATTTTTTTGATACATTTGAGAAGCACACAAAGGTAATAGGTTCTAAGATGCTGGCCAAAATGGGATTTAATAGAAAGGGCCTTGGCATTAATTGTCAAGGAATTGTCCAACTTATCCAAGTTGTGAAGAGACCACTTTATGTAGGATTAGGATATGTAAATGAAGGACAATCTTCCCAAGAAGTTTAGCTAAAGATTCACTCAAGCAACAAGTAAGAACACCTTGAAGAGCTAAAAGAAGCATTCTTAGAAGATGAAGTAGTTAAATCTGATGAGGCATCTTTAGATGACTTATCAAGGTATGAAAAGAGAAAATAATTCAATGTATCTTATAATTATGCCTCAAAAATCCCTAGAAGGATGCTTAATAAACATGTCAAGTTAGAAAAGAAGAAGACTAATGAAATGAAGTTGCCTAAAGAAGACATGAAGTTTGGTTTTTTACTTCAATGCTAAGGGGAAAATGATAAAATAAGATAAACAAAGTCATCCACAACTTCTAGAAAAGGTTATAATTGCATCTTTAGTCAAGAAAAAGATAGAGCCTCATTAAGCAGAACTTAAGACAACAATAATCAAGGAGATGATAGTTAAGGACAAGTTGATGGTGCAAAATTTATCACCTTGGAGAAGTAAACAACATTTCTTCAAAATAATAATTGTTAAGCATTCAAAGATATATGTTATTTGTGATATAAATTATCAAAAGAATTTAATTTATGAAGATGTTGTAAAAACCCTAGGTTTGAAAACTAAGCCATATTTTAGACCATATTCATTGGTTGGGATAAATGATATTGTTAATGTATGTGAAAGAAAAATATGTAAACTAGGGTTTGTAATTACCTCTAACTTCCTCGATGAAGTTGAATTATATGTGGTTCCACTTCAATTTAGTGGCATTATCTTAGGTAAACCATACTTGCCTATGATAAATGTAACTTTCTCTAAAGAGGAAAATTGGTATGACATTGTAAAATATGGGATATAATATCTTGTGAGAGCCCATCAGCCAAAAGAAGGGCAATGTTGATAACTTATCATTATACTTTTGATATTTGGACCATTATAGGAGAACATTGTTGACAGAAATATAATATTATCTTTGATGTTATTTTTGTCTTATATTTTGTTTCATGTAGAAGATGTTTTGGTAAGATAAGAAACTTCATGGTAGGGTAACAATACATTCATTTTCAAATTTTGATGGATTAGTGGAATTTTGGAGACCAAAATCCTTCTTAGTGGGGAGGTGTGATTCATATATCATCTACAAGTGCTAAAAAAATAAAAGGTCTCAATTATTATTTAAACCATTTGCACAACAAAGATCTCATCAAAATCTTTTCGATGTATTTTTTTATTTGAAAAATAGAGTTTGTATGTGAAAGATATGGCTAGTCAAAATTTTGGTTAAAAGTCAACAGGTCAAGTCAATGATGGTCAACTCTAGTCAAATATGGTCAACAAGTAAGTGACATGGCATGGATGTGGTAGATAAAAAAATGTACTAATTATACATCAACATGTGGCACATGTATTAAACAAAAAAAGGTTTGGTTTGTCCCTCCGATATTTGATGGTCATATGGATGAGTGTTCAAGGTTATATGGTTGAATGTTGGAGCCCAATATTTTTTAAGAAGGGGGCCTAACCACCTATTATTCATGTTACATGGTAAGAAAAATTTATTTATGTGGAATAGAGTCTTCCTATATACCCATGGGTATGTGGAATATCAATGCCATATATGAATTTTATGTATGGCCCTGTGATGATGGGTCAAATACCACCTTAATTAAAATACAAGTCTTACATACTTAAAATAAAAATAAAAAATTTAATGATATTTGAAAACCCCTGACATAGGGTTTGTAACTTAAAACTATGAATTACTTATATGTGTAAATAAAATTGGCATGTTTAAAGTCTTAGTGCCATTTTGATTACCACTTTCTTATCACCAAGATCCTAATGACAACATAAAATATATATTATTGTACAAATTAATCCAACACATAAAAATAGAGAGTATGTACTATAATTAAAATAAAGAGAATAATATTGTATTTAAATCATAAAATCACATTACAAAATTTCACTTGCCTTTTGGAGGAGGAACCTTCTTTAATGAATTCTCAATAAAAATCACTCAATAGATGTCTTTCCTCTTACACATGCTCTCTATTTAAACTAATATATTCAAAACAACTAATGCTTCTCATACATGTGGAATAATTACAACTATCATGGACATTTATTAAGTGACATGAGTTCTCAATAGGGATATTAGAAGTTATATAAAGGATTATTTATTTTTTAGTCTATTTAACTTAATAATTTCATAAACCATAATGTGATTGAAATATTTTTAAACATGTGTAATAATATTATAATTGATGTGTTATAAGGAATCATGTTTCCACTTCTCTTTAATTTAAGTTATACACACACACACACACACACACACACACACACACACACACACACAAAGAATAGATTTATTTTTTCAATCTATATACTTCATTATGTAACTTTTTTAAGCTAGTTATAATAGTTTTTTAGATAAAGTTAAAAAAGTGGGTTTTATAAGGATCATAGAACCTGATACAATATCTACAAGATAGAACAATAAAACACCAATAAAAACCAATCACTAATAAGGCCACAACAATATGGCTTCCATTGAATACCTAAATTCAACAAAAAATAAGAAAAAAGACACTTAACTTCAACAACCCTACCAGACAAAAAAAACTTACTGCTCAACCATATCCTCCAAGCAGATGGTTACTTTCATTTCCTCTCTCAAATCTTGAACCCAATAATATAAGGTAAATTATTTTTTCTCTAAAGCCTTACCTTCACTCATCTTATTTTTACCCATGGTTCTCTTGCCTGGGCCATCAAACCTATCTTCTGTGTTTATTTTCTCTTTGACTTCTATTTGCATCCCATTGGTCATAGGAATAATTTGTTTGATGTTTTCCTTCCTTGTTTAATTATACTTCCCTAGAGCTTCCTCAAACTTCCGCATGTAGACATCCAGTTTGGCTCTTATTTCATCTAGCCAGTATCTTGGTTTGAGTTTGATAGATCTTTAACTTAGTTCATTTCCACTTTTCTCTATTCCTTAATCCTACCCTAAAGCTCCAAAACATCCTTATTAATCTTATTGAATTAGCTATATAATTCCTTTAAGAGGATAAGTTGAGTTATAAAGGGTTGTTTAATTTTTTCAATATGTCTATGGATGGGCATTCATCAAGTGGATTATTAGTCTTTTTAATCCATGAGAGTGGTAGTTCCTTCTACTCCATACATTATTATCTATTTCCACTCTCTAAGGGATTAAAACATATTCATTATTGTGTTTTCTAGGACCATTTTCAAGGAAAAATTATGTTATTTGGGCTACCTTTATTCTTACCCTTGTGCTTAAGGTTCTCAATATACTTAGTGAAATTTTGTTCATTAGTCCCATCATCTTCTTTAGGGTTGTTCCCTAAAATTTTTGATGACCCTTCTTCATCTTCCTTTTTGTTTTAGAATTAGCCTTAATTTAGTTCCTTCCTATAGGTTTCTATGCTTATCCTAAGTCTTATGTATGTGTGCATTTAGTATATTTATAAATACATTTTATTCTAATCTTTATGAGGTGTCACTCAACTCTCTAATCCACTTGTTATATTTGAAGTTACTTGCATGTACGATCCCTCCACATGGCACACACATCCTTCTCAATTTTAAGAGGATTAAGGACACTTGACAGACATGTTGAAGCTTGTACATGTGACTCTTTATTCCTCCTAGATCTATTTATTGAGCTCCTCCTCTCTTCTTACCTTTTGGTAGTGGTATACTTTTTTTCTTGATCTTGTATCTTTATGATGTGTTATTTTGGTTTAATCCATTCTTATCTATCTTAGTGTCTTCTTGATATGCACTTAGATTTCATTAATTGTAAGGCTTATTAATAGATTATAGGGTTTATATTTATTTGATGGTTTCCCCGCTTGTCAACTTTTGTCTCTTTTTGTGTGGTTGATTCATTCTTGAGGTAACTTTGTTGATTTACACAATCTTGAAGATATTCAATGTTATTTATAATTTTATTTTTGGCAATATTCCAATATGGTATCAGAATGGATAAATCTTAAAGTTTGTTTTTTTAGAGTTTTTCAGGTTCATGGGTGTAAAAGAAGCTAGTCATAATAATGAGTTTTTCATGACCTTTTTTTAAAATTTTTGAATATATTGGAATGAATATAGATATGCATATTTATTACTAAAATTTTATATTTACTTCCTTTTATCTTAATTTAAAATTAACTCTCAAGGC
The DNA here is from genome assembly GCA_037957365.1 of Torreya grandis. Classification (NCBI taxonomy): domain Eukaryota; kingdom Viridiplantae; phylum Streptophyta; class Pinopsida; order Cupressales; family Taxaceae; genus Torreya; species Torreya grandis. Next base: position 4,018,248 of record JARHVA010000681.1, read on the forward strand.
ATCTTTATATGCTTCTTATTTTTGGTTACCTTACTCACTTTTACTATTTTTGGTATGAAGTACTAGGTAATACTGGTGCAAATCACTTTTATTTTTTTTCTTTCTTTCATTGATAACAAATGCTATTAATTGTAATTTTGATAGTGCATTCACTAAGATCAATGACATTATGAATCATGAATTGTGCCCTAGCTTACTTTATCCTTCTTTATTTGATTACATTTTAGTTTTAAAGATATTTTGGGTAGTAATAGTAAAGTAATTTACAGTAATTCATTATGATATTGGTAGTGAGCTAGTTTTTTCTTGCGTTTAGTATCTAACTACATTTTTATTTAACGTGTTAATATATGTTAGTAAATTTAAAAATAATGCATGGTAGTTTTATTTTGATTTTGGTGTGATAATTTTTTTCATTTATTTTTTATTCTTTCCTGCACCTTCTGGTTTATCCTAGCATTGCTCTCATAATAACACTATGTTTTCATTATTCTCCTTGGTAATATTTTTTTTATCAATTGATGAAAACATTTTTAGTAAGGTAGAATCATACTAATTAAACATTGGTATATTGAATTTTAGAAGTGTTTTCATCTTTGATAAATGTATTTTATTGCTTTAATAAATGTAACATTACTTAGGTTTTATTTTGACTTGTTATAATACCTTTCATGTTTCTTTGTGGTGGTTGCAACATTTAACAGTTTGGCATGATTAAGTTTTGGCAGGTTGACAAATTTTTGGTATTTTAATTATGTCTTTATCTCTTTACCTCATTCAAACTATCTATTAATTTAATTTAACTCTTTTAAAAAAAATCCACTTCAATCTTTCATGTGGCGTAATAATAAATTTCTTAGTTTATTTTCTGAAATATGATTTCACTAATGAAAAATGGCATAATAATTTATGAATTAATTTTTCATTATTATATTTTATTAAACCTTGAGATATTTCATAATTCTAATTATACATATTACTATTTTTGACACATAGTAGCAAATTAAATGCTATTTTTTCTTATGTAAAACAATTATCTAAAACTTATTGTGATTGATAAACCCAAAAGAGAGAGAAAAAGGGGGTAATTTTATTCACAATCAAAAAACAAAAAAGGAATAAATATTTTATTCCTCACAAAGCATGAGGTGTATTTTGTATTTTGACAATTTTTTAAAATAATTATTCTTGAATTAATAATGTTGTTGTCTTTTAAACTTCATATATATATATATATATATATATATATATATATATATATATATATATATATATATATATATATATGAAGTTTAAAATACAACATTATTAATTCAAGAATAATTATTTAAAAAAATTGTCAAAATAATATATATATATATATATATATATATATATATATATATATATATATATATATATATATATATATATATATATATATATATATCTTTTTTTCAATTTAATAATTTTAATGATTATTTGATATTAGTTAGGGTTTTTTATACTATTTTAATTTTCATGTAAATTAATTTTATCAGTTTTAATTAAGTTATTATTGTTAATATTGAGCTCTCATTAACAATTTTATATTCTTTTTAGTGTGATCAAAATTGTAAATTTAACATTGCTTAATTTGTATCCATCTTATTTTCCTTTAAATGGCATTTAAACTAACATTATTTTTAGCCTTTAAAAAAATTACACAAAACATTACCTTTAAAAATGAAGAAAATATTGCACTTGAACATGAAATTGAGTGCCAAAATGTCACTCTTAACACTCTTCAATGATCTTTTAATGAGAAAATGATGTTTATACAAAATTTTATTGACGCTTTATATGATTTTTTTTTATCTTTAAAAAAAATAGCTCTAATAATGATGGATCTCATTGTGTTTCTAAATGAACTCAAACTCATGTTCACACTTCTACCAACAATGGTTTTAAAATCATGCACTCTATGGACTATTTAGTAGGTGTGAATATTATATTATTGAACCTATTTTTCTTAAATCTAATGTAAATTTTAAAGGTCTTGATTTTATTTATTCTTTTGCTTCTAATGCAAATTCATAATCATATCATCCTCTATATTGAAGTACTTATAATGCAACTTATTTTGATTATACTGCTTGTAACTATCATGCTTTGGTTAAAAATGATAAACCTTGTGCACATTATGAAAAATATGGGCATCATATCTCTAAATGTTGGAAATTTCATCCATGCAAATCTTATGGTAAATCCACTCATGCAACTTTTGATTGTTATAAAATGACTAAATTTATTATCTATAAGGTTAAAACTATTTGGATTCCTAAAAATTATGGATCTTCTAGAGACTTTGATATGTCTTTTTATGATCATTATCCTAATTCTTTGTGCATAATATCTTTTGTAAGTGACACATGTTCTTTATCTCCATTTTGATGAACTAAAACTCTTGTATGCATTCCTTTCATTTTGTTGTATAGGATATATGATTTGATTATTTTGAATAACTTATTTTCATGCAAGTTTATGCACATTATGATGGAAGTTATCTTTACCTTAATTTTATCTAGTTATACATCTAATTTTATTACATTATGTATGTAGATTGTATTTTTTGCTATATTTATTACTTAACTTGAAATAATAGTGTTAGTTTATTTGTATTGTAAGTTTTTTAGATCATTACTTATTTTTATTGGTCTTTATTCCATTATGGATTGACTACATTATCTAAAAAGGATTATTTAAGATTCTTGATGACCACACATTCATCCTTACAATTTTTTTGTGACACTTATTCTTCTTTCTTCTCTCAAACTTTATATTTTCATCTTGAAAGAAGTTTATATTAAGGTTGAGTATTAATAAATTTTAAATCATTTCCTTATTTTCAAAATGTTTTCCCCACTTTCATAATCATAAATAAATTTTTAGGGGGACAGTTGGAGAATTAACCTTATTTTGGGTCTCATAGGTTTCTAGACTTATCCTATGTCTTATGTATGTGTAAATTTATTGTGTTTTATAAATACACTTTATTGTATATTTTATAAGGTATCACTCACCTCTCTAGTATACTTGTTGGATTTGGAGTTAATTATATGTTACTCCTCTCCCCCACATGACACACACATCATCATCATTTGTAAGAGGATTATGGACACTTGGCACATATGTTGTTACTTACAAATGTAACTATGTATTCCTCCTAGCTCTATTTGTTGAGATTTTATCCTCCTCTCTTATTTTCTTAGTAGTGTTAAAATATTTATCTTGCTCTTGTATCCTTGTGACGTTCTCTTTTGGTTGAGGCCATTATTCTCTCTCTTAGATTCTTCTTATTATGTACTTGGATTTCATTGAATTCAAGACTTCTTAATAGATTGTAGAATTTTTATCTATTTTATGGTTTCCCCATGTGTCAAATCTTATCTCTCTTTGTGTGGTTGATTCACTCTTCATGTAATTTTTTTGATTTATTAAATATTTAAAGTATTTTATGTTATTTATATATATATATATATATATTTGGCAATATTCTAATACTTCCACTCCTCCTTGTCACTCATCTTGATGGTTAGTTAAAGGGATGGGAGGGATGATTAATAAAGATAAAAACAAAATCCTAGTGGATAAATAAATCACTTTTATGTTTACCTCAAGCATAATATATTTCATAATATAGAGGTAGACTTATCCCCATGGCATAGGTAGAGTTGTGCGTAAGAAGTTGGTTTCTGACTCAAATTATTTATTTCACTATGAAGAAGCTTTGAACCAATTATTATTAATTAATCTATCTTTAAATGCCTTTGTACCTTCTATGTAAATCCATATGACTAAGGAAATTAATTCCTCTATAATTTACAAGGTGATGCCTCTCATCTTGATTACCCTATTGTTTTAAGCTTTGGCAAAATTTAATGTCAAGTCAGGATCATAATCATGAATCCTCTCAATATAGGAAGTCGAAACCCCTTTCCTGGGTCTATGCAATATGGTTTTTTCCCTTAATATTGGTATAAAATAAGGGATTCACTTACATATGTTCACCCCCTAATATTCCCTATTTATGTATCACCCTTCTTATATATATTGAATAGATACACGAATTAAAATTATAACCTTGCTCCCACAAAGTTGGGAGTAATTATAAGTGAAGGGTAATCATGAATTTATGTAGAGTTATTACCCTTTATTATGAAATTATGATGTGTTAGCATACATGGGATCATAATTACTATTATCATGGGATATATCCACATGATGGGCTTAGATACCCCCTCTAATAATTTAAAAAGAAGCTTATAAGGATCAAGGGGGTAAATCTCAAACCTATTAGGGATAGTCCTCTTTTCATGAGGTTATCTACCATGAAATTTATGTTTTTCACTATCAACCATAAAAATATATTGACTTTGGGGTTGAGGCCCTTTATCCATAGAGTTATCCATAGAAAGCCTTCCTCCTTAGGTAAAAAATACACTAGATATATTGATTTGACCCAAAACCCTCCATGATCTTCAACATACCAAACTAGTTTGTCCTCTTTTTCAGCTTCACATATGTAAGTACTCCTCAACTTCTAGTTCAATATTCTCAAATGATGAAGGATTTTTTCATACATGGTATTCAAAAATAAAATTTCCATGTCTTCCTACTTTCATTACTTTCCTATTGATCCTTCATTTTATCCCCATAAGTTCTCTTGAACTCCTCACCAACCTCATTCCATAGATAAATAAATATTAGAGGATAGTAAAATAGCCATGATTTTTACAAAAAGGAATATTTATTATCATCCCAAATGTTCCACTTGTATCCTTTAAAAAGTATCTTTCTTCTTTTGATAAGAGCATTCTAGAAGAAGGATCCTTGTAGAGGGAAATATACACACAATAAATGGGCAACATTCCCTTCCTCTAAATATTTTTATTTAATATTCCTTGCCCATAAGGAACCTTTTATCACTACCTTCTAGTCCATCTTATCCACCAAATTATCATTCACCATTTTGATATTCCTTAGTCCCAAACCCCCTATCCTTAGGAGGATAAACTTTTTCCTAAGCCACAAGAGGAATTTTGAAAAATTATTATTTCTATTTTCCCCTTTATTCTCAACCATAAAAATATCCTTTAAATATGATCATTCATGTATGAAACCTTATTAATCATCTTTAACAATGACATTAGATAGATAATAAGGCTCTAAAGTGAACTTTTAACTAGCTAAAGTTTTCTAACTTGTGTGAGAAGATTACCCTTCCAACATGTAAGTTTCCTTTGTATCATGTCTAGAATAAGATTCCAATTAGCAATGTTCATCCTCCCTTTGAATAACTACATACTAAATAGGTTGACATTATCTCTTGGAATTGACACCCCAAGATGTTGTCTAGTTTCCTTTACAATGATTTTGGGGTATTAATAAAACATATAGAGATTTTATAAAAAATTATGCATTGGCTAATAACCTCCTTGTACTCCTTGAGATTTGATTTGATGTTCTTTGATTCCCCCACTAAGGCTTATTATAACACAAATATGTCATCCATGAACTATTGATGGGTGATGGGATCCAAACCTAGGGCTATTTTCAATCCCTTCAAGGCTCCCTAAAATTTGGCTCTCTCCATGCATCTCCCAAGAGTTTCCACCATAATGATAAACAAATAAGGTGAAAGTGGATATACTTGTCACAAGCCTCTCTCTACTAGAAAAACTACCTTTGGTGTCCCATTGAACATAACTAAAAATTTTGGGTTTGAAATGCAAGCAAAAATAATTTTCCTCAAATGTTGATGAAAACTCACTCTCTCCATAACTATGTCTAGGAAAACCCAAGATATATGGTTATCGGCTTTGTTCATGTTAATTTTTAGGAGAATATCTACCCTTTTTGATTTATCTATGGAATGGATGGCCTCATTCACCAAAATGATTCCATAAATAATATGTCTACCAAACACAAACACACCTTACTAATTGGAGATGATTTTTGGTAGTAACATCACATGAAGCCTCAAAGGTAAAGTGTTGGAAAATATTTTGTATATGGTATTACAGAGTCTAATTGGTTTTAATTCCTTAAACAATATATCCCCTAACTTATTTTAAATGATAAAAAGTAAAGTGTTATTAATCTCTTAAATAAATCAACCTACCTAAAAAAATTATGAAACAACTACCACCACATCTACTTGGACAACTTCTCAAAATTATTAAAAAAAGATTGGGGGAAATCCATATAGACTAGGGGATTTATCCCCCTCCATATATGATACAAAAAATTTTACCTCTTCCATGGTTTTAAGGTAGGTGATTTTTTCATTATCTTCTTGAGATATGATAGGAGTGAACAAAATCAACAAATCCTCCTACTTAGCTGATTCAAGATGAACCCTTGCAGTCAGCAACTTTTGAAAATGGAAATAACTTCTAATTTGATTTCCTCCTCTTCATTAAAAATTAATCCACATTATCTAACCAATTTACAAATATCAACACTCCTATGTTTGATAGTAGATAAATTCAAGAATTTGATGTTTATATCTCCTTTCAAACAAAGGCTCACAGACTTATTCCACCATAACATTTACTCCTTGGCTTTTAATTTTGATAATTGTTAATTAAACACTTATCTTTCATGTATTTATTGTGATCCATACCCTTCATTTGGACCTCCTTCTCCATATTAAACATTTTATTTGATATGGTCTTCTTCTACTCAAAAATATTACCAAATACCTCCTTGTTCCAAGTTTTTATTTTTATCTTAATAAATTTAAGCTTTATAACACTCTAAACATGTATGAACCTTATAAATATAAATTTCACCACTCCATATTGTCTTCAAGGTTCAGGTTTTGAGTCGACATATTTTCAAATCTAAAAGGATTATTCATTCCTTTGTTATTCCTAAACATCTGGAAGAGTAAAGGGTTATGATTCAATCTTATCTTAGGAAGGGAAGAAAGACTATAGCTGAGATTGAAAAAACACTCCATAGATAATAAGAATATATCAAATCTGACTTGAATAAGTTTATCCCCCATTATTTTATTGGACTAAGTATATCTAGCTATGTTAATATTTGTATCAACTATCCCACTATTTGTGATGAATTTGGGTTACCCATGTTGTCCATGTAATCTTCAACACCACCATATTTTCCATAGGGGAGAGTGGGGAATTGAAATCCCATACCACTATCTAATTCCACTCCCTACATGTTTTCCTAAAAATTTTGAACTTATTCCATAGGTTCATTTTGATAGTTGTTGAGATGGAAGAATAAATCATTGAAAAAATCCAATTCATGTTATGTACTGTATCTATGAAAAAAATAGCCAAATGATTCTTGGTTTTCAAAATAACCTCTACCTTCACCACTTAAGGATTTCAAAAAATAACAATCCCTCTTGAGTCCCATTTAGCACAAGCTCTAGAACATAAGCATTTAATCCAAAATCTCTCATTAATCTGAGAAAGACTATTTGATGAAATTTTCATTTATTAAAGCAATAAAATACTAGGTTTATGGTTCTTTCTAATACTTATTACTAATATTTTCTTATTGGGGTTATTGAGTCCTCTACTCCAAGAAATTAACTTTAATTTCTATGTTTCGTATAAATTTACTATCTTAAAAGGTTCTTTGTGTTCTTTTGGAAACCTTCTTGATTTTTTCTCTATTTATGGTAAGTTATGCCATGAGTCTCCCTATGCTCTTATGCTCATTTATTACATCATGTTTCTTCATCTTACTTCTAGTTTTACTTACACTGAATGAGTGATCTAAATCATTGAAAACATATAATTCATGTTATGCACTATATCCATGAAAAAAATAGCTAAACGATTCCTAGTTTTCAAAATAACCTCTACCTTCACCACTTAAGGATTTCAAAAAATACCAATCCCTCTTGAGGCCCTTCTAGCACAAGCTCTAGAACATAAGGATTTAATCCATAATCTCTCATTAACATAAGAAAAACTATTTGATGACATTTTCATTTATTAAAGCAACAAAATACTAGGGTTATGGTTCTTTATAATACTTATTCTAATATTTTCTTATTGGGGTTATTGAGTCCTCTACTCCAAGAAATTAACTTTAATTTCTATGTTTGGTATAAATTTACTATCTTGAAGGGTTCTCTAGGTTCCTTTGGTAACCTCTTTGATTTTTTCTCTATTTTTGGTAAGTTGTGCCATGAGACTCCCTATGTTCTTATGCTCATTTATTAAATCAGGTTTCTTCATCCTAATTTCATTTTTACTTACACTGAATTAGTGATCTAAGTTAGGAGATTTTACTTCTTGGTTAAGGGTCTAGGATGGGGAAAAATAAATTATCTCCTCCTCTTCCATGCTTTTAGTTTTCTTTCCTTCCATCTAGGGGAAGATATCCTCTATTACTACCTATTTTTTAGTTATTTCTCCTTCCTCTCTTTCACCTTTCTTACTTATTAAGAGATAATGTGTCATAAACTCCTTTGATTTATTATATTTATGCTTGATCCTCTCTTAGATGAATGCTTCCTACTTCTCATCCACCTTTGGGCTAGGGTAGACTTCTAGAATTCATTCTTTTCCTTCCCCCTCAATGGTTTCCTTACTTTTCAAGTGATCTTGCATCTCATTCTCCTTTGGTTTTTCCTTCTTATCATTAATCCTATCTTGGGTAGATACATATTGCACCTTCTTCACATTTGGGCAAGAATGAGATTTTTAACTTATATCTTTTCATTCCTTCTTAGTAATTTCCATAACTTCCTGCCCTATTATCCTTTCCTTGAATCCTTCCTCCTTTTGATAAGAAGGATCCTGGTCTCCCTCTTTTTGTGTCTTCCTCTTGTCTAGTCAAAAATTAAACTCTCCTTTACCTTCTTCCTTATTTTCTACCTTTACCTCTTCTTCAACCCTTATTTCCTCTACAAGCCAACTTTGTAGATACTCTTCTCCCTTGGTATTTGTGGATTAATTTATTATAACTTCCTTCTTCCTCTATTATGACTTTTCCATCCTATATTTAGGATAAGCTTTAATCTCATATCTGACTATTTTGTACTTAGATTATATTTTTGATGCCCTTTCATACACTATTTATTCCCTCCAAGATCCATATTTTGATTTCAATTGAATAATATACAAGAGGATCTTTTCTAAGGAGAGAAAGACACAAAATATAGCTTCCAAAAGTTTCCTTAAATTTTTCATGGCATTTAGGGCTATTGATTGGCCTATGGATTTAGCTACTCTTAAAATAATATCATCTTCCCAATATTAATTTGGTGTTCAAAGATGTTTAACCCACATTAGTAGTTTCTAGAAAGATTTGATATTTAGGTGTAGACACCAATATTGTGTCAACCCCCCCTTGGTCACCTTCTAAAAACATACACACTTTATTAATTTAAAATAAACTACTTATTTTAAATTAATGACATCACCTTGGACACCTCACCACAAAACCTCACCTGGACACCTCACCCTAAGACCATTTATTACCCTATGAGTCACCCTGAGACTAGGTCATCTAAATCCTAACTACCCATGACCTATTCTCACTCCATCCTAACCTCCTAACTAACTCTCGTGCCTAATAAACCTATCTTTTGACCGTTCTCCAATGGAAAATGCACTTGGCAGATAGAGAAATGGGCAAAGAGCTAAAAATAGCCATTTTACCCATTCTCTAGCCTTGACGTCGGTCAACTGTCGGCCGATGCCGGTGGGATCACTAACGTCGGTTACATAAGCTAGGATCTAACCTTGAGTTCCCCCTGACTCTTTTGATATCAATGCACACACTCTAAGGCAAAACATCAAAATTTGACCATCACTCTCCTGGCTACAAAAACTCTACACAAGTCACTCCAGATTGGATTGAAACATTGTACGAGGACCTCGACATCAGCCACAATAGGAATAAGCACTCTGACACCCTTGGGTCTTCACCATAAAGCTAAGTACTCTGGGCTCCACTTCAAAGTTTTAGAATACATTGGTAATTAGTTTCCATTTACTATTTCTAAATAATGTCAAAGAGACTCAACTTCATCCATGGAAGGGCTGAAAAGCCCTCCTCTTATTCCCACCTCCTTTTACACACCAACCCCTTACCTTTACCCTTCTTCAGACCCTATTCACTTTCCCGCAACCCTGCACAAACCTCCTAACTTACAAAAACTCCTCTGTCCACCATAGAAATAACCTAAAACTCATCCAAAGGCCCACTTCCCCTACTGACATCGATAGCTTAACCGAAATTGGGACAATTTACCTACTGACATCAGTAGAATAATCAACGTCGATGACTGTGCAAACTAGAAAGCTTATCCAAACATCCCAAAGACTAGACAAAACCTTTGACCAACCTGCTGAGACACACATACTATAGGGAACAGGTACACAATATTCTACCTTTCCATTTCTTTAAGTCTTTTATCATTTCTTTTTATATAAAACTCTTTTCATTAAATAGTGGACTGTCATCCCTTACGAAGCTTTACGCTTCTGAGACCGAGCACATAACTTGGCATTCCACCATATCCTCCTCTAACATTCTCTTTGTTTATTTTTTATTCTTATTGTAGGTGTTTCCTCCATAGCCAAAGAGGAGCTCCCACAATGCTTGGATACGGTGCACAACTTAATCTGGGTAACGTAAAAACCCCTAACCTTTAACCTTAGTTTCTTCTTATTTGAATGCAATTGTAGAAAAACTTATAGAAACATTATAGCATGCTTGGTGGGACCCTGGAGTTTTCCTTGGGTTCATTCTTCTAAAAAGAAAACTTCCATATAGTTGCATTAGGAAAATATTCTCTTCTTGCATCCTCTCTTCTATCTCTTTATTTTGAAAAGAAACCATTAGCGGAAGTTAAAAAGAACATCTTTCTTTTTCTTCTTGTCACTTCTTGCCTGTATCTTAGAGTAGTGAAAAATTCATACTCTTAACCTTTTCTCCAATTGTTTGCATTTGAACAAAATATTTCAATTTGGGTTAAAAAAACTATTGCATTTCATTCTTGCTTGAATGCATACTTAGCCCACTTAGTAATTAAAAGCATTATGAATAAATCATAGTGCACAAATGTTACACAACCAAACCACAATCACATCAAATCAAACATATAACATACTTGAGACAAGGCCTATCTAGGATTTCATCACCTAGTGGATACCTTACCCTTCCCGGCGATCCTACTTGGAATTCACTACTAAGAGAAAGACCCACTCTGTTCTCTATCAGAGTATAAACTATAGGCAAATTATATATTGGCTAAGTGGCCCACCTCGGCTCTGGGTTCATGAAGTGAAGGGAGCAAGCCCTAGCACTAGGCCACGTACTGAACCTAACATAGATCTTTGAGCACCAAAACACAATCTGAAACCAGCCATAGACTTCCTCTCTAAAACCTATTTTACAAGCCCAATTCCCAAGCATATTCTTCTAAGGCATAAGCCACCACGACTCTAAAATTTATTCCTAGGAATCTAACATTTTAGAGGTTGCTTGCCTAATAATCTATTCTATTATTTTTTATCTAATTGTTTGAGATGGTAAGGTCGCATCATTTTGAGGTCTAAAACAACTCAAAATTTCTTCCTCCAAAAAAACTATCATTTTTTTGTGTTTTTGGAATGACACAAAAACTGACATCGGCTTTTCCATCGATGTTGGCAACATATCTTCACCGACATCAGTTTTTCCACCGACGTCGGCAACAAAACCTTGGTTGAAGCGGCAATGATATCAACAGCCTCCACTACTCAACCTATGGCCACTCAAGCCATTGCCTCGACCAGTAAACCAACCATGGCCAATGTTCAAGATTTGGCCTCCCCCTCTATCCTTTCTTGCCCTATCTCCATAAGGGTTTCCGTACCCCCTCAACCACAAATAATTCAACCAAGTTTGACACCTTTCTAGAACTTGATTGTCTCCATCCCATCCACTTTTACGCATATAAACACGAGAGTGACCACCTATCCTGTAACTAGTGTAGCCACCATTCAACCACCCTTGGTGGCATATAGTCAATTTGTGCCCCCCAACTTCACAGTATAAGCCCCCTTGGCCTCGACATTGGCCACTATGACAAACTATCAGTATGTTGCACCTACACAAATGCAACCAAGTACATCATATGACCCTTCCAATGCCTTCTAGGTACCCTATAACTTAGGGGGTGCTCCTCATGCCAATCCATCTGTTGATCTCATTAAGATGCTGATGGATAAGATGTCCAACCTTGAGACATCTATTTCAGGTTCAAAGAATGTTCTTTCATATGATCAAATCTACAACAAACCCATCCACCCTTCAGTTCCTATTCGACCATACCCTAGCCAGTGGGAACTCCCAAAATTTACTCACTTTCAGAGTAAAGAGGACCCAAAACAACATTTACGAGCGTTTAGGCACGCTTGCTACCTCATAGCGGATGATGATGTGTTACTACTTTGCACATTCCCTATGTCACTTTCGGGGCACCGCCCTTGACTGGTATAGCTCTCTTACCAGTCATTCTCTCTTCACATTCACTCAACTCACTTAGCTATTCCTTGACCATTTCTCAATCAACATTACCAAGAAGGTCTCTATCATAGACCTTTATTCTATTAAACAATTTGAGGATGAATCAATAGCTGACTTCGTCGCCCATTAGAGAGGTTTGATCAACCAACTCTCCTTCTCACTACCTCAACCTGAGCTCATTGAGCTCTTTTCAAGAGCATGTGCCAAGCACATCTCATCCACTTTGTGGGTTCAAAATTTATACATATTTGATGAATCTTTCACTATGGCCCAAAAGCTTGAACTCTGTGTGATCAAAGAAGACAAGGTCAAATTGCATAGCAAAAATACTAACACAAAATCCAATAACCCTTCTTCTTCCAAACCTTCTTCTTCCCACTCTAAGTCCAAGGGATCGGCAAATTCTATGGTCCTTAGGTCATCATCTTCTACTACAACTAACCAATCTAAACCTTCCACTTCACAAAGCATCACTAGACAATTCCAACAATGGTATGAGCAACGACGATACACTCCAATAGGAGAATCTTATGCTTCCATATTGGATAAACTAGTGAAGAAGGGAGTCCTCAACCTCCCTCAAATCTGACAAGTCCAATTTGACCCCTCATGAGCCATCCCTACATGGTATAGGGAAAATGATTTTTGTAATTATCATTGTGTCAAGGGTCATGACATAGATAATTGTAAAACCATCAAAAACATTATTCAAGACATGTTAGACAAAGGGGACCTTGTTTTGGATAACCCTAATGTGCCACCCAACCAAAACATGGATATCTTTAGGCAACCATTTCCTAACCATGCCCCAAGTCAGAACAATGTTTAGACCATAGTTGATGACCCTCAAAAACACAATATATGCACTATTGGCATGGTCTTTCTTGTCATTCCTAACCAACCTCTGCCATAATCTGAAGAGGTTAGTCAACCCATTTCTCCCATTTCTCCACCATGGGTAGAAGAGCCTATTTTACCCATATCACCCTCACGACATCAAACACCTCCTCCACCCATTCTTCTACCTCGTGAGGATCTTGTATTACCATTGGAAAAAGTTACCATCCATACCCCATGCCCTCATGTTGAAGGGGCCATCATCCCTTTACTTCACCCTTTAGAGGAGCTTTCCTCTCCTATTTGTCCTCCATTGATGGAGGATAGTCCTCCACCAACCCCCCTTTCACACAAAGGAGAGTCTACTTTGACCTCTCCCATATTGGAGGATGCTTTGACAATACCAACACTGGTGGTCCCACCCTTATCCTTCTTATTACCAATGGAGGATCATACTTTCCCCACTCTTAGACCACACATGGAAGCTATGATCATCCCTGCACTCTATCCTCTTGAAGAGTCAAATTCTCTAATCCCTTCTCCACCGAGAGAAGCACTCGCCACCTCTCCCACTTCGGCCAAGGAAGATCTGGTGATGGTTCTCTCTCACCTTTGGCCTGAGATTGTTGCATCTAACATGTTTTTGCTCTCACAACCACCCCAATCCTTTAAAATACCAATTTTAAGACCTCACGTGACATCACCTAAACCCTTCTCTCGATTGGAAAAAAACTTAGGATTTCTCCATTTTAAGAACCTAAAACATGAGGCACTATGGGAACGACTTAAGGCTCCTTATCTTACACATCCCGCTTCATCTTATACTATCGACCCTTTCATAATAAATCACCCAAAAGTCTCTGACAAGGATCTAGCTTCCACTTCTAAATCATCAGAAGCTTAGCCTTCCATATCTGAATCCAAATCCTTGCAGGCATCCACCATGCTGAAATAGATTAAATCTCTCAGTGTTCACCCTGTATCAAACCTCACACACCCACAAGTGAAAGTAGATTTAAACCTTGCCCTGCACAATAGTGGTATTTGCACCAAACTAAAGAAGGGTGCTAAACCATGTCGGTCTACTCCTCCCCCACCTTCACCATTACCATCAATATTGGGTCCACATCCTTCCACTTTGATAGGATTGCTCCCTATTCCAACACCTTACAAAAACAAACTGCCTTCATTACTCCCTCTACCTATCAAAAACATACTTCATCCCAAAAATCCAACACCTCTTATCAAGAAAGTGCCATCTACGTGTGTGGCCACACCACCAACCAAAAAGATGGTACAAAAAACTCCTCCTACAACTCCTAAATAGAAGTTGTCAACCCCTACTACAACAATGAGCATAGACCCATTAGTGGGTTCCTATGCCTCAATACTATGCTAATTATTGTAGTCATCTAGCATCATTCTTCCACCCATTAAACCATACCGACCTCTCAGATCAAAACCATCTTGGTTTGATGACACTCAAATCTACCTATATCATCGCACACCTGGGCATGATACTGAGTATTGTTGTGCCCTTAAGGTTTTCATTTGCCAACACTTGGAAAAAGACACCCTTCTTATTGAAGATTCTTTTGACAAATTACCAACACCATCCCATGCCTCCCAAACCTCCTCACTTGAATCAGGATCCCAACACGAGATTATGGTCCCTCTACCACCTTCTCCCCCTTTATTCAAAATCAACACTATTAATGTGGCCACTAGGTCCCAAACCCTAAAGGATAAAGGAAAAGAGCATGTTTCTATCCCTTGGACATATCCATTTGTCAAGCCTTCTCCACCACCAAAGCCCAAGATTTCTATCTTGGGCACATCTCAACCAACATCTTCTGGGGCAATTCGTGACTCCATGGTGAAACAACTTCACCAAACCCCTATGAAGATGTCTTTGTATGACCTAATACAAAGCTCTTCGCAACATCACCAGGCCTTGATCAAAGCCTTATAGGTAGTGTAGGTCCAACCTGAAGACCCCCAACCACTGGCACCTTTATTCAAATCATTACCAACCGTTGCTTCCATCACCTTCAGTGATTCTGAGATTCCAAACTACAACTTGGAAGATCAGGATCTCACCCTCTCAAACTAAGCCTGTTAGGTAAAATCTTCATAAGATGCATCCTTGCATCACACTCTTTGTCAAAGAGAAGCTTCAACGTCTTCTCTCCATCTCATTTATCCAACCCATTGATTATCCGCAATGGGTGTCAAACATTGTCCCTGTCATAAAAGCAACTGGGGGAATTTGAATTTATACTAACTATCTGACCTCAACCTAGCTTGCCCAAAGGATGAATTTCCTTTACCAAGCATCAACCAAACCATGCCTACAACAAAAATCTAAAAGAGTGAGATTTCAAAATTAGAAATCTCATCCTTAAAGAAAACCAACACATGACCAATATGGAAAGAAGCAAATGATGCAAGTTTGCTCCTAATTGGCTGAGACCTTACATAATAATGCACAAGTATGGATCAGGCACTTATCATCTATCTTCTCTTGAAGGCCAACCAAAACTTGAGCCCCTTAATGCCTTACATCTGTGACCATTCTACTGTTAACCAAGTAATCATTCACTTGATATTTAACTTGAGCTTGTCCCTTGAGCAACCCCTGTCATCCTCATTCCTATTTGTTTCAACCCTTTTTCCCTATAAAAAATTAATTAACCCTTTTTTTTAGCATTAATTCTTTGTCCTAATAGAAGCGAAACCCCTAAACCTCTATATTCTAGTCCATGACCAAAAGTTCAGTCAATAAAACAACATAAAATTGGGATGCCTAAAAAAATATTAAAAGGTCATAAACTATAAATGTAGACTGCTCCCTCGAAGGACAACTACATTATTTCTATAATTAGTAGACTGCTCCCTTAAAGAATAGCTATTCAAAGACATTAAAACATACAAAGTAGAATATAGACCACTCCCTCAAAGGATGGCTATGCCCAAATTTTGCTACAAACAACACTCTCTTAGAAGCTTCCCGCATCGATCAGCTTCACATGACCACAAAACAAAACATCCCCAAGTAGACTTCCCACATTGATCAGTCTACAAAAAAAAAAAGACTAATTAACAAACTATTAAGTCATGGACTTGTCTATAGTCATTTTCAGGGTCACCTATAAAAGGGGCAAAGTTATCCCTGCTAAAAAGGGTTACGCTATCCTCACCTATCACATAATCACAACTATTACCCCAACATATCCAAGGGATTTTGAGCTCACTTAATGTCAAGTGATTAGAATACCTCTCTAACAAATCAATGGTCAAACGACGTAATGCATGAACGGGGCTTTTGTTTGCAACAACTCTATTTGTGATATTATTATGGTCCTTGTCAATGAAAGAGCAACGTGTCTTTCACTTATTATACACCTTCATCACATACCAAAACATACAACCAAAACATTTTCTACCACTGACATAACATCATGATTTATTTAATGCAAATACCAATTTGTGTTATATAAATTATCATAGCCCATTCACATTCGTTTCTATGGAAAAAAATATACATGGAAACTATCAACCAAACACACAATTTATGTCAAGCATATACCATCACCAATATGGAAACTTGTTGAAGCATAAATAATCTCATTTCATTTTTAGCATACACCATCACCAATATGGAAAATTGCCAAGGATGAAAAACCACATAACCTATGTTACAGGATACACCATCACATAATATGGAAAAGGATGTAACATCATCATACACTCATCATTTCAAACATAACCAAAACAACTATCAACCAAACACAATTTATGTCAAGCATATACCATCACCAATATGGAAACTTGTTGAAGCATAAATAATCTCATTTCATTTTTAGCATACACCATCACTAATATGGAAAATTGCTAAGGATGAAAAACCACATAACCTATGTTACAACATACACCATCACACAATATGGAAAAGGCTGTAACATCATCAAACACAATTTATGTCAAGCATATACCATCACCAATATGGAAACTTCTTGAAGCATAAATATACTCATTTCATTTTTGGCATACACCATCACCAATATGGAAAATTGCTAGGGATGAAAAACCACATAACCAATGTTATAGCATACACCATCACACTATATGAAAAAGGCTATAACATCATCATACACTCATCATTTCAATCATGTACCATTAAACATATGGGAAATGCTAAAAACATTGACATAACCAAAACAACTATCAACCACTTTGACTCTTCTTCCTTTTTTGGGAGAACTACATTGGCCTGAGGCCCTTAAAACAAGGGTTATATAGGCAACACTCAGTTGACATGGGGTCTTCTGAGGTTATCTCAGCCATTCGTTCATTCATCTACCTGATAGACCAACCATATAACTTTTAACCATGACTTAACCTAGTCAAACCCAATCCATAACCTACCCTCTTCTTCCCTTTTTGGGAGAACTACATTGGCCTGAGGCCCTCACATGGGCTATGTAGGAAACACTCAATTGACATGGGGTCTTCTGAGGTTAGATCAGCCATTTGTTCATTCATCTACCTGATGGACCAACTATTTAAACATAAGGCTTACTGCCTACCCTGACCCTAGGCTCATCCATAACCATGACTTAACCAAGTCAAACTTAATCTATAACCTACCCTTCACTTTCCCTTTTTGGGGAGAACTACATTGGCCTGAGGCCCTTAAAACATGGGCTATGTAGGCAGCACTCAGTTGACATGGGGCTTTCTAAGGTTAGCTCGGCCATTTGTTTGTCCATCTACCTAATTGACCAACTATCTAAACTAGCCCACAATCATGACCAAACAACCAGCCCTGATACTGTAGAAGTCACCTTAGACTTCTCATGGGGCACATTAGAGATCACATATATCTACCTAACCACAACAAAAAACACTTGAGGTCACTTA
Source organism: Torreya grandis (assembly GCA_037957365.1). NCBI lineage: Eukaryota > Viridiplantae > Streptophyta > Pinopsida > Cupressales > Taxaceae > Torreya > Torreya grandis. The sequence goes on from JARHVA010000681.1 coordinate 4,036,536, forward strand.
TATCTCAGCCTGACTCAACTAATGACCTTAGAGATTGTGGCTATCTCCTTAGCCCATGACCACTTTCGAGACAACTTTGCCTTGGTTGTTTTGATTGCATATATGCTACCTCATGAATAGTTAGCAAATTATACGCACCCCACATTATGCTCCTGACACGTATTGTCAGATCGTGACCAAGTTGATCCCCAATATTTGTGACATTTTCATGTTTTCCAAGAGCACTTCCTAGCCTGAATACTTAGAACACAATGACCATTAGAGTTATAGCTTTGATCGATTAACCCAATCAGCTTCCACTAATAATCTGGGGACTGTTACTTTGATTTTAGTCCTCTTCGACCATTAGAGATACATCTTTGATCATTTAACCCAATCAGCTACCACTAATAAGTTGGGGACTGGTTACTTTAATTTTAGTGCTCCTCAACCTTGCCTGTGACAATTTGACCTACCTATCAAGTGAAGTGGTATACGCACAATCTCAACTATTACAATGTTCACACTCCAACTTCACCATACCCATCCACTACCTATCAAATTGGCACTCGATTTTGGGTTCCCTTCTCTCAATTCCTGCTTTGAGGGGGAATACCTCATCTCATACTTGGGGCAACCTACACCTATTTTTGTCTTGCAGTTCATCAGAACAAACCACAAGACAAAAAGGGGCAAATGTAGACACCAATATTGTGTCAACCCCCCCTTGGTCCCCTTCTAAACACTTACACACTTTATTAATTTAAAATAAACTACTTATTTTAACTTAATGACCTCACCTTGGACACTTCACCATGACACCTCACCTAGACACCTCACCCTAAGACCATTTCTTACCCTATGAGTCACCCTGAGACTAGGTCATCTAAATCCTAACTACCCATGACCTATTCTCACTCCATCCTAACCTCATAACTAACTCTCGTGCCTAATAAACCCATCTTTTGACCATTCTCCAATGATAAATGCACTTGGTAGATGGAGAAATTGGCAAAAAGCTAAAAATAGCCATTTTACCCATTCTCTAGCCGTCGACATCGATCAACTATTGGCTGACACCAGTGGGATCACTAATGTCAGTTACATAAGCTAGGCTCTACCCTTGATTTCTCCCCTGACTCTTTTGATATCAACGTACACACTCTGAGACAAAACATTAGAATTTGACCATCACTCTCCTGGCTACAAAAACTCTGCACAAGTCACTCCATACTGGATTGAAACATTGTATGAGGACCTCAACATTAGCCACAATAGGAATAAGCACTCTGACACCCTTGGGTCTTCACCATAAAGCTAAGTACTCTAGTCTCCACTTTAAAGTTTTAGAATACATTGGTAATTAGTTTCCATTTACTATTTCTAAATATTGTCAAAGAGACCCGAGTTCCTCCGTGGAAGGGCTGAAAATCCTTCCTCTTGTTCCCACCTCCTTTTACACACCAACCCCTTACCTTTACCCTTCTTCAGACCCTATTCACTTTCCCATAAACTTGCACAAACCTCCTAACTTCCAAAAACTCCTCTGTCCACCACAGAAATAACCTGAAACCTATCCAAAGGCCCACTGCCCCTACTGACATCGGTAGCTTAACCGACGTCAACACCATTTACCTACCGACATCAGCAGTATAATCGATGTCAGTGACTGTGCAAACTAGAAAGCTTATCCAAACAACCTAAAGACCAGACAAAACCTTTGACTAGCCTACTGAGACACATGAACTATAGGGAACAGGTACACAATATTCTACCTTTCCATTTCTTTAAGTCTTTTATCATTTCTTTTTATACAAAAATCTTTTCATTAAATAGTGGACTGTCATCCCTTACGGAGCTTTATGCTTTCGCGACCCAGCACATAGCTTGGCAGTCCACCATATCCTCCTCTAACATTCTCTTTGTTTGAGTTTTTATTCTTATTGCAGGTGTTTCCTCCACAACCAAAGAGGATCTCCCACAATGCTTGGATACGATGCACAACTTAATCCGGGTAACGTACAAACCCCTAAACTTTAACCTTAGTTTCTTCTTATCTGAATGCAATTGTAGAAAAACTTAGAGAAACATTAGGTTGCATCTGGGCCTCCATTTCCTTATAAAAAGTTTAGCCTTTCCTAGAAATCAAGGTCATTCGACTATGACCTTCATATAATATTTAGGATTATATAAGGAGATAATGAAAATATCTTTTACCATGGTTTTTATCTCCACTTTTCCCTTTGGTTTCCACTTGTGATTTATCTATTTATATTACAATTAAATAAGCTCTTTTATAATTGTTATCATGGCAGAAAACAATCTCATAAAGATTGTACCGAATCTTAGTTATTCATAAAAAAAATTCTCTAATTTTTTCCCCAAATTAAGAATCTTAACATAATAATATAATATATATTTAATTACTTATGGTGAAGGATTTATAAATATATAAAAAAATTATTGGCCATATACATACTTCATATGAAAAACTATAAGATAAACAATAATAGCCTTGTGAAATTCCAAAAAATAACTAAAACACATATATCATATTAAAAACATAGTTGTGAAGTATTTATTTGGTTAAAAATAATTATTTAAATTGATTCATGCATGTTTTACAATGCAATTATTTTTCTTTCTCTAATAGTTTTTAGACAATACACATAATTTAATAGATATGAAAAAAAATGTAACAACTCAAAATAACCACATCAACATAAAACACACCATTATATAAGTGATCATGGAGAATAAAATTAAATGGGATTCCTATAATTTTTCTAAAATTCTCCTTTAATACTAATAAAAGGTCAATATTTTCCATATTGATCATGGTAGTTGCAAAATCATTGAAGAAAGTGTTTTGATTAGTAGCATATGTAGTAATTTAAGAATTGGTTGATCCTCCATTGAAAAGATCCTGGTCAATGTGAATAAGTATATTTTACATCAATTTGAATAATTAAATTTCATATTTTAATATTTTTTTGGTAGTTTTTATCAAAGGAAATCAAAGTTTGGACATGTAAGGGTAATAAATTATTGTCACCACTAGTTCTTGGGAAATTACCCTTGACACAATTAGAAAATATAGTGTTGATAGTGGTTTTATTATAGATGTGGTTTTTAAATTTGGTGTAAACCACATGGAGGATGGGATTCTCTGCCTTCACCTCCTCCACACACTTAGGGTTGGGGATTTCTACCTTATGCGAGGAATTATCCACTAGAGGGATCACAAAGTGGTTGGAAATCACCACCTAATAACAAATTACTTAGGCTTGTGTTGGTAATTTCTCCTCACCATTATGATCTAGATGAAGATGTTTAGGAGCAAGGTGATATTATCACTATTGGTTCTAGTTGGAATGTTGTTTCTAGGGGAGATGACTTGTCAAGCTCTGGTTGGGGTGATCCCCATGATAAAGACCCCCTTTCTATTGGTTTCTTTGCCATGATCTCTTAGTCTTTTGGTGGTGAATTTTTTTATATAATATATTTTTCTAAGCTCAAGATAGTGTCTTGTTAGTTTGTTCCTAGACTTTTCCTATTTTTATGACTTTGTGGTGTGCTCTTTTATTGCATTCTTTTTTTTGTGAATAGTCTTGTATATTTATTATATTAATTAATGTAATAATATTTATTTCATAAAAAAAAAGTGATTCACATTGTTGACCAATTATATGAGATCCTAAAATTAATAAAATATCTAATTTATTAAACATACATAGCTTACCTAACTTGAATTGTCCATATATTTTTATGGTAAATAAAATAAAATTTTCTGAAAGAGTTACTACATGTTTTTAGTTTTTAATGTGGTAGGTAACTATAAGAACCAATTGAAACAATAAATTTTAGTCAAAAAAATAATTTAATCTAATAATTTTTATCTAATGTTAAATTTTCTAAAGTTTTTATTTAAGCTCCATAATTTTTGGATAAAAAAGAGCTCTTAAAACTATTTATTTACCATCCTATTAGCTAGATAGAATTGACATGAATTTTTTTTGATGTTCTCCTAGTGCACTTTTTAAATTTTTATTATTGAATTTAAATGTAAATTTGTAATTTAAACTCAACTTACTAGCTGTAGACATTCCTTTTTGGCCACTTCCATGTCTAATGGGCATCAGAGTAACTTCTTGAAAATAATGCAACTTAAGCCTAAAAACCACTAGAATGCTTTGATTTATTAGCACATATCAAGTGCATCTCCTAATATGCATCATTGTATCCATAAATAGGGAAATACACTATATGTAATCATTATCTTCCTCTAATTCATCTCCAATCAAGTTACAACCTAATAAACTGACCTTTTTAACCATGTGTGAGGGACAACTTGACAAAATTTAGAAATGACAATTAACTTGATCAGGATTGCTTAGTTGGTTAAGCCTAATTAAATGCATAGGTGAAAATCCCATGGCTAATTAATTTTTGAATTTATATTCTTATAAATTCATAAATCTAAATTGATGACATCATCATGATGTCACATAAATGTTTAAAATGATGTCACCATCATGGCATCATATTTTGTGAGTTGTCAAACACTCATATAATATCAAACAAATCTCTAGATTTGTGAGTCATGACTATTAATTGAAAATATTAATGGCTTGTCCCCTCCCAAACCTAATCATGTTTAAATTAAACCTAACAACGTTTGGGTTAGAGTTAATTTGAGAGGCTACAAATACAAGGCATCACCCATTTTTCAATAATTTTTTTAGTGTAAGGTTATTATCTTAAAATAAATTCAATAAGCATTTTTGTGTAAGGTTATTATGCTAAAATACCTTCAACAAGCTCTTTTGGTGTAATGTTATGATACAAAAATACCTTCAAAGACCATCTTTGTAGTGTTATAATGCTCATTTATTGAGAGAGAGCCAATCCAAAGTCAAATCCAAGCCCAACATTACCAAGGTGATAAAGAGAGATGATGCAAGAAGCAACATTGCCAAAGATTCTTTGATCACACGACCAAACACATCCATCCATGGCTAACATACAATTATTTCTCTCAAAGAAGGTAAATAATTATTATTTTGTCTTCTATTATCCTTTTGCTCTTTGAATGTCTATGCTAGAGGTGTTAGTCTAATTAGTATTTTTTTGTTTGATTTTGATCATACTGACATGATACTAATCACCCCTCTTATATTTAAATTGATCACATAATGGTACACCTAGTGAGATACACACCCAACAAAGCTCTTTTAGCTACTTTTTAGGATGTTTTACCAACTATTTTCATGCCAAGTTTTTGAATTAGTCACCAAAAAAGTGAAGGATTTTGACTCTCAACTGAGCCACAGGGATCAATGATAATTAGAGAAAATCAATGTCAATCATCAGGATTGATCTTGATTGTCTAGAATTGGCAATGACTCTTTGTCTCAAAAATACAGTCAAACTAGAAACCAAAAACATAGTAAAATTCAAATCTATCTTACTTTTGTTGGTATTTAACAACCTATTTATTACTTATTTAACATTCTTATTGTAGGGTAGTGAAATTTTTTGGGTTTAAAACATTGTTTTTAAATATTTTCTCTATCAAAATAAATTTTTTTGGTGTGGTTGTAGGAATTAGCAATGATCAAGATAGAATTAATGTCAATCATAGGAATGACCATGATCCCTACTGATCATCAATGATTCTTTGTGTTTTATTTTTTAAAAAACTTGAAACTTGAAATTTGTGTTTTTGTTTAGCTAAATTATAGAAATATAATATTAGGTCAAACACAAATTAATCCCCTAACTTGTTTATAGGGAATTAAGCTAAGGAAGAAGAAGTTTGAATGCTTTTTAACCAAATTTTCATTTTTTTACAAAAGTCAAATTTTTATAAAGGTTGAAAATACATTCACATTTTATTAAGGTGTTTTAATATTCATTTAAACAATTTATCCTATTAGAAATTATTACAAGCTTTCACAAGTGAAAAAATATCCAAGGGGGCAAAAATTACAAACATACTTCAATTTGGTGTTAGTAAAAAGAATCAACATCTTTAGTTAGAGATCCTAAGATATTTTTCAATTTTTATTTGTTCCTTAGAATAGTTTTAAATTTTTTAGAGTAGATTCTTTTGATTTTGAAAAACACAAAATTTAGAGCGTATACTCTCCCCCCATCCCCTTTAGGGAACTCGGGTGAATAAAAGTGCTTAGTTTATTACCCTTGTTTGAAAAGTGTATTATAAATAAAATTGTGTATGCCCTCCCTAAGTTCAGAGTGACTTGGATGATTCAAAATTAACCTCTAAAATCTTTCCTTTTTAATTTATTTATTTTTATGCAATTGTCTTGTGGGTGGAAGTTCATTACCTCCCCATAAGTTCTTTAGAGGTGTGTTAACCTAGGGTTTCATAGCCCAACATTTTACCAACTCTACTCCATGATGGGGTATAAAAATTAGGAAAACCATTAGATGGGATAGTGGTGAGCTATTAATCTAACCAACCTAATGGGAATCCAAGCAATGTGAAAGTTAGACATTAAACTCCACTAAGTAGTACATGATTGGATTCACTATGAAAAAGAATAGACCCTTGTATAGTAAGCTAGGTAGTTTGGCTTCATATGACATGATTGTGTCCTTATGTTAGGCATGCTTAGGACCTTATAATATGCACAAAAATTATAGATTTTAGACAAAACCCCACCTACCATAAAATTTCATGTCGAATTTTGAGTACTCCTCACTCTAAGTTCATGCCATGTATCAAATCTTGAGAGACAAAGGGGGGTGTAAAAAACTCTACCTACACATGTACTTTATTTTTTGGATTAACACACAATTACTCATAAACATTAATAGATTAGTTAAAACTTTGGCTAAATTAACACATACATGTGTCATTTATACAGAATAGGATGAGCCATTTGTGTTACTTCTATTTTTATTTGATTTAAATATGTGTTTTGAGACTAGAAATTATTTAGTTATTCAAAAAAAGAGTCATAAACTAGTCACATGTTTGTATACCCATTTAGCCTAAGAGGTGTTATTATGTCCATTTGATACCACATTTTTTCCTCAGACATTTCCAAAACATTTATGAGTGTATGTCACTTATAGATGGCATCATTATGCTGCCCACTTCATCCCAAGTATTTGCCCTAGAGTTTTGAAATAAAAACCATTGTCAGACCTTTTGAGCAAGACAACATTGTTACATTGCTTGTGTTATTTTAAAAACCATTGCCTTATGTCAAATTGAGTTCAAAACCATGTATGGCTTTGGTATAAAATTGGTGTCTTTATGCCATCCATTTGAGTCTAGGATGTTATCCATTTGAAGCATCCAAGTATTTTAAACCAAGTTAAATTTTTTTCTTGTTTAGTTTAGATTCAAAATTGAGTGGTTTATACTTATGTATTTATTAATTTTGGCTTGGGTGTTTACCTCTTACCTTTGAGTTGTGAAACTTGGACTAATTCCTTTCTTGTTTTAAAGACTCCTTTGCTTATATCTTATAAGTGGTCTCTTTTTTCATGTGCCTCAAGTTATTTTATTACTTTGAACTAAGGTTTATACTCTCTTTTCAAGTACAACCTTAAGCATGATTATTTTATATTGGAGGCTTACTTATCACTTGGGTTTGAATGTTTTACTCATCGCTCTCATTTTTTCTTACTTGAGATTGAATTTCCCAATTAGTTTTTATGCATGTGCCTAGAGCGAATGTATTTTACCAAGGTCAAGTTTTTATTGAATCCATGTGCCTATATTGACTCTAAGTATTTCAAACTATTTGCTTTAGAGATTAGATTAAATTTCAAGGTTTTACCTTAAATCTAGTGTGTTTTAAAGACTATCTTTGTGCCTTGTTTCCAAAGACCTAGCATTTGCCTTAGTTTTTATATTTCATTTTTACCTTTTGAGTCTAGTTTTATGCCTCTTTTAAAAACACCTAGCACCATTTTCATTTTGGACTTAGATTAGATTTTTTCAAAACACTTTGTCAAGACCATGATTCAAATTTGTCATTCATTTGACCATTTGTGTACAAGAAATTAGACCTTAGAGATATTAGAGACCAAGCATATCATTGATGATTTTAGAGAAGAGATCCATTCTAGGCCAAGTTTAAACCATTTAAAGTAATAGACTGAGTACATATTCCAAGTCCCGTTGTGTTTAAAACCATGACTATTCCTAGCCTAGTGCTACTTTCAAACCTAGACCTAGGCTTAGACCATTTTCATAGAACAAGACCTACCTCTTTAGGCTAATTAATAAACCTAGCCATGCCAATTATCATATGTCAAGATCAACATTATTTAGGCTAATTAAATTACCAAGTTTTCCCTTTTAGTGAAAATCGTAGTTGATCCCCTACTTATACCAGTACTCATCCTTTAGCCTGCACTAGTAACCAAGCTTCATAATGTCCATTCATTACCATTATAGGCCCTCATCATTCAACTTGAATTATTAACCAAGCTCCAAAATGCCTAAGGATTACCATTCCAATCCCTCATCCTTTGGCTTACATTAGTAACCAAGCTTCATAGCACCCATGCATTACTAGTCCAAGCCCTCATCCTTTAGCCAATGTTAGAAACCAAGCTTCACAATTCCCCTTCATTACCATTCCAAGACCTTCTAAATCTAGTAGCTTATTATCCCAACAAGGTTACACAATTATGACCAGCCAGATCACAATTACCATCCTAGATCCAAAACCAATATTTGTTGAGCCCATCATAGATGAGCCTATTTATAAATAGTTCATTATTGAACCACTAGTCACTCTTCATCCATTTCAACCTTCCCCTAATTTAGAAAATAAAATCTAATCTTTGATCCAAAATAGATCCAATCATTATCTCTTCAATATTCATCTCTCAAAAACTAAGATGTGTTTGAATATGAGGTTTTATAACCAAGTGCAATCTAAGGCCAAGAGAACCAACCAATCCATGATATTTTTGATGCAACACCTATTTTTGATGAGTTAACTAGTTTTGAATCACCCTTTTAACCATTCTCTTTAATTGAGAAGTCTCACTTTGACAATCCAATATTTATTGAGTCACCCCCTAATGATTATAACTACATTTGGGAAAATAATTATCTCAATCATTGCCCTATTTTAAAGTAACCTCACTTTGATAATGCAATCTCTGTGGAGTTTCCTTTTGACCATTTTCCTTTTGTTGAGAAGCCTCACTTTGACAAGTCAATCTCTGTAGAGTCCTTATTAGCTAAGCCTATTTATGAAGAGCCCATTGTTCAATCCTAGGCCATTACTCATTGAATACCAAACATTCAAAATAACATCTTTGCCACAACACCAAATGAAAAATCAACATTGAAGTTAGGTTCTATTATTGAATTGATATTATATTTAGCATCAAATTCAAATTCAACATTAGTCTCAACATCAGATTTAGATTCCCTTGAGTTAGACTTAGCTTCAAAAATAGAATACATTCATGGTTGTTACAACATTGATTATAAATACTTTGCAGATCAAATTAAATACATTTGTGATCCTTCTACAATTTTTGAGGATGATTAATTTAGCTTTGACATAATTTATCCTAGTATCTTTTATGAATATTGTGTTATCTATTAACATTCCATATTTCATTAACATAAACCAACCTATCCATTATATTGACATTCCACCTCCCAAAAGTGTCAATTAGGACAAATAGAATCACACCTTGTTGAAACATATCCATGGTGACATATCAGTAGAAAAATATCAGGGAGACCAAGATCAAATTCATGTATAAGAAGAATAATCTCTTAGTGAAACCTTTTCAGAGGTGCTAAGGGGTAACCAAAGTCCAAACTTAACATCTTGTCGTGAAACCTTATTTGAGGTGTTAGAAGATAATCAAATTCAAAATTCAATGTTCCTTAGTTTAATCTTATTGGAGTGTTATAGGATAATCAAGATAACTTTATTGGTTAAAACCTCTTTGATGCTCTAATATTTGAGCATAATAGTTCTTCAATGCTTGTTGAAGACATTATTAAAGATAACATCAGTACGACTTCCAATATATAGCATAATCAGATTACAACATCTCTTAGACCTAAACAATATAAAAATCGAGAGGTCCTATCAAGAGCATATTCAAAAGCCTTCAGTTCTACAACAACCAAAATTATGTTGAATCTAAAATCAATAACATCCTCATGTCCCTAAAAAGCCTAATCTTCATCTGTTGCCCAACCATTATACATTCCATTATGATCCATCTCTTCATTGCCAAATCAAAACTTTTATCTAATATATTTCTATATTTTCCATCTCTATCCATACTTTACTTTATAAAGGCTACAAAGATATCTTATATCAATGTTTGGAGGAAATAAATTCAATGACCAATGTAGATCATAACATTTCCATTGTAGTCCAAATTAGTAGTAGGTTCTTGATAGAACAACTATTCATAATGGGTGTGGGCTAGTAATTTACATAATTAATTATTTTGGTTGTATCATATGTTGATCAAGATGTGCATCTCCACATCAATAAGAACAACATAACCATATTATTTACTTTTCCATCTACCTTGCCTTACAATGTGCCTTGCCTTGCCCTTTGCCTAACCTTACCATCCTTTCATACCTTGCCACATCTTTGAACTATAGTGACCCGAGGTCTATTTAGACTATATAGGTAGTGCTCAATTTACATTGAGGTCAGCTTGGTCACCCTTTTCTAACACTCTCACTATTTTATGAGTAATTTTAGTAAACACTCTCACCATTTTGTGAGTCCCCACTATGTGCATTATGAATTTAAAATAGATGCATCACTGACACCATAAGTCATGCTCTCTCTATTTTATGAGTTAGACCATTTGGTGTCTTGTAATTATCTATTGAGTTGAGATGATTATAAAATTCCAAAAACATTCAAAACATTTCATAATCCTAAAAATTAGAAAATCTACTTACAATCTCCTAGAGAGATATAAATCCCTAAAAAAATATAAAAACATCAACCCTATCTTGAACCTAATCACCAATCCTTGATTTGATCTACAAGGGAAAATTAATGGTGAGTTTCCAATTGCACTTTTAGGCCAATATCATAGCTTTTGACCTATTAGGGTAACATCAAAGCATGTAGCTTATACCAAGATATATTATTCCCACATGTCATTCCCTTGCATATAGAATTGCTTAGGGGAACCACCTATTTATCATTCCATTTATCTTTCACATATAGATATTGATTTGGTTAATGATAAGATGCTTTTTATTGGTTTTATTTTCAAGCTCTCTGTGTTTTTTTTTGCTTAGTTATTTGTTTTTTTGTTTGCCTATTTGTTTAATTTCATTATTGTGCCTTGACTTAGTGTACATGCATTCATTGGTTGATTCCTTGCACATTATTCTTGAGTCTATTAATATTCATAATTCAACATTATCACCAGGGTATTTATCATTGGTGCATTATTTTTTATTATTTATTAGATCAAGAGTTAGTCCTTATGCATATTACAACCAAGTCATCATGGTGTTTTATATCATGATGAATGATATCATGTGCTATGATAAAAATTATTTTAGTGGAGTTTATAAACAATGGTGTCATAGACACTTCTCCTAGTTCACCTTGGAAAATCCTCCCATCCTCCTTGATCAAATCAACCCATTGACCATTCTATTTGTATCAATACTAAAAAGGATGAACATCTCTACATTGGTAGGTACAACTAAATCATTCACATTGATTAATTATTATTCTTATATTCTATTCCTCATTCCATTTTATCCTAATTTTGGGTGAGCTACATTAGCCTAAGGTCTATTTATACTATGTAAGTACTGCTTAGATACATGATGTATCTTGGGTTAGCTTGGCCACCATCATTATTCCAATCATTTTTTTCATAACTGTGTGCATCCTTGTGTGCCTAGTTTTTGTGGCTTCTTTAGTACTTAAAACCTCACATCTACATTTTTTATCATTCATCTTTAATTTGTGTAATAGGTTATGTCCTTGAGTTATGATTACCAATCCACCCTATTGAGGTACAATAATTTATCACAATCAAATCTGCCCTACTAGGGAAAAATAGTTTTTAATCTAGGTCATCTTAATGATTATAACCACCTTTGGGAATATCAATATTTCAACCCATCCACCTTGCCAGGGCACATGCCTGTGCCACTAATTATAACCATCTATAGGTAAATCAATGTCTCAACCTTTGTTACTGATTATAACCACCTTTGAGAAAATCAATACTTTTTTAATCAATACATGAAAGCATTATCTTGATTAGATTAATCTCACCCATGGATTAATTTCATTCTTCTTCTTGATTATTTTCTAGGGACCATCCATCAATCATATGCATCATCCATTCCCTTAAGGGGGCATCGTAGGCTTCCCAAACTTTGTTTGAAGCATTATCTTGAATTATTTTTCTTCTTAATGGATTATTCATTTTTTAAAAATATGTTACTATGATTGTGTCTTAAAATACATTCTCAAATAGGGGAAAAATGTAGACACTCATTTTTGGCCAATTTCATGTCTAAATGGACATTAGAGTGACTTCTTATAAACAATGCAAGTTAAGCATATAAATCACTAGAATGCTCCAATTTATTAGTGCACATCATGTACATCTTCTAATAGACATTAATGTATCTCTAATTAGGTCAATTCACTATACACAATCATCATGTTTCTCTAAGTCATCTTTGATCAAGTTACGATCTAATAAACTGAAAATTTTGACCATGTGTGAGGGACAACTTGATAAAATTTAGAAATGACAATTAACTTGATTAGGATTGCTTAGTTATTTAAACCCAATTAAAAGCATAGGTGAAAATCCCATAGCTAATTAATTTTTAAATTTCTATTTTTAGAAATTCATAAATCCAAATTGATGACATCATCATAACATCACATAAATATTTGAAATGATGTCACCATCATGACATCATCTTTTGTAAGATATCAAACACTCACAAAATATCAAATAAATATATGGATTTATGAGACATGCCTATTAACTAAAAGTATTAATGGTTTGTCCCTTCCCAAACCTAACCATGGTTAAACTAAACCTAAATACACTTGGGTTAGAGTTAGTTTGAGAGGCTACAAATACAAATATTCACCTATTATTAAATAATATTTTTTGTGTAAGGTTAAAATATTAAAATAAATTCAAGAAGCTTTTTTTATGTAGGGTTATTATGCTAAAATACCTTTAACAAGATCTTTTAGTGCAATGTTATAATACAAAAATAATTTCAACAACTATTTTTTTAGTATTATAATGTTCATTATTTGAGAGAGAGAGCCAAGCCAAAGATAAAATCAATCCCAACATTTCCAAGGTGACAAGGAGAGATGATGCAAATAAAATTATTGCCAAAAATTCTTTGATCACACGACCGAGCACATCCATCCATGACCAACATACAACTCTTGCTCTCAAGTAAGGTAAATAATTATTATTTTGTCTTCTATTGATAGTTAATTGTATTATTCTCTTGCTATATGAGTGTCTACACTAGAGGTATTAGTCAAATTAATATATTTTTGTTTGATTTTGATCATACTAACATGATATTAATCTCCCCTCTTGGATTCCTATTGATCACATTAGCGATACTAAAGAAAGGACTAAAACATATGTTTGTAAGTTTGTTGTGATGTAAATAAGATAATAAGTGTGAAATATATTGAATATATATCAAGGGAAATGAGGGGTTAGGGCATGATATAGTGATAAGTAAATTAGAAGGATAATTGATGTTATATAAACAAATATAAAAAGTTTAGATTCATGAAAATAGAGGCAAAGGATTTGTTTATTGGATAGATATATATTTTTAAATTAATTCAAATTAGAATGATGTCAACAAAATATATACTCTTGTCATAACATATAAATATAGTAATATTAAGATTATGCATTAATAAAAAATCATGGGTTTTGTGCAATCATTGTATCATAAATTATATTTTAAACAAGAGACACATACTAGGTTGTTCAATGTATACATTTAAAAAAGTTAAAATGATTTAACAATTATGCCTATAATAATATAACATCTTTGTCTCTGTAGTGATATTTTTATTTCAAATTGCAGTTGATTCTTGTTAGATATATGGTTACATGATTAGAAATATATTCATAATTACTTTAGATTATATGTGATTTTTTATGAGAATAATAAATTTATACTATCATGGATTAAGTTTAGAAATTGTATTCATATATGATACTTAAATGAAGTGATATAATGAAAATAAAAATATTTTTTAAAGAAAAGTTTATGAGTAGTTATAAGAGCATAAACATTAGATAATTATATCAATAAGATAATAAAATAGGGAGACACAAAAAACAAATAAATTGAATATGTACAACTTTATATAATAAAATATATTACAAAAATAAATTGCTTTATGGACTTTTGTTTGTAATTTTCCTTGAAAAATGATATGACAATTTAATCATTCCATTTTCATTCATTACAATTAAAAATACACAAACTATTAATAAATTGAGATTACTTTGTGGAGAAGTTTTCCCATGAAGGAAAATGAGCATGAACCACATGGTAACTTTTACATATGAAAAAATTTCAATAAATTTGATGTCAACATTATTTTAATACTTTATCTCAAAATAATTATATGACAATAATTGACAAGAAAAAAAAACCTAGAGAGTAGAGTTTCATCAATTTAAAATAAGATGATAGATTTGTAAATATGTATAGTGTTTTGATAATTAATGCAATTATTAAATTGAATGCTAATTTTAATGTCTGCTTTACATTGCACATGAGAGACAAGGAGGATTGATGATTGATATCAATTTATTAACTCATGTATTGATGATTGATTGGCTTGAAAGCCAATTGAATTGATTTCATTGAGAAGGTAAACAAATTGGTTTTTAAATATAACTACTAAACTATGTCTAACAAATGAATGATTGATGGTAAGATTCATTAAATTTGAGTTTAGGTTGATAACCTATTTCCTAGCATGCATCCAACATAATTACAATATAATTCATTTAAAAAATTATTGAAACAATTTCAATTAATAAATTGTTCTTTTAATTTATTTGTCACTTTTCATTCCTTTAATTTATATTAAATATAAAACTTAAAAAATATTACATATTTTGTAAATAATTTACACTAGTAAAAAATGTCATGCCACTACATTCAATCTTATAAAATTATTTCTCAACAAAAATAATAGAGACTAACCACTACATGATCCTTGTTTAGAAAGGTCTTGATTATTAAAATATGTGATGAGTATAATGATGTTGAATGTGGGAACAAATTTTTTCCTATTTGTACATTCATAGGATCAAGAATTTGATTCTTTCAAACTTATTCTAATGAGTTAACCACCTTTTTTTAGTATTCATATTTTTCTTATAAGAAAACTAACTTCTTAAGATAAAGAGGTTGAACGCTAACAAAAATTGGCCACAAAATCACATGCCAAGAACATTCATACATTCATAATAGCCTAGGGGTATATATATGCTTAAGGAAAAGGCATCAGAGCAAGGGGAACGTAGAGAACATAAAATGGGAGTTATAGGAGACTTTGAGAAGGCTTAAAAATAATATAAAAAGTTATCAAAACTTGATAATATTTATATTAGATTTATAATTAATAAATATATTAATATTATAAAATTTATTAAATAACAAATATTTAAATATATTTTTTAAGTATTTATAATAAATAATTATTAATTTTATAATAATATTTTTCTTTTTAATATTTAAATAAAGTAAATATTTATATAAAAAATAATGTTAAATTATTGTACCATTCATTAATCTTAAAAATGATTTTAAAAAAGAAATATTTATTTTTCTAATGCGATATATATATAATGATTGTAAAATCATTATATATATGAACATTAACTTTTACTTTTTTATTAAATTATAAAATTAAAACATGGATAATAGAAATCAATAAAACTTAACTTATTGTTTAATTTAGATTACTAACCAATAAGTATATAAGTATGTTAAAATTATATAATTTAATAAATTATGTCTTATAATAATTTTTAGATGTCTATAACATATACATATTTATTTTGTAATAATTGTATTTTTTAATATGTTTAAATGGAATGCTTATTTATAAGTGGGATACATATTGATATTTTTTTAATTTTAAAATAGTTTAAATTAAATATAATAATTATTTTGATTTTAAAAATAATTTTTTAATAATGTAATAATAAATAATAAGTATTGATTTTAATTTTCTCTTTCTTTAAATTAAATTTAAAAACATAATTTTATTTGTTGATAAAAATTGATATTAAATTTTATAATAAAATATGAAGGGATTTAATAATTAATGGAGTAGAACTCTAATTTTTTGTGGAGATAATAAAAACTTGTAACCAATTCTTATATAAATAAAAAATAAATACAAATAAAATTTGACATTAAATTCTATCTTCTTATTATCCTGTAAAATGAATTTAGCTTAAAAAGTAAAAGGGAATATTTTTCTTTTTGCCTTATATAGTACTTAAGAGTGTGTAATAAAAGATAATATAAATGAACAAGGGTCACGTAGTGGCTAGTCCTTGCCTCAATATTGAAAGTTGCATTAATATTGAAAATTGTTTATGGTTAATTTTATCGATAAATTTGTAATTTAAATCTATCACAATCTTAATACTAGGTAAGGAGTGATAAAAATAAATGGAAATAACTTAATAATATAACATAAAAAAGTAATAACTAATTATTTGTAGCCAATAAATAAAGTGCAATAATTGTCTTAGCAAGACTGTATAATTAATGCTAGGTAGAGAGTAATAAAAATAAATGAAAATAACTTAATAATCTATTGTAAAAGAGTAATAGCTAATTATTTGTAAGCATTAAATGAATTGTAATGATTTACCTAGCATTAGTAATATTTATTAATAAATGAGCGTAAAATTAGTGTTTTAATACCCCTTAATTATATTGCATTGACCACCCTTATAGCTATAATTGGATTTTTATATCAACAATGAATGTTGTGCCTTATAATTTTAATCAATCACTAAAGATGTGCAACATTATACCTTTAAGTTATTTACATATTCACTTGTAAGAGTTGTATAAAGTTTAAGGAGAATGAAAATTTAATTAGTTAGCTTTATTATGGAGCAAGTGAAAAGAGTATTAAGTATTAATACAAATGTACAATAATGAATATAATGATAGGTGCATGTATTATCTGTAATAAAAAGTGGTGTTGCTTAAGAATAACACTTGGGAGTTTGAATGTTGAAGACGAGCCTATAATTTTTTTATTTTAAGCATAAATTATAATACATAGTTCATTCCATCAAGGTAACTATGTTATTGTAGAAAATTTAGTATCCTATCTTTTGAACATTGAATTCAAACTTGGCATGTAAGCAGTCCTAACAAAAAAGATGGTAGTGATGATAATAATAATATCAAATATATGGAGTATTTTAATTTAAAGTTTTGTAGCAAAATCATAAATCAAAAATGGTGGGTGAAAAATGACTCTCAAACATTAAATTATTCATCTGAGGTTAATTTAGTAGAATTTGAGTCTACCAACAATAGGGAATAAAATCCACCAATAACTAAGGAGAAATATGTTCCAAGGATAAATATTCTACGTAGGAAGTACTAAAAAAATAATTAAATGAGATATGATGCTTTTGGAATGGAAATAAGTATCTTTAAACATCTCTCATAGCATGTTGTTTTTTGCCATCTTAGAGTTGAAGCAACTTCTTCACACAGACTATTCACTAGATCTATTTTCCCATCGTTCTCACTTTTCTTATCATCAATCTCAACTTGGAAAGGATTTAAAATTGTATAAAAAGTTATGAAGAGAAATAAATATACAAAATATGACTTGAAGCCTTTCATAATTGCTATCCAAAAATATAGACTAGCTTCCACATGTCTTAACCACTTCCATAAAAATAGATCTACCACTCTAAAAATTATGCATGTAGATGACATGATTTATTTAAAATGATTAAAAAAATAACTAAAGAACAAAGTAGTGGTCATTTAATCTTTAACTAATTAAATTTGGGTTAAAGGTAGTATGGGATCATTGAAAAACTTGATAATTTTTTTTAAATTTCTGATCACAAAAATTGGTGTGCTCCAATATCTTTTTCTTATTTGCTTTTGAAATTGCCTTAATTGACCCTTCACCCTACATCAACTAAAAATGAAAAATGAATATTTCCAATAAGTTAAAATAAAACTAAAAATGTGGTATAAGATATTATATCATGGTATGGTTGTTACCATCTTAAAATCATGAGTATCGATTCCAAAAATTACTATTAGCATTTCAATTCAACCCTCCACACTTTCAATATATCTATTTCACTTCAAAATAAGGTATAAGGTTAAGGCATGGTTTGGAAATAAATTTTTATCAAGTGCAAATATGAAATACTGACTCACCTCAACTTGGATCTTTTCAACTACATCATACTGTTTAATTTTTAAAATAGGTAAAAAATTAGAAATTAAGGAGAGGAGTATTAAATTTAATAAGATACTAAAAATAAATTAAATAAAATGTGTTTGTCTCCATGAAAATTTCCATTTTTATTATTTTTAAAAATCCCGTGCACAGATCTCCATTGTTATGAATGTAGGTTCCCACAGAGTCAATGGACCTGATTCTCCAAAAAAATTAAAAAATTAACTCTGAGTACCTCAAGTTTCAACCACAAGAAGAGGCTAAGAAAAGGAAAAAAAAATTGGTCATATACGTTGCTCCATACATTAATTCTTTTATATTTATAGAAACTAGCAAAATTGAGAACCCTCTTTAGAAATTACAATATAACAAATCAACATTTTAACTCTAAGTTGGTGATTGAAAAACTTCACATCAAGCCCAATTTGATAATATAGAGATGAGATTCTATGGAAAATAAGGTGGAGAAATATATTAGACTATTCCTCAATATTGAAGAAGGAAAACATGCATAGCAATTGAAGGAGAATCAGGATCTTTGACCTCAAATTTATAAGTTTTTGTAGGTGGATCGTAACTTGAAATGCCCTCTTGTCATCACATGGAATAATTAGGGCAAGTCAAATATCTAGTAAAAAAATAAAACTTCTTTGCATCTACTAAAAACTTGATGGATAATGCAAGCAATTACTTATATGCAGTAAAGGTGGCAATAGTTGGAGCCATCTAAGTAATTAATATCCACCACCTCCATCCTAGACTTGCATAAAATAACCATAGTAAAACTATGTTACTATTTTATCACCAATAAATATAGTTAAATAAATTTTAAAAGGTATATTCATAAACAACACTCACAAAATATTCTAATATTTTTATGTGAAACTTTGCGTAAACCTTCATAATCATTAAATAAATATTTATTTTAAATTTTTCATTGACTCAACCAAAATTGTATAAATTGAAAATTGATACCTTAAGTCTTGCCTTGGAATGGCCTAATAAAGTAAAGGTGACATATTCTAATGTTGAGTCTTAAATAAAGAGTAATTCAAGTCACCCAAATTTGTATTCTCTTAAATAAAATAAAATTAAAATAATATTAATTTTGAAATAACTTGTATTACATAAAATTTTTTTCATAGATTTCAGGGTTGATGGGACCCCTACCCTGAATGCTTTTGACTGAAGCTATGAAAAAAATTCCTCTATAATAATAATACCACTTTGATGGGATGTTATAGCCCACAAACTATAAGCCACTCCAACCATCAAACCATACCAACTTATGACATCACCAGATCTATCACAAGACAAGATGTTATAGCCTACCAAATGCAAGTTGCTCAAACCACCTAATAAAACCAACTATCAAATGTGTCATAGCTACCATAGATCTACTCACACGCTTTATATAAATTAATACCACTATTAATGGCCACATTCAGTCTAACATGCCTTAGTGGTAATTGACCCTTGGGGGGCTTGGATACATCCAAGTGACCTCACCAGGTCACCCCCACCTCATTGGTTATTGCATAACATTTTTTAGATATATAATAATTTAAAAATAAAATATGGTAGCATTTTATATATTGGAATAATTTATTATGTTAATGTTTATAAAATACCTCAACTTATTATTTTGGAGGGTTTATCCCTCCGTGAGACTATAGGAATAATTTTTATTTAACTTGGAGTTAGTTCCTATTTTGCTAGCCAACTAGATGACATTGATTTTTTTGCACATAAATATGTTGTGTTTGTGCAAGGTTGACTTACACTATGTTTAACAGATGGGATAAAATAATATCATTTCCTATAATCTAATTGGTCAAAACATTTGGATGATATTGAAAGCTTCACATCATTTGAGGTAGTGTTAAGCAGTGAGGATGTTATGCCATAATTACATAGGGTGCAAATATTATTCACTATTGAATGTGTAGACACCTAAATCTGGCCACCAATAACCTCTAACTAGGCTTTTGACCAATTTTCACCAAAGTGCACAATTTGGCCCAAAAACACTCAAGCACATTAAACGAGTTGAAATTGATATATTTAAGTGCTAATTTTGGCCAGAGTATAATTAAATGGGGTAATGCAATTTATGGGCTATGTAACTTTGATTAGATCATTTTGAGTCAAAATTCTAATTTTATAGTTGGGTGCTCTGGATTACTCTTTTATATCAAATTTCTTGTATGAGACATGTGCCTTTTTTTAATCTTATGTTAAAAACATCCTAAATGGGATAACGGATCCCATGCAACTGACATTAACTTCTAATTCTAATCTAATCAAATTTTAGACCAATAATAAGGCATTTTGATCAATTTGAGTAATTTGTGCACAAAGTGCTTAATCATGCTTAAGAGATAATTTATCCAAATCAAGGCCTAATTAATAATTCCATGGAAACTTGTTAAAAACTTGTTTTTAGAAATTAATATTGAATATCTGCATCATCAGGTGACCTTATTTCTTGGGAAGACATCCCTAGGCCATAAATGCCACAAATATCAAGATTATGGGTCTCTCATGACTCTATTACCTCCCATTCCTCATTAATGTCCCTTATTCCAAAGTCATAATGAGGATAATTATGTATTTTAATTAGATAATTCAATTAATCCATGACCATACATCTCAATCTTGAGATAGACGACCATGGTTTATTCTGGTCATTCTTGAAAATATATAAATAGAGAGGCTATGAATATCATTTTTAAGATTAATTTGTGTGAATTTATAATGTAGGATTGATTCTAAAAGCTTCATGCATACTAGTGTTACCATGCCAAATTGATTCCAAGCCAAGCCAAGCCAAAGCCAAAGGTGCCAAAAAGAGATGAAGGTATCCAAGATTCCACTTCCCAGGACTTCATGAGCATAAAAATGAGCAAGAAACTACTAAAAAGGCATTTGGAGCATCCAAAGAAGGTGAAGGAATTCTTGTTTTTCCTTACTTTTTAGTTATATTTATCATTTATTTTTTGTTACTAAGCTCACCCTAGTAACTAGGCATGAAGATGCTAGTTTAGTGTGTTTTTGATTTGGTTTCATTCACTAACATGATATTAATATATTATTATTATTAAAATTCCTAGTTCACATAATGGCATGCTCAGTGGGATGATCTTCATGAGAGCGCAATCCACAAACTTTTTTTGTGTTTCATAGTTTTGATTCTCTTTTTTTTTGTTGTTTTTGCTTTGAGTAAAAACGACCAATAAAGAAGTCATAAAATATTATTTATTAAATATTTTTATCTAAATTGTTTTATTCATATATATAAATATGTCATTTATATTCTCTAAAAATTTCACAAAAATTTCCTTTATATTTTAGAAGTTATAGCTGTTTTAGTAACTATCACTTTCTATTTTTTATTTTTCTGGTAAAAATGATTAGAATAGAGTTCATAACTTTTGTTTTATTAAATTTTTGCACTTAAATTTTTTCATAAATGTGAAACATATATTATTAACAAAATTTAATTTTTTTTTATCAAACTAACTTATATTTTAAAAGTTATGTTAAAAATACTAACTGTAGGCTTTTATATTTTATGTGCAGGATTTTATGTGTTATATTTTATTTTTAGCCTTCTAATTTGTTGTTTGTAGATGTTAATATATTTAATATTATTATTTTTAAATATTTTATTTAGACTTATGCTAAAATTTTATAATCTAACATATTTACTTTTGGGGTGATGCCTTAAGGGTAGACAAGTAACCGACAGACTTCAAATTTGTTAAAACATGTTTTAGACCATCTTTGGCATGATTTTAAAATGAATTAGGAAAATTATTTTGGTGCTTAAATTAATATTTAAGGTGATTAAATAAGTGTTTTTATAATTATTTTTCAAAGTTACAATTAATACCAAGGGGTCAAATGAACACCACCTCATTTTTCAAAATTGGACTTAAAAATGAACTTACCTTTCCAAGTTTATTATATTCACTTAGTTATTTAAATTAGATTTTTGTTTGGAAAAAAGAGGGATGTTGCATGTATGCTCTTCCATTTTTCCCCATTAGGGAACCCTTAGAATCACAATTTCCATTCCTATTTCAAATAGCCTAGTCCAAGGCTTAGAAATAAAGTCATCTAAAGCACTCCCCAAAAACTCATCAAAGTTTGGGTGACCTTGAAAATGACCCTAAAGTCTTTCTATTTCATGATTTCTTTATTTTTATTCAAACTTGGCCTATGAAGGGGAATTTATTACCTCTCATGATTTCTTTATGGAATATTTGACCGATATTTTTACCTTCTGGCATTGACTTCATTTGGCTCATAATTAGAGTTGCACACAGGACATAGTGACACTTTGAACATCACACTACACTGATCAAACAACAGGATGTAGTGGTTGAAAAAAGGACTAGACCTTTTTGAAACAAGCCAAGTGATACAAACTCAAAATATATGATTTTATTTTGCATTGTTTGGAATAAAAATCATTATGCAATTGATTCCCCTAGAATGTTTGGAAAATTGTAGATCTTAGACAAAACCCCACTTGCCATAGAAGTATTATTGGTGTAATGTGCACCTCAAGGTCCATGTCATAGTACTATCATTTGAGAGAAGGGCGGACGTAAAAAACCTACTATATAATCTGAATTTACTTTTGTACGAACACTTCAAATATTCTCAAATGACGTATAATGATGGATTCCAACAATACCAAGCAACCTTGTCAGTTTAGAGTCTAAGAGTGATTAATTAGTTTGTTTTTTCCTAGATTAAAGTATTTTTTGGAGTCAAAACTTGGTTTAAATAAATGATACAAACCAAAACACATGGTCCTCATTTTCCTTTGAATAAACAGGCATTATGCTACCCATGTGAAGTCATCAAATTTGCCTTGATTCAAAGTCTATCAAAACTTGGGGGTCATATCATCCACTTTGGCACAGTTATGTTGCCCAATTGAGCCTAGACTTTTGACAAATTTTGTTTAAGTCCTTCATTTATAATCTAAATTTGAAATTTCACCTTCATAAGTTCATAGGGTTAATGTGTTAAGTGGGTTTTCCATTTGCACTAAACTTGAGGGAATTTAGGTTCAATTTCCAATTTGGGTTGAAGTCCATTTTAGACTCAAGATCATTATCGCCACTTGATAGACTTAAGCCATTTTGTGCTAAACACTTACACTTTGAGTCTATGTACCACAAAATTTTGAGTCAATAAAAGTAGTGTTATGTTGTCAAAATTATGGGACACTATCTTTGCCTTAGAGAGTTTTTGAAAAAA
Source organism: Torreya grandis (assembly GCA_037957365.1). Taxonomy (NCBI): domain Eukaryota; kingdom Viridiplantae; phylum Streptophyta; class Pinopsida; order Cupressales; family Taxaceae; genus Torreya; species Torreya grandis. The sequence goes on from JARHVA010000681.1 coordinate 4,060,310, forward strand.
ACATTTAGCTACACCTTTTGGGTAGTGTAGCTTCGTTATGCTACCCAAAACATTTCAAATATTGTTTCATAGAACCTCTTATATAGAGTTCAAATTTGTTCCTACATTTTTAGATCAATATGAGTGTACTTTTTTGATCCTTTATCTAGCATAGTTATACTATTCACTTTTATCTAGATTATTTGTCAAAAGAACTAAGTTTTATACCATTATTTGTGAGAAAATAAACTATCTCTAAAGTGTCTTTTGTTTCATACCTTATACCTAGTTTATCGAGTTCATGTCCAAGAATAAAATGCCTAGTTTTTGTTAGAAGTATTTCAAATCCATTATATTAAAACTTTCATCTATTTTAAATTTTATATTTTGACGTCATTTGGCCAAGAGTCCTAGTGCATACCTCGTTTGAGCCTAGCTTTTGATGCCACATTTGACCAAAAGACCTAGCAAATTTTAATTTCCTACCTTACATTGATTTAAAAAACTTCAACCTTAGAGTTTGGAATTTCAATTTTCAACCTATATACTTGCTCATCTTTGTGTGAAAAGTGAGACATTGGACATTTAATGGTAGCTTGTTTCTTCACTAAATAATTTCATAAACCTTTGATTCTTTTAATGAATCTAGACCAAGTTTAAACATCACCTATTTTAGACATTGTTATTTTTAGATTTTGTGGAATTATTTGACATTTTTATCATAAAGGCATTGACTATGAACCCCAATATGTATTCCTACACTCGTAGTGGACTCATGTATAATCTAGGGATTATTAATGTGGTTACACAAGAAGAAATGGTGCAAGACCCATACATAGATAATATTCCTTATGAGATGAATTATTATACCTCTTATAATACTCAATTAGGGGCACAAATCCAAGATCTCTTGGCTAACTATTTGGTTAACACACCACCTTATTCAGAACAAGACCAGGAACAAACCACACAATACCTAGCTACAATATCCATAGTGGACAAGCTAGTTCTTCAACAATCAAATTCTACTAATATGGCTTCCATGTATGATACATTTTTTTTAGCAACATTTGTTAGAGAACAAAAACAAGATTTTGGTTAGAGCCATAGAGGTAGGGGCCAAGTTTCTAGTAGACTTACCTTATGAGAATTTACCAAGCCTAATAATAATTTCCCATAATATCATTTATGATCAACAGAATTCTTCTAGAAATCCTTTGGCTCTAGTCCAAACAACATATTAGGACCCTAATATGCCTAAAATAGGCAAAAAAATAATGGAAGACCACTTTAATCAAATGCAAATAACATATAAAATCTACCTGAATCTAGCATGCAATTTTAATCAGATGAACATGGTGAGAAAACCTATTATTGACTTAATTCCTTCAATAGGAGTTTTGATAGAGTCAACTAGTCAAGAGAATCAGAGTTTAGACCTATTCATACAAAATAATTCAGTAGACAACTTGTTGTATATGCCTATTATTGAAGAAGTGTCTTCTACTTCTACATAGAATAGTGAGCTAAAAGAAGTGGACAATGGACAAATAACATCTAGTCCCAATCAAAGTGGTATTAATGCAGAAACAAGTAGTCAACAACATGTGCCCATAGTTAATACCATGAGTGGATCATCATACGAAGGAATAAGAGCCTCTGTACCCCAACCATCACCACCTATTTCCCAACCTCAACTCACTACTTCCTTAAGTGTGTAACCTATGAGATTAGGTAGTCAACCAACAACCAATGTCACACCTTAAAAATAGATTGTAACAAATCCTACTCAATAAGTGATGAGTAGTATTCCACAATATCAGGCAAAATCTAGTGTACCAATGAAGCTAAGGCTAAATGTATTGCCACTTCAACAAGGGGCAAATAATATTCCACCTCACCAAGTAATGACAAATGTACCTCTTCAATATCAGACTTGTAGACCAATCCAAAACCAAATAATGACTAGTCAATAATGTGTAAATATTGGTTAGCGATAGATACCAAATCTTTAACCTGCTTTTGCTTCCCCATAGGGATTCATGCAAAAAAGAGGCTCCCATGTTTCTCAATTACCTACTAGACAACCATTGATTTAAAATGTGCCACAAGTTTAGAGACAATATCTTGGTCCATAAGTTCCCACTCATTAGCAAGGTTTGATTAGTCAACAACATGTCCCTTTTCAACCACAGTAAGCACAATATAGTTATATCCCTCTATCCCAACCACAAAATCCTCCAAGTTAAACCTTCATAGCTAATCCAAAATAGAATATCACACATCCAAATGTGTAATTCCAAGTACATCCTAATCCACATATACATATTTTTTTTCCATTTCCCAACCCAACCAATATACCCTAACATATATCTCTATCATACCCTAGTCAAAGTGTCCCACTTGTGACCTCCCAACCATTTTCCCAAACCAATGTTCTCCCTCAAACTAATGTTTTATCTAGTTTCCTATCCCAAGAATTACAATAGATGAAGGATGCAATTACTACCATTCAAGCTGGGAAAAAAACTAAAATTTTTAAATTGAATGATGTGTGTTCTTATCCATTCAACATGGAGTACTTGTAGATACTATTTCCTCTAGGATATGAACCACTAAAATTTGACAAATACAAAGGGAAAGCTGACCCTAAAGCCCATTTAACTGAGTTTTTTGTCGCATGACAATTGGTGGCATATAGCGATATATACCTTTTGTTGTTATTTCTAAGGAGCTTGGTTAGACAAACCTTGGAGTGATTTTTAAAATTGTCCAAGAATTTAGTAACAAATTTTGATGATCTTTCTAATAAGTTTGTGCAATAATTTTTATATAATTTCAAACATGAGATTTCATTAGTTGAATTAACATAAACAAAGAAAAATTTGGTGAGAGTTTTGCAAGTTATTTACAGTGATGGAGAGCCCTTGCAAGCCATTTCACCCATAGTTTACCAAATAAACAATTAGTCATTGTGTTTACTAAAAAATTTCATAGTGAGATAACTTATCATCTAGAACTACAATGTGCACATAATTTCAAGGAGATCATCAAAAAAGGTTTGTTGATTGAGTAGACCCTTATTAATAAAGGGATCATCAAGCTTATGTCAACTAATCAGAATCAAGGTATCAATCAGGGAAGTGGCCAAAACCAACATCCAATCTAAGCGCAAGAATGATAACTAGTATAAGGCATAACCAAGATAGACCAAATAAATTCAACCACAATAGGAATGTTGTGGGTAGTGGAGTAACCAAGTCACATCATGTTCAAATAGTGCAAACATCATCTACAACACCTTTTCAGCTTACTCCTACCCAACAACCTCTCCAACCAATGTTGTAAGCATAATAACCAAGACTTGTACAATAAAGGTAGCAACCTTTACCATTATAAACCTCTCCTCCAAGGATAATTGTGCCTATGTGTCATGTCTTTAGTGACCTAGGAGAGCCTATTGAGTATGTATTTCATAAACTTTCCACTACTAATTTGATTAGTTGGCCTATACCAAAGCATTATTTGTAAGACATTCCGTATCTTGATTAGTAACATGAAAATGAATTCTATGAATATCATCAGGTTGATGGGCATAATCTACAAAGATGTGTTCCTATTTTAAATTTGATTGAGAATATGTTGGATAATGGGGAGATAACATTGGATAATGGTGCTTCTACTTCTGATAAAACTCTTGGGATTTATCAAAACCTCTTTTTCCAATATAATAGTCAACAACAATAGCAACAACATTGGCCAGTGTAACAACAAAATCAATAGTATCAAAATCAAAGTCTGAACCATTAGAGCTAGCATAATTAACAAAATCAATAACATAACCCACAATTATAGAACAATGGATAAAACCAAGGTTAGAATGGTAATAACCAGTAAACCTACCATATAGTTGCACATGACTGTAATAGGGTTATAGGTCATACTGTAGAGGGTAGTGTTAATACCATCTCCATTAATCCTAGACTGAGTACTAATCAATCTAGCCCATTACTAAACAATACTACTCAGCCAAATTGCATGGATAATCCTTCTTTGACCTAGGACTACACATAGGCAAACTAGCAAATCAAGACTCCCACTTTTGGACCATATATCGATAACTCACCCTCGCCAGGTGACCACATATAAGTGCACTAGAAACTAAGACTTGTCCTATTTGGTCCCATACCATTCCCAATATTTGTTAGCGATCATGGTCTAATATCTAATTCCAATTATGAAATCATAACTCTGAGGTCAAAGATTACTATCCCAAGCTCACAACCATCTACCACTTTACCTTTTATCCAACCAACAATTTAGTTTCAGAATAAACTATTCAATACTAACTAAGATAAGAAGTTTGATATTGTGGAACAATTGTAGAAGACAACAACATAAATTTCTATTTTAGATTTTCCATAAATGTCATTAATCTACAAGAACATCTTGAATGAGTTTTTAACCCAATACATTGTTACTAATGACATATCCCTTGATAAATTTCAAGCTTTAGTTGGACACCTAGCTCCAACCCAACAAGTCACATTCAACCAAAGTGATATGTCTTCCCTTAGACCACTCCATAATAACCCATTGTACATAGGCATAAAGTGAAATGTGTCCTTATAGACAATGGATCAAGCCTCAACATAGTTTCTCTAAAGCTCATCAAGATTCTTGGGTACAATGATAGATCTCCAACCAAAAATGATAACCATCAAAGCCTATGATAATCAAGAAAGATAATCACAAGGCACCATTAGGTTATCCATTATCATTGGGGCTTTGACCCATGATACACTTTGTCATGTGTTTGATATTGAGTTATCATAAAATATGCTTCTAGGTAGGCCTTGGTTACATGAGATTTGTTTAGTCCTATCAATGCTGCACCAATGTATCAAGTTTTCCCACTTAGGGATGGAAGTGAATATTTTAAGAGATTTACACCCATATGAACAATGAAAACATCTTGAGGCCAAATTTCAAAGATAAAATTATCAGTACAACATGAATACCAGTTCCAAATATGATAAAGGAAAGGATATACTTATTGGTCCTTCATCAAATAATTGCATAGAGCCTAATACCTTGGATTCCCTTTCCCACATGCCACCTTCTAAAGCTTCTAATCATTTCACCATTTCAGATAATGGACTAAGAGAGTATGTGACCCATGATACATTTCATATTTCCAATCTTCCTCAGAATCCAAAAACCTTTGGGTGACCTAAATTCATCCCACATATGCATTGGCAATGAAAGAACAAAGATAAGGGACCCATCACATTTGTACTAGCATCTAACCTATAAATTGACCCTCTTGAAGGGGATGAATTATGGTTATACAATAATGACCAAGTTGATTGTTATAAAAGTGCAAAGTATTCTATTCCCAATAGGATCATGAAGCATCACACTTATGAAGGAAGATGTATCAGACTAAATCAATAAGGAACCATCAAGCCAATTTACATGACTAAGTATGAAAGACCTTATGGACTTAGATTTAAACCACCTAGCGGTCACCCCACAACTCTTATTCAAATTACATCATCAATGCCTAGTGAGGATGATGCTAAAAATGAAGCCAAGTTTGATCACAGCCTCACCTTTGATGACCTAAATGAGACTAACATATTCAATACCAATGTCATTTATACCCTTACCCTAGTCATTCATCATAACCCATTACTGTTATACTATCCCCAATTGATAAATTGGAAATAGCAAGAATCCACTTTGTTGATTAATGAGTTTTAGAATAATGAGGCATTCTGTGACTTTTTAGGCCTTAGAGACAATGTTGTATTGGGAGAATACAAATCAAGATTCTCATTCACATTGGATCCTGAAGCCTATTTTGAAAAATGAGTGAACACCCTTAGCCAAAAATAAATAATTAAAACATTGAGGTCCTAAAGTGAAAATCTCTTTGAGGTGTTTTCTAACTAGGGAAAAATTAAAGATAAAGGCCAGTCTAGTGGTGAAAACCTATTTTAGGTGCCATTAGATGGGGGTGTTTATTCTTCTTCAAATTTAGACTAGAATAACACCAATGATGAACTTGCATATGGATCTAAGTTTAGTTTTGCACAAGAACAAGTATTTGATTGAATGTTTCAAGAATTTCCAACTATTTTTGTCACATGGCTAGATCTCCCATTAGGGGACTCAGATTCATCATGCCTAGGAGATGTTGAAGAGCACATCCTAACAGAAGACCCTGATATAGTCCAATAGGTCAAGTCTTTGCCTACTATCCTAGAAGATGGTTTAACCCTTGTAGTCAAAGATATAATAGAGGTAAACACCAAGACCCCATCAAAATTGAAATGGATAAAATTAGGCATTTCCCTCGCTAAGGAGGAACATGAAGTATTGACATCTCTATTGAGGGAATTTGTCAATATCTTTGCATAGGATTATTTTGACATGCCAGGTTTGGACCCTGCCTTAGTTCTGTACCACCTTGTGGTCAATCTTGATGCCAAATTGGTGAAACAAAAGCTATGTAAGATGCATCCTCACATTGTTGTCTTGGTAAAGAAAGATTTGGAAAAACTCTTAGAAGTAGGATGTATCCGGTCCATTGACATGATCATTGACTCCATAGTAGTTTATTAAATGATTTCACTCATGAATAGCTTTTTAGGATATAACTAGATCAGAATAACACCAAAAGACCAACATAAAATAATATTCACCACTCCATGGCAAACATTTTATTATTAGGTAATGCCATTTGATCTTAAGAATATTGGAGCTATATATCAAAGGGCCATGACTATCATATTCCATGATGTAATGTATGATATTATTGAAGACTATGCCGATGACATATTAGGAAAATCCAAAACCAGGGCTGACCATCCAATAGTGTTACATATGATATTTAAAAGATTATAAGAGTATAAAGTTAGACTCAGTCCAAATAAATATGTGTTTATTGTAACTTTAGGAAATTTACTTGGCTTCCTTATGTCTCATAGGGGTATTAAAGTTGTTTCGGACAAAATCCATGCTATAATCAAGATGCTGCCACCAACCAATTTGAAGTAACTATATAGTTTGTAGGGTAAGATCCAATCACTCTGATGCTTCATATCTCAATTAACAGATAAGTTTCATCCATTTACACATATTCTAAATAAGGGAGTTGAATTTCAATGGAATGATCACTACCAAATAGCTTTTTAACAACTCAAGGACTATTTAGCTAATCAACCTTTTTGATTACCTCATATGTCTAAAAAGCCATTCTTGTTATACCTATCCACTAATGACAATGCTCTGGGGGCACTCTTGGCTCAACATGATGATAATGGAAAATATCATGTTATATACTACCTAAGCCATACCTTGGTCACATTTGAACATAACTATGCACCTATTGAAAAATCTTGTTCAGCCATGGTCTTCATAGCTAAAAAATTATGCCATTACGTGTTGAATAATAGGACCATGGTCATTTCAAAAGTAGATCTGCTTAAGTATCTACTATCTAAAATATATTTACAAGGTAGAAATGGCCAAATGGATCATGCTTCTTAGTGAGTTTGACATAGAGTATGTCAATCAAAAGGCAATCAAGGGATAAGTTCTTGTAGATCAACTTGTTGAATCACCTCTTACATACACAAATCCACTCATATTTCATTTCCCTAATGAATCCATAATGACCATCATTGACACACCTCTTGAGGAGTAGCACTAGAAGCTATATTTTGATGATTCATTTACTTCACATTGATCAGGGGTAGTCCTCTTATTTATTACACCCTAGGGGGACCTAATCCCTAAATCATTCAAAATTAGCTTTCCTTGTACAAACAACATGACTGAGTATGAAACACTTATCATAGGACTTCGACAGATAATACAATGGAATATATCTCATCTAAAGGTTCATGGTGACTCTTAATTAATGATCAATCATGTCACAGACCATTTTTAGACCAAAGATGACAATTTGGTTCCATATAAGGCTATGGTCGATACCCTAAAACAATAAATTAAAAATATCCAATTTGAGCATATACCAAGGGCTAGTAATAGAACTGTAGATGCCATGGTTACTATTGGCTCTATGATTCAACAAATAGACAAAGTTAGAGAATATCAATTCCTTATTGATAATTTTTTCACACCAGCTCATGAACCTTTGATCATTGCAATGATTTGTGATATTGTTGGTCCTAATTCTATCTGGTACTTAGACCTTTACAACTACCTTCATGACCAAGTTCTACCACCTAACCTATCTCAAAAACAAACCAAGACTTTATTCATCATTCCACTCATTATACTCTACTTGGATCCACCCTTTACCACCATAGTTTTGATGAAACTCTACTTCATTATTTAACTTCAGTATAGTCTACACTATCATTAAGAGAAGTTCATGAAGGAGTATGTAGAGCTCATTCTAGCAGGACATTCCTATCTAAAAATCTCTTGCATACTAGTTATTATTGGCCCATGATAGATGTAGATGCAACTACATATGTAAATAAGTGTGAAAAATGTCAATGGCATGTTAATTTGATTCATGCCCCCAACACAAAATCTAAAACCAATGTTGACACCATGGCCATCTGCAACATGGAGACTTGACCTCAGTGGGAAGATCCACCCACTTTATCTAATGGACATAAACATATCCTTATCACCACTGAGTATTTCACTAAGTGGGTTGAAGATATACCCCTCACGTGATTGGAAAGCAAATTTCCAAATTTATCTTCAACCATCTCATTTGCCACTATGGTATCCCCTCTGATATTATATCTGATAAGGAAGGATAATTCAAGAACAAGGATGTATACTAGCTATGTACTGAATATAACATCACATAACATTTTTTTATAGAATATTACCCTCAAGGTAATGGCCAGGCCAAAGCATCAAACAAAACCATTGTCAATATTCTTAAAAATATTGTCAATGATGTTGGTCATGATTGACACCTATAGATATTCCCTACCCTTTGGGCACACCATACTAATCATTATACTCTTATAAGATCCACTTCATACTCACTTGTTTATGGTACTGAAGCCATCCTTCTCATTAAGGTCAAATTACCTTCACTATGCATATCTTTCAAACATGTCTTAGATGATCATGAATATCGTGTAGCTCACTTGCAAGAGCTAGACCCACTTGATGAAAAATGCATAGATACGCTTAAAAATCTTTAGGCATATCAGAACTGACTCAAAGGCAACTACAATCAATGTGTCAAATATAGAAAATTTGAACTTGGTGATCTTGTTCTTAAATAAAACCAAAATAATACTATAGTTGAGAAGAAGCATAAAGGTAAATTCAAACCAAACTAGATAGGGATTTTCATCATTATTATAGATTATAGATCAGGGGCATACAGGCTTACCACACCAGATGGAGATGAAATTCTTGAGCCAATTAATATTATTTACCTCAAGTAGTACTATGCTTGAGCATTAAGGTGTATTATCCATATAGATCATTTCATTGGTGCCATTTTATCACTATTCTTCTTTGTAAAAATATCATTTTTATCCATCATCTTAGCCTTATCTATTTTACCATTCCGTTTTATTAACTAGACGTGTTCTAAAGCCTATCCTATTTGACCTTAGTTTTTGGCATTCATTATGCATTTTCATTAATTGTTTTAAGTACTTCAAATAAAAATCATATTTCAGAGTAATATGACAAAAATTTTGGTAGTTGCATCCTTCATTTGTTATTCCTTTCTTATCACCAGTCTTGTTATTAATTATAACCACTTTTGGGTAAATTAGTACCATTGATCTATGACATTGTGTCCTACTTATAATCACCTATGGGCAAACTAAGAGCAAAATTTGTTTATTAAGTCTTGACATACCAACTTGCCACTTACTATGCCATACTATGCCTTTTTACCACCTGTGCCTATTTTGTTTGAATTGACTACTACACTAGTCAAATTCATATGTTGTAGGGTGGAACTACAATGACTTGAGGTCCTACTTTAGGACTATGTAGGTAGTTCTCGATACTTTTTAAGGTTAGCTCAATTACCCTTTCCACCACACTCTCACTATTTTGTGAGCTTGAACCATTTAGTGTCTCATCCTTCTTGATCAAGTTGAGATACTTCAAAAAATTACAAGAACATATGTAAAATCATTAGAAAAAACCAACATTAACCATTTCTTTACCTTAAGGATTCTAGGAACCCTTACTAAGTTGCACATAAACCACTTGTCACTTAGTTTCCCCATCTTTTTTGGCCTTTTCTCTCATGCACTTGCCATTTTTTAATACCATTCCTCTTCTTCTATCACATCCATTATGTTTATTTTCACTAGTTATCATTTTTCTTCTCATTCCCTGAGAGAACTACATTTGGCTTGAAGTTTTTTTGGATACTACATCCATAGAACTATGTAGGAAATGTTCACTTTCCTAGTGCATATGGAGATAGCTCATCCACCCCCTTTTCTTTTCTTCTATTCCCTCATTTTGTTCATTTGTTAAGTTGTCACTTATTTTCTATGGTAAATGTTCGTATGGTTTCTATTAAGTGTTTCTTTCTTTGTTGTTTTGTTTGTGTGCCTATTTGTTTGCTTTCAGCACTATTTCCTTGATTTAGTTTATGTGTGTTCATTGGGTGATTCCTTATCCACACTTACACTTGAATCTATCCATATTCATATGCTTACATTGTCATCATGATTTATATCATTGGTGCATTATTTTTTATTGAGTAATGGATTATGGGAATCAGTCCTTATGCATATTTTGGCCAAGTCCTCATGATGTTATACCATGATGCCTACCAACATGTGCTACAAAAAACCTCAGATTCAAGAATTCTATTCAGCAATGGTGGCATAAACATCTCTTTATCATTAGAATCCTGATTCACTCTCAATCATATCCCAAATAGAGTAATTAACCATGAAAGAATTTCAACCTTTATTGGTTCAAACAAGCATCTCCCTACTAGTAGGTTGTTCCAATTCGTCATTACCCTTTATTTTAAGTTATCATCATCATTGAACAAGTTTATCTTATTTTCCATAATCAATGTCTAATGATTATAACCATCTATGGGCAAATCATTGTACATCATCCCACCTACATTTCTCAATGATTATAACTGCCTTTGGGAAAATCATTGTATTGTCACCACTTTACTTTTCCTACCCATATAGGGGCATGTTATTATCTTGTTTGTCTATCTTAATTGGGGAAACTCCATTTTCTCAATGATTATAACCACCTTTGGGTAAATCATTGTGTTATCATACCATGTTATCACTATCATGGTACAATGCTTATAACTACCTTTGGGCAAACCATTGTACACCCTCCCACTTACATTATTAGTGATTTTGACTACTTTTTCAATCATTGTGTTTTCACCCTATTATCTTTCTTTTATTTGGTCCCCTCATTTCATTTCTTATCGAGGGACCATTTGTTGACCTACTTATGCCAACCATTATCTCGAGGGGGCAAACCATCTTAGAGTTAGTTTATCATCATTACAGTTGTAGGCATATATGACCTTTTCATTCTTTGAGAAGATGTTAATATGATTATATCTTTAAATGCCTTCCCAAATAGGGGTAAAATGTCGACACCTAAATCTGGCCATCGATAACCTCTAACCAGGCTTTTGACCAATTTTCACCAAAGTGCACAATTTGGCCTAAAAACACTAAAGAACACTAAATGAGTTGAAATTGATATATTAAAGTGAAAATTTTGTCTAGATTATCATTAAATGGAGAAATATAATTTATGGGCTAGCTAACTTTGCTCAAATCATTTTGAGTGAAAATTCTAATTTGCACCTGGGTGCTTTGGATTGCTCTTTTCTATCAAATTTATTGTACGGGACACATGCCTTTTTTATATTGTGTTGAAAACATACTAAATGGGATAATGGATCCAACTCATCTATCATTGGCTTCCAATTCTAATCCATTCAAATTTTAGACCAATAACAAGGCATTATGATCAATTTGAGTAATTTCTGCATAAAGTGTTGAATCATGTTTAAGAGCTAATTAATCTAAATCAAGGCCTAATTAATAATTCCATGGAAACTTTTTAAAAACTTGTTTTTAGAAATTAATATTGAATATCTGTATCATCAAGTGACCTCATTTCTTGGAAAGACATCCCTAGGCCATAAATGCCATAAATATAAAGATTATAGGTCTCCCATGCCTTTGTATTACCTCCCATGCCTCATTAATATCCCTTATTCCAAAGTCATGATGAGGATAATTATGGATTTTAATTACATAATTCAATTAATCCATGACCACACATCTCAATCTTGAGATGGATGGTCATCATTGATTCTAGTCATTCTTAAATAGAGAGGCCATGAACATCATTTTAAGCTTAATTTGTGCAAAGTTATAATGCAGGATTGATTCTAAAAGCTTCATGCAAACTAGTGTTAGAATGACAAATTGATTCCAAGCCAAGCAAAGCCAAAGCCAAAGATTCCAAGGAGAGATGGAGGTATCCAAGATTTCATTGTCAAGGACTTCATGAGCACAAAACCGTGCAAGCCACTACTACAAAGGCATTTGGAGCATCTAAGGAAGGTGAAAGAATTCTTGTTTTTCCTTACTTTTTAGTTGTTTTTATCATTTATTTTGTCACTAAGCTCACCCTATTAACTAGGCATGAAGATTTTATTTTAGTGTGTTTTTTATTTGGTTTCATTCACTAACACAATATTAATCTCCTCTTTTTAGTCAAATTCCTAGTTCACAGAATGCTATATTTATCGAGGCAATGTTTATTAATGTGTTTTATTTTTCATCATTGAATGTTATATTTTTTACAACATTCAATTATAAAAAAGGGTTCAAGTTACACAATGTTTATAAATAATGGCATATTCAATGGTTGGTGAATCTAGTTTCTAGGTAGGGTTTGAATACTTGAGCCAAAATATGGGTTGTTGTGTTACTAAATTTTATGGTTTCATAATCAATTTGGATTGAGATTTTCAGCCTAGGTAATTTGTTTTTGACTGTTAGAGTTTAATGTTAGAATTAAATCTCTAATAATTTTTTTTATTTTTGGATGTTGTGTTATTTTTTTCTTACATAGATTTTTCCAAAAACTTGAAACCTTGGATTAGAGAAAAAATCTACTCCAAAAGTTTTGTTATGAATATATTTTTACAACCTAGGGTATTTGTTTTTGGGGTTTATAATAAAAAAACATAATTTGTTTTCTCTATTTTATTTTTTACATGTTGTTTTGTAAGGGTTTATTTAGGATTTTTATTGGGTGCGCCTTTGATTTGGTGTTGAGATGGTGCATGTTGGATAGCATTTTGAATATTATTGAAGTTGAGTCATGTTAAAAAGTGCATGTATACTTAGATAGATGTGGTAACTGACATGACAAAGTGGAAAATAAAATGAAAAGGAGGACTAGTTCATTGATTTTTTTTCTCCTTTTCTATTTCCTTATGGCTCTAGGTGAGATTTCCATATTTTCATCATGGATCCTTACAAAGGTCTTTATGCATTTAATATACATTGAATATAATAGATGGAAAAAATTCATATCATCAAGGTAAATATTATCATATATTTGGTAGTGGTATAAATATAATAAGTTTGAAGTGCCTTACAACAAATTGAGATTGGCTATAAGTCCATGCAATTCGTAGTATTTAGGATCCACATCTCAAGTCTAAGCATCCCATAATATACTCTTATCTTTATTATGGAAGATGAGGCAAGGATTATAATCAATGTAGTCAATATTTTTTGCCTTCTTCAATCCCACCCATTACTTTTTTCTCAATGTGCAATGTTGTAGGTGCTCCAGTTCCTCACATATGCCAATGAAATAACTACTTGTGAAATGACATAAAATGGAAAGTGTAATTAACTTATCTTCTTATGCACTATGAAGGAGTGTTTTAGAAATATTACTATTTTATTACCAATGTCTTTGGTCCAAAATCAAGCTCTACAAATTGAGTTTGAAAAAATGCAACTTCTACCAAATTAATCATAATTTTGGTGATGGTTTTCCTTCACAATGGTAGACACTCATTTTCCTAGTTTGAAGCCTTTCAATTTTCATTCCTACCTATAATGTATTCATTTGATTAATTCCTTTTATACAATGCATAAACTAAAATATGTAAAGGGGTGTTGGACTTATTCCATTCTTCAACAAGTACCAACTTTTAATATTTTTTTTCAAAATTTGTCATTAGACAAATTCCTTATTCTCCTTCCACATTATGTAATCATATGTTTTGTAATGATGTGTATATTCTCCTAAACATATAAAAAAATAAGGAATGTGTCTGCCTTTTATATATCAATACTAGTCTATGAGAATCCTACTATAAATAAAAAATTATTTTATCAATATGTGGAAATGATAAAGCTTTGAAGTATGTCTACATTTTTATATGTTAATACCTTCTACTCCCAATTATCACTCACAAAAATGGCCATTAATGCCTATTTGACTTGGACAAGATATGTTATTACAATATAACTAGAGGTGTATCCTGTCTCAACTACTTTTAAGAACTCTAACTTTAATATTTATCAAAAAATAGTTTTAGACATGTCTCTATTGGCATTGCCCAATAAGTCTTTGTGAGTTATTGTTTAATTATTAAAATGTAAGTTTTTAAAGAATGAAATATACTAGGATGTCCTCAAATTTGAAATCAAATTTAAATCACAAATTTGAACCCAAATTTGAATAAGGTTTCTTATTTTCCTATATATATTTTGTAGTAATCTTGGTTGTCCATAAGTGGTAGATTAAAAATATAAGTTGTTTATTTTGCTCCTAGTATAATAGTTGGAATGTCAAATGAAGATCTATTTTCAACCATGTTAACAATTATATTTTTGATGTGTTATCTCCTCAATATTTTAAGATGGTTTTATTTGCATATCAAAAGTTCATTTATTGAGTAGAATTGCCATTATAACCATGTTTTTTTTGTATTTAAGTTGGTTAATTCATAGACTCACTTAGCTTATCTAGGTTTTTGTTTAGTGTTTTCAAGATTTACTCAAGCTTATTTCACATTTTTTATTTATTCACTAACTTGTTAATGTTTTTACATAGTCTTTTTGGCATGATTTATTTGTAGAGTTCCCCTAGTCCCATGTTATTAGCCATCCATGTGGTTGGTTCATGTTTACCCTGAGCCAAATTAAGCAAAACATAGATTTAAAATATGCTAAGTATAGAATATTTCCCCAAGATCTAAAAATAGGGCAAGTGGTGGTTTCTTAGAGATCCATTACTTTTCGAAGGCATGAAAGTTTCTATGTGTTTTGAGCTCCAAGTTTCCAAGATTTTGACATGTGGTCACATATTGGGAATTCATATCTTGAGAGGGAATTCAACAATTCTAAAGCTATGGAACCTCTCTGACTTTTAATATCATGACATAGGGTCACATCTTGGGTACTTAAGGATTAAGGAGGAAAATACATAGTTTTCAAGTGAAGGTTCCTCAAAGTCTTGAGATCATGCCAATTGGCACAATCTTGTCAACTCGTCATGTAGAGTCTATGAAAGTCAAAATTATAAATCCCAAATCTCTATCCAACCTGATATTGTGATAGGTATCATAATCTCAAAAATATGTAGCCAAATATTGAATAAAATAAATGATGTTGGAAACTGTGAGCATATGCCATGTGTCTCCACATAACATCATCTTGTTCAAAATAAAATAAAATAGGTTTTTAGGTAAGTGACTTGGCAATTATGGAGCTCAAAATAGATAAAATGAAAGACAAGTGGATGCATGTATCTATGCCACCAAATAGATAATTTAAATTTTATGACCTTTTTAGCTGTCAAACCATCACAATACTAAGACTAAATGATGAAAATAAGGCAAATACTTAAGGGATGGGAAAATGACATTTTCAATGTATTCACAATTATAAGTTGTTAAGTAGAATCAAATGTAAAATTATTAAACAAATGTGAATCACAAAATTTGAATAAGGTCTCTTGTTGTCCTATATTTTTTTTAATAATAATGGTTGCCCATGAATAATAGATTAAAAATTTAACCTATTATTTCATTTTGTTCCTAGTAATAGTTGGAATGTAAAATGCAAATGCAAACTAAAATATTCTGAGTATCGAAGATTTCCCAAAGATCTAAAAATTAGACAGTTGGTAGTTTCTTTGAGATCTGCAAATTTTTAGAGGCATGAAAGTTTATGTGTTCTGAGCTCCAATCTTCTAAGATTATGACATGTGGTTACATCTTGGGCATTCACAGCGTGAGAGTGCAGTTATTAGTTACAAAGTTATAAAACCTCCCCAACTTCCAAGATTTTGACATGTGGCCACATTTTAGGTACCTAGGACTTATAGAGGATAATGTATAGTCTACAAGTGAAGGTTTCCCAAAGTCCCAAAATCATGCCAAGTGGCTATCTAGATAACCCAGCCTATGGAGTATATAAAAATCAAATTATAAAGACCATATCTTCGTCAAACATAATATTTTGGTAAGTGTCACACTCTCAAAAACACACAACCAAAGAACAAACAAAATAAATTCCATATAAAGTAACAAACATATGCCATGTGGCTCCACAAATATCTTCCTATTCAAAATAAAAGAAAATAGGTTTGTAGTAAAGTGACTTGGTAATTGTAGAGCATAAAATAGATAAAAGGAAAAACAAGTGGTAGCGAAGTAGACACACATGCATCTATTTCATGAAACAAATAGTTTTAATTTAATGACCTTCCTAGCCATTAAATAGTCACAAGCCTAAGAGTGAATAATGTAAATGAATAAAAGATTAAAGGGATAGGGAAATGATAATTTCAATGTATCCACAATTGTAAGTTGATAAGTATAATCAAATTCAAAAAACTTTAACCCAAATTGAAATCAAATTTGAATAAAAAATTGAATAAGGTCTCTTGTTGTCCTATATTTTTATGTAATAATCCTAGTTGTCCATGAGTATCAAATTACAAATTTAAGGTATTACTTCATTATATTCCTAGTAATAATTGTAATGTCAATTGTGAATGTAGACTTAAAATATGCTTAGTATCAAATATTTTCCCTAGCTCTGAAAATAGGATAGGAGGTAGTTTCTTAGAGATAGATAACTTTTCATAAGCATGAAAGTTTATAAATGTTCATATTCCCAATATTTTGATATTATGACACATGGTTTCATCTCAAGCATTAAAATATTAGGAAGGATTCCATCAATTATGAAGATTCAAAACCTCCCTAGCTTATGATATTATAATATGTAGTCACATCTTGGGTACCTGTGAATTGTGGAGGATAATGCACAATTGACAAGTGAAGGTTACCCAAAGTCTCAAGATCATGACAATTGGCATGACCTTATTGACTTGGCCCATAGAGTATATAAAATTTAACATTATAAATCCAAGATATCTATCAAACCCAAGATTAAAATAGGTGTCAAAATATTAAAAACATGTAACTAACAACTAAATAAAATAAATGTTAGTAGAAGTAATGAACATGTGTCACATGACTCCATGCAAAATCTTCCTATTTAAAATAAAATAAAATAGGTTTATAATCTAGTGACTTTGAAATTGTAGAGCTCAAAATAGATAAAAAGAAAGACAAGTGGAAACAAAGAAAACACACATACATATATGTCACCAAATAAAGAGTTTAAATTTGATGACTTTTTTAACTATCAAACCATCATAAGAATAAGATTGAAGGATGAAAATGAAACAAAGATTAAAGGGATGTGGAAATGACTATTTTTATGTGTCCATAGTTAAAAGTTACTACATAGAATTAAATGCAAAATTTGTAAACCAAATTTGAATCACAAAATTTAAATAAGGTGTCTTGTTGTCCTCTATTTTCTATAATAATATTGGTTTTCCTTGAGTATAAGATTAAAAATTTAAGCTATTGATTCATTCTATTCCTATTAATAGTTGGAATATCAAATGTGAATACATACTCAAAATATTCTAAGTATTGAAGATTTCCCTAAGCTCTGAAAATAGGACAAGTGGTAGTTTTTCAAATATTTGTAACTTTTTAGAGGCATGGAATTTTATAAGTGTTTTAATTCCCAAGCCTTTGATATTGCAACACATTGTTTTACCTTGATAATTCATAGCTTAGGATGGAAATCAACATTTCTTAATTTATAAAACCTCATAAAATTTCAATATCATGACACATGGCAGGTACCAGGGACTTGTAGAGGACAATGTATAATTGACAAGTGAAGTTGTTCCCCAAAGTATTGATATTGTACCAAGTGGTATTATATCATCAACCTAACCCATAGATTATATAAAAATCAACATTATAAATCCCATATATTTGTCAAACCTAAGATCATGGCATATGTCACAATATAAAAACATTTAGCCAAATACCAAATAAAATAAATGCCATTGAAATAAATAAGCATATGCCACATGGCTCGACACGACATCTTCATAATCAAAATAAAACAAATATGGTTTTCAAGTAAGTGGATTGGCAATTGCAGAGCTCAAAATAGATAAAAGGAAAGACTAGTAGTAGCAGAATAGATACACAAGCATATATGACACCAACTAAAGAGTTTAAATTTGATGACCTTCCTAGCCATCAAACCATCATAAGCCTAAGACTAAAGGATGAAAATGAAGTAAAGACTAAATGGATGTGGAAATGATAATTTTAATGTATCCACAATTATAAGTTACTAATCAAAATCAAATACAAATTTTGTTAACCAAATTTGAAATTAAATTTAAATCACAAAATATGAATAAGGTCTCTTGTTGTCCTATATATTTTTTATAATAATCATAGTTGTCCATGAGTAGTAGATTAAAAATTTAAGCTACTACTTCATTCTATTCCTAGTAATAGTTGGAATGTCAAATGTAAATCTGTTTTAAACCATGTTTAAGAGAAATTTCTACAAGTTAGTTTCTCATCATTTTGTGATATAATGAAGCAATTACTATAAGCCTAAAAGGAAAAAAATTATCATGAATTTTTTGATATTGAAAATGAGACCAAATAATTTTCTGTATTGACATAATGATGCTTAAGATGTTTGAGGAGGCAAAGGAAAATTAACTTTTTCACATTCATCACTCAAATTACAATCAACTTTTTTTCTTGCCACTCATTTCTAGCTATTATTTTTTTACATTCTTAACATCACCTTCATATTGCTTGGACTTGGAATTTTTTGCCCTTGTTATTATGTACTATCCTCTTTATAATATATCAAAAGTATGTTAGTTTATTTTTTAAAGCATCTACAAAATGAATAATTAAAAATAACTTAACAATTTTTTTAAATGTTCATTATTTTTAAAGAATGAAATTTTTTATTTAAAGTTATTATATATTTAACATGATACTAATTTTATATAGGTAGATGAAACTCTTACAATAAGTTTGTTTTTGAAAATAAAATTACTTTTAAAAACATATTCATAAATTTAATCACATGTTTTATTTTCCATAAATCTAATTATATAATCAAATAAAAATTCATTTTATCATTTAAACAACCAAAGCTTTTAGATTACTCCCATCTAAAACCATATTCTAATGAATAATATCTGACATATAGTTATTAAAATTAGTACTACAATTGTTAAGTGTTAGTCAATGCTACAATTGTAGATGCATATTCAATTCTTGCACCACCTTCTCTAAATATACTTACCACCACCATCATCATTACAACTTTTCACCATTTCTAAAAAATAGAAATCGATACTAAAGGACAAAATGTAATGTATTTTATAGTTCATAGAATTCATTCTAAGCATTTCACCTACTGATTCATTTCAATATTTATTTTTAAAAATAAATAAAAAATGATGATTACATAGAAGAAAGGATGTGTGTTACTAGTGATATATATATATATATATATATATATATATATATATATATATATATATATATGAAATAAATATTGTTAAGGAAACAACCAATATGAAAATGCTACTTATGATATCTTGGAAGAGAAAAATGGGCTATGTTAGGGTTATTTCATATGATTTTAAGTCATACTTCCATTAATATTAGTAGGAATCTTAGATATTTTCATTTTTATATAGTTTCATCTTTAATTGTGTTGCATCTACCCATTCACCACCTATTTAATCTCCTCATCATTGGGTCTTACATCCTTTGTTATAGGGTATTCCAAAAGAGTTATGGGAAGCAATGGTGCCAAAATGAGCATGAAAATTCATCCCAAAAATATTCCATGAGGTGATGTTATTATCCTTAAAATAATCCCCAATGTTATTTTAGAATGCCCAAGATTTGATAAATCTTACAACTATTATAAACAATCTACTCTTGTTGCCTATTTTGTTGGTCAAATTTCTGCTGAAAGTACTTTGAAATCTTGGGTCCATAGTAATTAAGAAACCCCTCATGGTGTTAAAATGGAGGGGGTCCAAAATATGACCAAGGGAATTTTTTATTTAATTTTAACATCTTAGATCACTGTCAAGCCATTATTGCCCATGGATCCTAACCTATCTATAACATGCTAGTCATGTTCTCCCATTGGACTTGAGACTTCATCATCTTAAAGCATGTGAAGTTAAATATTCTAATTTATATTTAATTTATTGGTTTATCCTTTCCATTATGGAATTTTGTGTACCTATTCATTAAACCCATACTTAATTTATAGGGTTTGAGCAAGAAAATTTATCTACAACCTAGCCTCAGAAACACATATGCATGGAAGTGGATCTCTCCAAGGATCTCAAAGGAAACCATTGACATCTAAATTAGTGATAGGTGTTTATTATATACACATAATATTTTCAAACTTTATCAATTAATGATGATTTTTCTCTTAAAACAACTTATCAAGTCTCAAGATATATGAGTGCACACCTTGAATTATACACTGGGAAAGGGGTAGGCAGATCATTGGTGCTTCTTAGTATTGTTTTCCCCTATAATACCACTTTTTATCTACACAACCATCTCCTAAAACACTTCCCTAAGCCTTATCTCCTTTATTTCACACTTCTCCCACCATTTATCACCTTCATTAACCCTTTCCTAATCCTAAAATCCTCTTTGATGGTTTAAATTACACTATCAACCCCATTGACCTTGTACTCAAATTGATAAAACTCATTTAGGGTCTAGATCAGCCACTGACTAACCTAAACCAAGACCTAATTTGTTTTTATCAATAATGATATAGAGTCAATTAGGTTGACCTTGTCAGTTAAACTTTTGGAAAGGTTTATGGTTAGATTCATCTATATATACACATCCATTTCCATAGTTTATAAGATAAGAGAAGAAGAATAATATTATTTTGTGCATCTACTAATCCACCATTCTACTTGAGGATCATAGCTTAGGGTTTCAATACTTTCTTTGGATATATTTATCTTGTCTTATGGAGAAGTCTTTTCAATGCATAAAGAAATTTTATAGCCTAGAGGTGACCTATCCTTGTTATCTTTACATACCACAACAACCTCTTGTGAAGCACCTTGGCTAAGGGAGAGATTGAGGCTCAACAGTTTTGCCTTCAAAGGTAAGTGTTCCTAACTTTTTCCCTCCTTTTTAAGAGAGATAGATTTGCATTGGTATTTCTCTCCCATGTGTTAAGATATTCTATACATTAACATGAGTATAAATATTATATGCATGTTTAAATTTTATGTTTATTACCCCCACTTTGTTCCACAAGATTAGATTTTAATTTATTTTGCATTATACTTTCTGAATATGAAAACATAGGACCTAACTAGGGTTATCGCATGATATTTCTTAACTAGAGGCTTTAGGACCCTCTGTAGTGTTGTTATTATGGTAATAGATTCCTTAGTTAGGTATAATAGGTCCAACTTTGTCATGAACTTGAATATATAATGTATCAAAAATTGGAAGAGTAAGTAGGATTTGTCTTTTTTGAGCTAGGATTAATTAATAGATTAGTTGCTTTTCCCTTTGCATACATTTTGATGAACCTGATGTGAATCAAACACTTATAGGTTTTATTTCATGCTCTAATTTTTTAATCATATTATATTTTTATATATTTATAATATTATATCAAACCAATTGGTATAGATATTACATTATGTGCATAATTTTAACATACAATCACTCTAAAATGACACTATTTTGTCTATGTAAGTCTTTACTAAATACAGGTTACTAGATTGATTAGTTTGGTAAAGTATTTTTATTAAAATCTATATTTTCATACATAATAAAACTATTTGACTCTATCTACAATTCTCTTTTGTCAACATACAGGTCTGTAAACATAGTCGATCTAGTCAACTCTGTACACAATTTCTTCTTTAAGCATACAGGTTTTGCAAACTTTGTCAAATTAGTCAATCCTCTTAGAATAATTTTGAATAAAAATTTGAACATCACATAATAAAAAAATTTAAATCTAAAAATATTCAATCCCATCAAGGTTCATTTCTTTCTCTCTTTATCATTATAGTTTTCTTTTAGTACTATTTTTCATAAGTTTGTAGTCTATAAAACTGTAGCCCTAAAACAAACTGGGTTGACTTATTTGAAAAAAATTTGTAGTCTATATTATATATAGGAGACTTATTTGACCTATTTAACCATGTTATTCTATATCTTGATTTTGAAAAATATTAATGATTCAGTCGACTTTGTTCTACACTATTTACATATAGTGTCACCTGAACTGACTCTGTACTCTTCTCAATCAAAGAATTAACCTATATTTGTTAGTAATTAATTCAAATTTTAATTTTAATTTGGTTGCATGCTTAGAGTAAAAAACATAAATTAAATAGGTAGTTTTTAAAATTACCATTTTAGTTTCATTGTTTTTCTCTTTTGCACACACTATGAATCACGTTTCATTCAAAAATCATTTAACATTTGTCTTCCCAAGATCTACCTACTTGGATTTCATCACCAAAAGGGAAGTTGACTTGTTTTTTTGGCCAAGTATAAAAATTTTATTGCTGGTATATATTGGTAAATCATCTGATACCCTTATCACTATGAGATTATGAAGTGAGGGTGTAGGACCCAATACCAAGTTAGTACCATTGCCAATACAAATCCATCTCAACCTGAACATCTTAAAACTAGCCTTAGATTATTTTCTAAGTCCTTATGTTATCCAAATTTACATCACATTCAAATTAAACTTAATTATAACTTAATAACACTTAGTATGACCAATTAATTAGTATTTCCTTTCTAGTTACTACTAGTTCTTTGATCATTGTATGTTGTATTATAAAATTTACATTGGCTAGATTTGGGGTAAGGTTTGAATTATGTGTTCCATATGGATCAATCACATTGATATAATTTCTTGTGTGATTTATTTAATTTTTATTCAAAATTATCTTGAAATTTTTTCCTCTATTTCAGAACACAATCATTTCTATTGATATAGTCTCTTATAGACTATTTAGCCTTTCTTCTTACAATACACAGTTAACCTGCCTGAATGTGTATCCTTATCTTCTTATTTAGTCCCTTGTATAAAAATTAAACAATCAACCTATCTAAATGTGTCTTCTTATGCTCTCATCTTATTCCCTATTCAATAGTACATAGTCAACTTGTATGACTGTGTTCACTTTTTCTTTGTTTTGTTCCCTAATTTATAGAACACAGTTGACCAATTCAACTTTGTATCTTGTTTTCTAAGTTTGTATTTTCACCACCCATTTATCTTAATTTTCTCATCATTAACTTCTTATTTTAGGTTAATAAATTTTTTAATCCAATATACATGATGATATTAACCAATCTCAATAGGTTTCCCCAAAAATAGCTTGTGGCTTCCAACTTTAGTTGAAGTCAATGTGCATATTACCACTCACACTAGCAGTTATGGGAATCTTCCTCATTCATCATTAGTTATAAATCCTATTTTATCCTTATAAGATGATCCTAAATTAGAGTATATACCTAGAATGATCTTCTTCATTAACAAGTTTCTTCAACATAGAAGAAAGGACCCTTCAACTATTTACAATCTCATGATAGGTGGTCAAGTAAAAGAACCACTTTTACCCTCCCCTAAATTCTCTCATGGATTTTTGGGTGACACCTTATTTTATTCTCAACCTCTCCATTCTATTTTAAATCCTTCCCACATTATGACCTCTTATTATATGATCTGTTCAACCTCCATGCCAAGTATCTCCACTAACATGGCATGTTCAATATCTAGTGGGCCTTTTCCAAGGCCCTTTCTCCTAAATCAAGCCACTAGTGCATCATTTTATACCAATTCCAACCATGATATTAGTGATTCATTTTATTCCAATTCCAATCCTTCCATTAGTGCATCTTTTGCTACACATGATAAACATGCTACTAGTGATTCCTTTTCTACCAATGCTTTTCACACCACTAGTACCATGCATGCCACTACTCAAAGTGGAACCCAAGACACTAATACTAATACTAATGCTTTACATGTCACTCAAAATATTCAAAATACCAGTCAAATCCATTAACTCTTATTTTAAAATATCAATCAAATTAATTCTTTTCAAACTAATAATGCTAATTAAATGATTCATATGTAAAATAATCTCAATCATCTTCAAAATCAACCTCAATAAGTTCCATGAGAAGTAAAACATATAAATACCCCCTCACCCCCCCCCTTATGGATTCCTATGGTAACCTCATTACTCAAACACCCCTTGTTAATAAAAAGATAAAAAATCTTCAAAATAAACCTCTTATACCTCAAATTGCCAATATCGACATAAGAGGTATCACACCTACCATTAGTTATAATGGGTCAACTGATCCTACTTTATATTTTTAAAAAATTGGTAATCTCTAAAAAGTTTGGGTCAAGCTTAACACTTTTGTTGCTACCAAGTTTTTAGACAAAACACTCTCTAAAGATGATTTAAATTGATACAATCAAATCAAATCCCATTCTATCACTAGCTTGGAAGATCTGGTTGACTCCCTAGTACATGAGTTTCAAACTAGTGATCTCCTTGAGAGTACCTTGGCTCACTTTATCAATTATAAGTAACTTGAAACCAAAACAACACAAGATTTCATCAAACAATGGAAGAACTTGTCTAATAAGTGTGAACATAACATGGAAAATGATAATCTCTTTAATCTATTCACTAATGCTCTTTATCCCAAGTTGCAATATCATGTTAGGACTCTCTCTCTAAGAACTTTGGAAGAAGATCTTGAACAAGAAAAATGCCAAAAATTTCTCATGCACCAATTTGAACCATCCTAACCTCATGTGGGCACTCTGATTCTCATTAAAAATAAAAATCTTCATGTTACCAATGATGGTGTCACTAATACTTATGACACCATTCAGAATATTCAAGCCATTACTCCCAATAATGTTGTGGAGCATGATCCTACTCTAAACAAAAAACCTAATACAACTTTTTTATGAACAAACAACATCAACATTCACAAACCATTATCATTAGCTAAGATTTAAAAGCATCTACCAAGGCCTCTACATGAGATTTTGACACCACTCATCCAATGAAATCATGGTATGATCCAACAAATTTTCTCATTTCATGCAAGTTGGGGCCACTCTCATGAGACTTGTAGATAATTATGTGATGTAGCTATGGATTTTTTTTCTTGGCCCAAACTTTAACCATGATTTAATCATTCTCATGTGCTAACAAGCATATGCAATAACATTTAAAGCTCACGAAACACAAAACAAAAATCAATCTTTAAACTAAGCTAATGTTCATTTTACCATATATAAAGACCCTCTTCTTAATAATCAAGACATCAATGACAAGCCTAATCCTTACAATAGTGGTGTTGAAATTATTATAGACCAAAATCTTGAAAATAATGTGGTAAATATGACTAATATGCAAAGGGTAGTTTATTTCATTGATTCTACTCCAACACACATACACCAAACCTCCCAAACATTCCATGTTATCTAAGATTCTTCCCCATCTCATTTGATAGAATTGGGGCAAGAGGACCTTATCTCTTTCCAAGAACCACATCCAACACCTCAATTAGATAACACTTCTTGCACTATATCTACCACTCCCCCAATAACTTCACCTATTGAAAACATTCCTCAACCTTCCAATAATATTTATTTAACTCCATCACAATAATTACCTAAATCCACCATCCCATCATCTAAATATAATCAAATAATTTTTCCTCAAACTAAATGAACCACATATTATAAACACAAGTTTGAATGCACTTCCAATCCTCCTTCTCAAGAGATCCTACAACATTATGCACATATATCTAGAAGTCTCCCCATGGGTTATAATAAATGGGACCCTATCATGGAAATTACTAATATTCCATGCCAAATACCCTTTATAGAAATCATGTGCACTTCTCCTCATCATCACAACCATTTGATTTAATTATTATTCTAAATGAACATCACTCATCCTCCCCTATAAAGACATGAAACTAAATTAATTGGGTTTGAGGATAGTATATTAAAAAAATTCAAAGAGATTTTTATGCATGTTGATGAATCAATAAACACTTCTCTTTCTCTTAAATTTCCTATTTCTTCCATTATTCTAGATGAGATTCTACTTTGCTTAAATAATATTCCATCCTTTTTTATCATTCAAATTGTTGATATCCAAATCAAGCATGATTTGATTCATAAGGGTTTAACCACTTGTGTTGCTTCCCTTGATTTCATCAAAACTCTTGGATATTATAAGTGTAATATTAATTCCATCTTTAGTACATGTCAAGTTCATGATAGAAAGAAAGTACCTCCTTTAGGTTGTGTGTGGCTTCTTATTACCATCACTCCTGCCAATATTCAAGTGAAGATTATGATATTTAACTTTCCTCCTTCATATAATATATTTCTTGGGAAACATTTCACTCATCACATGAGGGTTATATCCTCATCTTCCTACCAATGCATCAAGTTTACCCACAATGGTGCTATCTATATGATTTAAGGACACACAAACCATTGGAATTTAGAACAATTCCAAGAATGTGGTGTCTTTCAAATTCCAACCCTTGAAACCTTACCTAATATCCTATTTTGGGAATCCCAACATTTCAATTATCCTATCAACTCTAATCAAGCTTGTCGTGGTCACCCTAAACTCATCAGGAACATACCACCTAACTTCTTAGATTATGATGATGATCCAAAAAAAATCAACATCAAGATCCAAAATTTGAATCTCTCCCTCATCTCATTACCCATGTTTTTCCATCCTTATTTAATTATCCCTTCAAGTATACCTTATCTTATCATGGTCACCCAAAAATCATTAGGAAAATACCACCTAACCTCTTAGATTATGATGATGATGATCTAGATAAATCAACATTGAGATCAAAAATTTAGATCTCTCCACTGATTTCATCACCCAACTTTTTCCATCTTTGAAACTACATTATTGTCATCCACCTATCAATGACATACTAGTGGTCTTAACTAAGATTCAACATTATATTCATCATGCCACTTCTAATGAAAATATCATACCCACCTGTACCATATACCTTTATACACATGATTATGATGATGGTTATACTTTATATGATCCATTCCAAGGAGGATTTTTCCAAGCTAGATATGCCTAGATTTTTTGGTATCATACTTCTTTGTTTAAATTTTTACATTCCTCTTATCATATTCCTTCTTTCATAGTTCCTAATTCTATTATTTATCCTCTTTTTCATAGGGTAGAGATGGATCAATCACATGGTACACCTTCATTTTTAATAGTGCCTCTTAGGAAAATGCCATGGCTAGTCCCTATCATTTTACTAGATAACATGATCATTATAATTGAATATCCCCAAAGATGTTGGCCAATCCTCTTAAGATTTTTGTGTGTATTACTTCACCCTTAGCTAAGCCTAGTTTTATTCTTACTCCCACCCTAACTTTAGCTAAAACTCTTCATGTATCAGATTTTGCTTCTCTTTTAAAGAAGCCTATCCTAGTTTCTTCACCAACACCACCTCCCCTTGGTGATGAACTTATCCCTTTGATTCAACTTAATCCCTTACTCACCCAATAGGAATATCAACCTTATTATGATATTAACAAAGTTACTTGTGATTGGACAAAATAATGCCAATTATATCAGCCTTCCTCAACTTTTTCTTATACCTCTTTCATTAGTATACACGCAAAGTCTACTAGAAAGCATATTTATTGATTCCACAACAAAAATAATCATTCTTCCACCCATTTTTAAAGGCTTCCAAAATATATTAACACATTACATCCTACCCTTCCTCATCCCAAAGATAAGGCTATACCTCCTCCCAAGTTGTTACTTGAATATATCCCAAAATATAGAGAGGTATATTACCCTTGGCACTAGTGTGGTACCCATCATACCAATCTCTTTTGCATTATCCAACATCATCTTCATGATCACCTTATGACCATTCCTATGCCCACTATTCCTCCTCCCATAGGTCACCCATGTAAGACGGATCTTCCTTATTCACATGTGGTTTATAATCCACATACATCCTCTCCCCCACCCATGGTTCCTTCTCCATCGGTGGTTCCACCTTCATGTCCCATAGATACCATTCCTATTCTAGAATTTATTCTCCTTCTTGGGTATTCTATGCATGATATCCCTCATGATCATGATCTTTTAGCTATGCCTACATTTTCTATTGAGGATAATTGAGGAGTGGTATTTTCATAGATTTCCATGAAGATAAATGAGACTCTTGCTACTGTTAGGATCCATATTCATAGAGATATTTGAAATTACATGGATAATATTTATGGATAGATTTATTAGTATTTGTGAACACAAAGTGGTGTTCCTTTACTTTCTTCTTCATTATGATTTTGAATTGGAATTGTGATCCTCTTTTACATATGTCTTATATCATTTGACTATGTGTAAAATTTTGCTTCATTTATCTCTTTCACATGGATCTTTATATTATACATTAGGTGTTGTATATGGTTTCATTTTCTTTCATGTTTTCTTATGGTTTATTTCCATGCTTTCCATGATTACACATCTATATTTATGATTTCATTTCTTTTCATGGATGTATTTGTCCTTTTTAATGTTTTTTCCTACTTTATCTCAACAACATGGATAATTATTATTATGACTTGGTTAAACAAACCTTGTTCTTCTTAGTAATCATTCTTCACCATGTGATCAATTATCAAACAAGACATCTCATTGTAATACTATTTTACTGATCTACTTTGGATCTCCTTTTATTCCCCTATCTCCTTTCGTATACTAAGCATACACATGGTTGAAATTTGAGATAACATACTAGTTCATAGGTAAGCCTCAATGTTTAGTTAGTCATATCTATGAATATTTAACTTATTTTAACAAAAGTCTAAATCTAATTCATGTGTATCACTTTTATCACTCATGTTAGTTATTCCAAATTCATATGGAGGAGGAATCTTAAAAGCTATAAAATTTTAAAATCCAAATCATTTACACAAAGGCAATGATAAAAAAGACAACATACAAATTTTAAAAGTCAAATCACATTAAAATAAGTGATTCACATCACATCTCCTTTTTCTAATGAATATCAAATTCCACAATTGGCCTCATGATAGAGTCA
Source organism: Torreya grandis (assembly GCA_037957365.1). Lineage (NCBI taxonomy): Eukaryota > Viridiplantae > Streptophyta > Pinopsida > Cupressales > Taxaceae > Torreya > Torreya grandis. The sequence continues at coordinate 4,089,936 of JARHVA010000681.1, forward strand.
AGGTCTATTATGGTATGGTAGGTTAGAAGATTATAAAAATAAAATAAAAAATATTTTAGTGATACCTTTTATCACATAATTACCCAATCTTTGTAGTAGATCGATGAATCTATAAGAGGTCCTAAGAAATGAGGAACATGTTATGGGAAGGTAGGTCCATTTTAATAATCTAGTTCATATAACCAACATGAGTTTATCTTAGTATCTCATTTATTTTCTTATATAGCTTTATGCTTATTGTGAATGGGTATCCTTTGTATTTTTATGGTCACTAACCACTTAGTGTCTTTCTTGTGTACTTAGTATGACTCATTTTTCCTAAAGTTTTCTCATAGATGTCTATGTTATGATTTGTACATTACCTCTTTCATTTACACCATTCCTAATATTCTGCCTTGAGAGATATTGTTTTGTTAGTTGATCATTCACCTAGGGTTTCCCTTTGTGAATTTCATTGTAAGACCATATATAGGATTGTACCTTCCTCATAAATTACCGCATTATAAACATCCTTTTTAAATCATTCCCATAGTTGTTTCCACCTCATTGGTGTTTCCTTTATGAGTTGAAATGTAAGACCATGGATAGGACCAGGCCCTCCTCAAAAAATATTCCAATACCCAAGTCACAATGAGATTATATGTGTCAAATTTAAGATAAGTAGTGATTGATTATGAGTTACACATTATATACACTTAATATTTTCAAACTTTTATTGATTACTGACACTTTTAACTTGTAGGAACCTATAGAGTCTCAATCCATTTGAGTACATGCCTTAAGGGGTCCACCAAGAAAGGGGTGGGTAGACCATAAATGCTTCATAAGATTTTTTTACCTTTTTCCACTTGCCATCTACACACTCATCTCCCAAAACCATTAACCCTAAGCTTATTATTCTTAATTCTACCCATTCCAATCATTTTCCTCTTTCCATCATCATTTTTTACCTTAATTCCATTTTGGACTATCAGTTATACTAGGTCAACCATGGTCAACCCTATACAATTTAGGGGTATTCTTCACTTTTTAGGTTTGTTTGCCTTTCAGCCGACCTAGCTTAGACCTAATGAATTATCCTAAAAAACATAAATGATCAAGCATGGTCGACCCTATATAATCAATGTTTTTAAGATAATTTAGGGAAATATATACCTATATATACAAGTTCATTTCTAACCATTTGTAAGAAGAGAAGCTAAGAAGAATAAGTGCGAATCAACATCTACTTATTGGTCATTCTACTTGAGGAATAAAGCTTAGGGTTTAATACTTTCTTTGGAGATACAAATCTTGTTTTATGGATAAGTATTTTAGATGCATAGATAGATTGTGTATCTTAAAGCTAATTTGTCTTTTTTATCCTTACATACCACAATAATCTCTTATGAAGCACCTTGGCCAAGGGAGAGATTGAGGCTCAACAGGTTCATCTTCAAGGTAAGTATTCTTAACTTTATTTCTCCTTTATAAGAGTAAAAAGATAATGCATTTGTGATTCTCTTCCCATGCATTAGGATTTCATATAAATTAACATGATTATATGTATTTTATGCATGTTTAGTTTAGTTTTTTTTTATCCCCCACTTTGTGCCACAAGCTTTGGTGTGTACTAGATTAGATTTACTTTCTTGTTTATTAGACTTAAGTGAAATATAAAACTTTAAGACTCTTTTAGGGTTGTTACATGATTGTGTTAGACTGTAGGATTTGGAACCCTACCTCACATGGTGTATTGTGACAAGTTATCCCCTAATCAGGTATATTAGACACCCATATTGGTCATGCTCCTGCTTAACAAATGTATTCTCAATCAAAAGTGTAGGTATGCTCTATATTCTCTAAGTCAAGATAAATTTATAGACATGATGAATTTTTAATTTCATACATTTTGGTAAACCCTATGTGAATTAACCCTTACAAGATTTATTTCACTTTCTTTCACTATTTTTATCACTATTTTTATCATATATATGTCATACTAGATCGACTCTGTTGACCCAATTCTAATCTCTGTGCACAAGTTTTTAAGAACATGTAAATGGATCAACTCAGATGACCTAATACAAGTTTCTATACTTCTAGTTTAGACTACTAGGTCAACCCATTTGACTCTGTACACTTTAAAGCATCCAAATTCAACTACTAGGTTGACCCTAGTTGACCTTGTACATTTCAAGCATTTAGTAGTAGGATTATGAAAAGCTTGATCAACCCAATTAACCTAATTAGTAGGTTTTGTAAGCATATTCTAAGGTTCTTGACTATAAATTTTCATTTTCAACATCTTTGATCTACCAAGGTTCCTTTCTTTCTATCTATCTCTTTCTTTTATGTCTTTCCTTTCACAATTTGTAGTCTTCAAAACTAACCCTGCATAGATAATTAGATTGACCCTGTCGACATGATTTTATGTTTTATGTGTTGTATAAATAAATAGGTTGACCCTAGCCAACTCTATTCAATTTTAGACCTTACTTTTGTAGTATAGGTTTGACCTTGTCGACCTTATTCTATATTTTATGCATATAGTGTCAACACTATACGTTGTTTGTTACAATTATTCTCTATATTTTAGTAATTAGTTTACACCTTTCCTTTATTATTGCTTGCATGATTAGAATAGTTCATATGGTCTAATCAGGGGTTTTTTAATTAACCATTTAGTTTAACTATTTATATTTTATGCACACATGACCAAATCACATAATCTAAACAAACACTTCAACATTAGTCTACCCAAGGCCAACCTTCATGGATTTAATCACCAAGGGGGAAGCCAACTTGATACTCTAGTCAAGTATAAAGTGTGGTTAATGGTATATTTGGCTAATTACTTGACACCCTTATCATTATAGTGTGTGAAGTGAGGGGGTAGGCCCCAATACCAAGCCTTTATAATTGCCATTATAGTCCCTTTCAGTCCAAACTACTCAAAACCATCCTTAGATTTATATCTAGTTATTTTATTATAGCTAACTTCCCATCAAATTTAAAATAATATTCTTAATAATCTAATAAAACATTTAGGTTGACCAATTAGTTAAATCTTTACTTTCCAAGTTGATTACTTGATCTTTACTCAATTGTGTGTGAAAAAACTTACATTAGCTATCATTAGTGCAAGGTTTTATATTGTGTGCTTCAATTAGATTGGATATCATTGATCCAATTGAATATTTGTTTCCCTTTATCTATTACTTTCCTAGATTAACTATAAAAATTATCTTGTTTCAATTCATAACTTATTATCAACCTTTTCTTTTTCTTTGTCTATTGTACTATGTTGACCCAATTAACCTTGTACTTTTTTCCAGCCTCTATGTACTATATAAGATCAACCCAGTTAACCTTAAACTATCTATAACTCTTTTTACCTCTTTTTCCAATCTTTTTACAATATACTAGATCGACCTAGTCAACCTTGTATAGTTTTCTAGTCCCTATTTCTATACTAGATCATCCCAGTCAGCCCTGTATTGTTTTAGTTACTTATTAGTTATTTGATTTCTCATCTCTCTTCCTTTACCTTCATCATTAAATTTCTCCTTGATAGTGAAACTAAGTTGCAATTAATAGACATAATTAATCTTACCAATCCTCATAGGGTCTCCCATAGACAGAGTAGGGATTCTCTCTCAGTTGCTAGTAATGTTCATATTGCCACTTGCATAATGAACTATGGGACCCCTCCTAATAACTATTCTATTTTGTCATTATAGGATCAACCTGAGTTAGATTATACTCCCAAAATTCTCTTCTTTATCTCTAAATTTCCTCAACATTAAGGAAAAGATCCTTCTACCATTTAGAATCTTATGATTAGTCATTAAGTTGAAGAACCTCATTCACCTACTCCTACATTCTCAACTAGATTTAGGAGGACCAATTTATTTTATTCTAAACCTCTTCATTTGATTATGAACCCTTTTCATACCATGACATCTTCTTCTCTAGATTCTTCCACCTCCATTATTCTAACTAACATGGTAGGTTCTACATTTGATGGTCCTCTCTTAAGATCCACTCTCCTTAATCCATTTTCTAGTGATTTATTTACTACCAAAGGTAATCATGATACCCAATACAATCATGATTCTAGTGATTCTTCCTCTTAACCATTCACTAGTCCATATTTTTCTACACAAGAAAAATTTACCACTAGTTCATCACACTCATAATTCCTCTCAAGCTCGTATCAATACCAATAGTAGTACCCAAGCCACTTATTTTAGATATTTTTTTCTTATATTCTTTAGAAGAGAGAGAATAATCTCAAGAAGGGTATGGTTAGTAAAACTTGATATGTTGTGCATGCATTGATCTAAATGGTTGTAGATACTCCTCTTTGGCTTGGGAGGAATGACCTGCAAGTAAAAAAGCACTCAAAGAAATGGTTGATTAGCTAGATAGTAGAGTGGATTTCTTAACAAGCTATATCCAAGAATAATGAGGTCCCTTTCAGGTTATTAATCCATAATTTTAAACAATTATGTTTTGAAAGTGAAAGGTACAATATTTGCATAAATAATAGAAGATATTGAAATAAAATACAAGAAGTGCTAGATAAATGAATAGGTGAATTTGACTAATTATAGTAATAAATATATTGATATTAATTCTAAATGAATAAGGTGTGGCCCAAAAAATAGGGTGATGTTCTATGATCAAGTAGGGGATTTGAAAGTTGGATTTGGTTGAGGTATGATGGCTAAAAATAACTTGTTTATTTATCACATAGTGGCCATCGGTGGTTGGGGTGAATGTTGGTGGTCAGGGTGACTGTTGGTGGTTGGGTAACAATCATAGGTTATGGATAGACCATCATTAGTTAGGGTAACTATTGATATTTATTGTGTTTTTGGCCTAGTTCACGAAATTGGTCTGATGAGTTTGCATAACAAAATTCTAAAAAGTGGGTTTAGGTTGGGTTGGTTAAGAAACAAAAACAATGTAACTAGTTACTAAAAATAGATACTTAACTTGTTGGTTTTTGATCTAAATAAGGGTCAAAGAATCCATTGGTGGAGCCTAGAGTAATTTAGGTAGAGTAATGATACTTAGATATTGGTTGATGGATGGCAGTGCATTGGATCTCTATTGCACTTGATGGTTCATTGGTAAAAGACCTATAAAAGGAAGTTTTGATGTAAGAGGCTCTACTTTTAGATGTGGATGATGATGGATTGATTAAATTATTAACCTTCCTAATTTATTGATTGATTTTCACCTCCTCCTCTCTTTTTATAAGAAGGAAAGAGATGTTAAATAATAAGTTAACTAGAGGATCAACAAGTAATTTAAATTTAGATTTCACATGCATTATATTGCACATAGATTAGACAAGCTAAATATAAAAAACAAGCTGGAGTTGACTGGAGCTGACTATTTAGGAAAATGAAACTCAACCATTAGCGGTTAAGCCTAACCATCAATGGTCATGGGTAAAAGGTTAAGTTTGGTCAAAAGCTAGCCAAGGTAAGCTAGTTAGTTAGCTACACTCAAGTTTTTGGCAAAAGGTTATAGATGAGTCCCTAGGGGGTCTCAAGGTGGTATAGGGGTTAGTTAGACATATAGAACCATCGTGTGTAATTTTTTAGTGTCTATATTTTCCCCCTTTTTGTTATGTAGTTTATATCAACAAACTACAAAATAAAAATGGATTACAAGTCAAAGGTTAGGTTTCCTCGAGTATGAGAGGAGGTGTTCCCCCTCAAACTGAGAATCAATGAGCTAAAACAAAATTAGTGTGGTTTTTAAAAGTGGGTAAGTTGGTGATGAGATGGATGATAGGTTAGGCACTAAAGCAAAACATACACACAAAGTGTGACTAAGTTTGATAGTCAAGATCACATAATTATTAGGTTGTCATGGTTGGTAAAAATAAGGTTAGTACTAGAAGGACAAGTGATAAGTGGAACATGTAACCATATGTGATGGTTGGGATACACTTGTAAATGCAAGTCTCTTAAAAAATTCAATGTTTTCATGGGTATCCAAGGTAGGAAGTGCTCTCATGAAGATGAAAATTGGTTAGGTGTACATAAGGTAGCGTAAGTTCAAAATGTTCAACATGGAAATGTAGTTAGTGTGGTTAAAATGACTAAGGCAAGGTCATCACAAATATGTGATAGTTAGGCCAAAATAACTAGTTGTAAGGTTGATGTGTTTTAGTTGTGTTTTTTAGAGAAGGTGATCTCCATTGGTAAGTAATTAGATATAGTTTTGGGGTTAAAAATAATTTCTTGAGAATTCTAGGTGGGAGGGAAAATCCCCAAAATACCAACCATCGATGATCATGGTAGATCCTTAAGGTCGACCATCAATGGTCATGGTGGATCCTTAGGGTTGATTTTCAATGGTCACCATGACCATAAATAGTCATATGTCAACCCTAAAAGGGAATAGATAAAATAACTACTAAGGGATTTATGGCCTCATTTAGAAACTATCAACAACTACTCTAGTATTTTGAGCAAATTAGTGGTGATAATTAGTGATTTGTTAAGAGGTTGGAGTGAGTGGTTGCGTAGAATGAGAAATTTGTTGGAGGTTAGATTAGACTAGGATGTAGTGTGGATGAGGGAGGGTGTGAGGCTAAGTAGGTAAAATCCATAGGGTTTCTCCTTGATTATGGTCAAGGAAGAAGGTAGGGCTTGTTTTGAATTGGTAGAGTAGTTTTAAATTGAAAAATGGATGTTTAATTTTAAATTTGGTTATTTTTGATTATGTGACCTAAGGCTAGGGTTTTAATAATCATTACTATTTTTGGAGTCAAAATGATTAGTTAGATGTAAATTTGCATGGGTAGGGTAGATAAGGGAGAGTAGAGGTAGTTATAGGTAGGTTTTTTAGAGATTGTGAGGTTAGGTAGGTATTTTTGAAGGTTAGGGTTTTAGGTTTGATCATCTATGGTCACTTTATAGTGACCATCGATAATCATTTATGGCCATCACCAATCACTATTGATAGTTGATGGTTGAGTATCAACCATCAAAATTTGATACTCGACCATCAATAGGCCATGTTATGATGATCATCCATGATTAATCACCTAACTATCAATAGTCAACTATAAGAATAGTCGATCGTCGATAGTTGATGAATGAGTTGAAAAGTTTTTTAAGAGTAATTATTTATAGGTAATAGTTTATGTTAAAAGGTAAAAGTGGGTTTTGAAGGGGTTCCTACCCATATAAAAGTAATACAAGTAAGGCCTAAAACCTAAAAGACATGAATTCCTAAAGAAAAAGGATCATGAAACAAAAAAGGGAGCAAATAACATCTCATACACAACTAAAAAATAAAAACTAAATAGAAGAAAATGAATGATAATTTTTAATGGGTAATAATTAATAGGTGAGAGTTGAGGTTAAGGGGGTTAAGGTGAGGTCAAGTGGTTAGGTTAGGGGTTAGGTGAAGGTAATGTGTATGGATTAAGAAGGTTGAATGATGGGGTAAAGTAATAGGTATAGGTAGTATTAAGTAAATGTTATGAGTTGGATATACTGGAATAGGGGATAGGTGAAAGTGGTAGAATTTATAGGCACAATATGCTAGTGAACTAAGGTTGTTTCTATCAAACCTTGTAGGCATGAGAGTAGATTTAGATGAGGGATAGAGTGACCTAAATACTATATGAGATTCAATGTAGGATGACTAATGATGATTAGGAGTACATGGAGGATGTGGGCCTCAAAGGTATGAGTATTATTAGTATGTATCTCAAGATGTAGAGATGTTAGTGTCACTCATTGAGAGATGGTACCCTACCACTAACACCTTCTTGCTTCATATAAGTGAGCTAACTATCTTTCCTAAGGACATATATAGGATAGTGTAGCTACCCATTAGGGGTGAGTTGATTTACCACATTGAGAGTGATGAGCAGGATAGACAGATGGAGCTCTTGTATAGAGATGACCTTGATTTTTTGAGGTGGCACTCAGGAGGCTTCCACTACATGCCAATGAACTAGAGAGATAGGGATGTGATGAGGCTTTACATAATGATGATGATAATGATTATGTGTTACCATATTTTAGTAGTGGGAGGTTTCTGTACTTATTGCTAGGGGTGATCATAGAGATATAGTTGGGTTGCATAATCTTTTTGTGGACATCTATGCTATTGGTTTATATTTACTAGAGAGCTATGGGAATTTTGAGCCCATATGAGATATGGGATCAGTGTCAGATTTATTCTTCATTGTTGGGCTTATGAGAACATCAGGGTGCTGAGACCTATGGGGTTATCATGGGAGGGTTTTAAGTAGATGTCTCATAGGGTTGGATACATGAGGTGGATAGGTAGTTATTCCCTCTCAAGACCAAGATGAGGATAACATGATATAAACTAGTACAGGGGTAGGCTAAATGCCTTAGTCATTAGGGACATGATTTAGAGACACTATGTCAGGTTTCTAGGTTGGGCACACTATAAGAGGTATAATCTATCTCTATAGAGCTACAAATGGATATATGGTAAATGATACCTTGAGATAGAGCTAATACCATTATATAGGGTATAGAGGTAGTTTGACCTTGTTTAGGATATACCTAGGGTGTTCCCAAGATATAAGAGGGAGGATGTAGAGTTTCTACTACCTGTTCCACATATAGTGCATGTTTTCATTGACCATGAGGAGTTGTCTATAAGGATAGATATGGATGATGAAGGTGTGATAGATGTCTATCCTAAATGGTACTAGGAACACTATGTCATAGCTGATATTAGTCCTAAAAATAGGGCTTAATAGGATATGGATGTTGATACAGGAGGAGATGATTAGAAGGTTAGATGCTAAGGGTTGCCCTAGATGTATAGGTAGTGACCATAGAGAGGGATCAATCATGACCAGCTATAGCTATAACATAATCATATTTATTAGTAACACAATAATCCTTGGTATTAGTCAAGGTCAAGTGGCCACTTTGATAGGGGAGAGAGATTAGGCTAGATATCAGCTAGCCCTAGTGATGTAGGAGAGATTCTCTCTAATAAGTAGGAGGTAGAATACTAGCAGCTGTAGGACTAGTAGGTAATTTCTTGATATAGATATATGTAGCAACTATGGAGGAGATATGATATTATAAGGCCTTGGTCTTTAGGAATTTACTAAATGAGCTCTGATGGGGTGAGTAAAGGGCTAGGATTGTAGGAGGTGCTAGCACATTGATACTAGGTTAGTGGGCTACATTTGCAGGTATATAGGAAGGTATAAGAGGGTAAGATCTAAGAGGTAGTGGTGCCCCAAGATCATAATTTTGTTATGAGATATGATATTTTGATGTATTATATGATTTTGATATCAACTTGTGAGCTGATGTAGCAAGATGTATACTTTTGAGAGATATAGATATTTCTGTATACACTATGATGATTATTTATGGGATATAAATGTGATTCTTTGTTTTTGGTTTGTGGTTCATAGTTGCAATGTTTATGTTGATTATTGATGATGTCATGTTGATATGATTATGATTATGAGATGTTGATGTGGACTCACCTAGCTAGCCATGTGATGATATGCCTCTTTAAGTTATGTTCATGATGATGTTTGATATGTATTGATGTTATTGATGTGATTATGATTTGATGGTTATGGATGACTATGATGATCATGATATGATTATTTAATGGTAATGTGATTTTGTAGATGATTAGGATGATGCCTATGACATTATGATTATGGTATTTTATGGATGTTGTTTATGGATGTGATCATTTAATTTCATGTTTGATATGATCATGTTTATGATAGTGATATGATTATGGTTATGGCTACTAGTTATGCTTAGGTGGACAAGGTTATGATGTGATTATTGTTATTGTATGGCTTATGGATAATAGTTATATGGATGTAATAAATGGTAGGATGATGATAATGTTATAATGATGTTTATAACTATGGTGTTCATATGGAAATCTAATGAGTACATGCTTCTTCATTTAGATTTAGACATGTGGTGGATATGGTATATGTGATTAGGAGGATGTGGTGGTTGATATTTAATTTATTTATGGAGGTGGTGATTATACTAAATATATTTGTTTTTTTTTATGATGTGACGATGATATTATGTGATATGGTTATGATTATGGTCATTTTATTTAGATTAGTGAAAAACACATAAAGGTAAGTTAAATAATAAAATTAAATGTGTGTGTGAGAGAAGATAATCTAGAGATAAACTTCTAAGGGAATGTATCAATCGATATGAGAGAATAATAAGAAGGCATGATGCTTTTGCTTTGGCCAAGACTAAAACAAATTGAAGTTAGACTAGTTTATAGAACATAAGCCCTTTGAGTTATTCACATTATTGTTTTTTAGTTGGTTAAAAGTGGTGTCTTGATCACACAATGTCAAGTAAGCTCCAAATCCCTTTCTTATAATGTATAAAGCAGAGATGGATGAAGGTGAAACCTTCTTGTGAGACTAGCTTGCCTTTTTTGGAGGTTACCAAATAGTCAGTATAAACAAGTATATGTCATTTAAGGTGTAGATTAATTGATGGAGGAAGTATGATTATGAGAGCTAATTTTGGATTATAAAATTACTTTTTTATTTCTGATGTCTAATAATGGATCTTTTACCATTTTGTTATTACTTGAGAGGGTTGGCAAAAGTTGATCGATACAAGAAGTTTCCAAAAAAATTGCTATGATATGACAAATGTTTTACTCATCCATCTTTCAAGGGATTGGTCTAAATTTGATGTTCTTTATTTAAGGCTTTTGATAGTTGTCCTTCAAGGGAGAAATCTACCTTATATTGAATAATTTTGATATGTTTGTGCATCTATCCTTTAAGGGAGCAGTCTGTAAATGCTAGAGAGTGACCCATATGGTTTTTTATTTTTATTTTGATGTTTGCTTTTGATGTCATGGACTTGATTATATAGGATTAAAGGATCACATTTTATGAAGTCAAAACCAAAATCACAAGATGGTTGGTTAGGTGTAAAAGAGATTTAGGTGACAATGACCATAGGAATCCATCTTATAAAAGGGGTGGAAAGTACCATGAGAATCATACCATGGGTAGATCTATGGTACCCATTGTTTAATATTAGGCTATGGTAGTGATGGATAATCACATGATTTATTTTTAATCAATTATTCCTAAAATAAGGAGATGAATGTGATTTGAAAATAAGGGATAAGCTTAAGTTGGGCAAAAGGTGAGTTTGATTTTGTTTTAACAAAAGAAAGGATGTAGATTCAAAGCATTGAGGGGCTCAGTTTCTGGGTTCTCTTCAATAGAGGATAATTAGTAAGCTTCTGATCCATACTTGTGTGTTATGATATAAGGTCAAATCCAATTGAAAGCAAACTTGCCTCACTTCTTTTTTTCCATATTGGTGACATGTTGATTTTCCTATAGGACAAGGTCTTTGATATTTAATTCTCATAATGTAAGGTGTTTTTTATAAGAATATTTGATGCATTCTTGATAGACATGAAGATGAGTGAGAACATCTAAATGACACTCACCAAGTATCTCAATTTGAGATAAAACTTCTTAATGATAATCACTCTTTGAGATGAGATTTTGAAAGGATATGCAAAGATACAGAATTTGGACTTCAAGAGGAAAGACAAACTCTTCTCCAAAAACTAGAGAGAAAAGGGTAATACCCATAGGGGTTTGAGTGCTAGTATGATAGGCCCATAAGGTAAAGGGGATGTGTAAATGCTAATCCTAACCAAATGTATTAAACATTTTAGTTAGCATGTTATTGAGAGTTTTTTAGAGGCTTTTGCCTATATATTAGCTTATGGATGATAGGGCAATGAGAAACTTAACTTGATATTGAATGCATCATAAATGCCTTGAACTTGCTTGTTTTTGAAATATTTACCATTATCAGTGCTAATTTTGTGAGGAACACTGAAATGATAGATGATATGATGGTTGATAAAGTCAAAAATATTTTTGGCTTTTATTGATATAAGGGGAATAACCTCTACCCATTTGGTAAAATGTTTAGTCACAGTGATGATAAAATGATGTCACTATGAAGAATGGGGGTTAATTTCACCAATAAGGTCTAGACCCCATTATGAAATGGGCCAAAAATCTATGGATACATGAAGACTATGGCTAGGTGCATGATGTAAATTAGCATGTTATTGACATTTGATGCACTTTTTCACATAATCACAATAATACTACTTAAGGGTGGGTGAATAATAGCCAAGGCAAAGGATGCATTTAGTGATGGCTAGGCCACTAAAGTTTCCCCCATATATCCCATCATAAATTTCCATGATAGTATGAGAGGCTTCGTGACTATCTAGGTAATGGAAGAGGAGACCATCAAAGATGTGTTCATAAATAATCCCCCCAGTATGGTATAATGTGAAGTGTTCTAGATAAATTCACATTGAGCATTTTAGAAAGACTAAAAGGAATGATGGCAAGGTTGAGATAGTCAAAGGTCTGTTGATACCAAAGCTTAGGTTGGGTCTCGTCTATATTGAAGATGGTGGGAGAGTCTAATTTAACATAAGAGGGCTGAGTAAGTTGATGGGTAATGATAAATAGCTTAGATTTAAAGGGTGAAAATAGGATTTGAGAAGTGAGGGAAGTCATCATATCAACAAAGTTGTTCATAGATCATGGAGTGGTTTGGATATGGTAGTGTTCAAATGATGGTAAGAGTATATCAACTAATTATTTATACTATTAAAAAAAATCATTCTTTGGGAAATAGCAAAGGAAAGTCATCCTTTGGGAAATCAAGGTTAAGGTCATGAAAGTCCATAAAAATATTAAGTCCCCTTATGGTTTGATAATGGGGATGTCATTTGAGACCCATTGGGGATAATTGATGGGTTGGATGAAATTGATGGATAAGAGATGTTGAAGCTCTTTTTTGATGAGAAGGGTTATGCGAGGGTGCATTCATCAAAGTTTTTTCTTAACAGGCTTAGCATCATGGTTGGTGACTATGTTGTGGGTAGTGATGGAGGGGTTGATTCTTGACATGTCACTGTAAAACCAAGCAAATGTTATGTTGTGGTCTTGTAGGAAGGAGAGGAGTCCTAGAGCTCCTCAAAATTTATAAATTTACTAATTTTGATAATGTGAAGGTTATTCAGAGTGCCCAAGTTGATATCCATGGTAGATTTGTTTAACATGGTTAAAGTCTCAAGAGGAAGAGATTTGTGGATAGAATAATCTTTTGTACCTAGATAGGCAAGAATGGAATCTTCATCTTGACACTAAAAAATATTAATGGTAGGAGAGTCATCTCCTATCATCTTACGATGGGTCAAAGGTATGGTTATGGTCACCCTATCCTTTTGATAAGTCAAGGTTCTGAGGTTGATCATGTTGATGAAAAGAAAATTAGGGGGGATGATGGTGAAATCTTTAGCTATCAATGGTTTAGTGGATGGTGAGGATGGGATTTCTTCTTAGTGATAGTAATGGGAGGTGCTTGGTTTGTTGTTTAGGTGGTGTAAAATAGAGTCCATTTTTTCATGAGGTTTTTGGGTCTTAGTTGGGAGAAAATTGTGTGGCTCATGTTCATACTAACTTAGACCAAATGCCTTCCAAGCACACCTATAAAGGTATGTTTGGATAAACTCTAGTTTATATAGATAGGTTAAACTAGGGGTGAATGGTCGAGGTGAAAAAGAGGTGGTGCAAGTGTCAAGGGGTTAATCAAATCCCCCATCTATGAAATTGGTTTGACAAGTTGAGGGCTTAAAAGAAATAATGGTGCCAATATTGGGGTTATAACCAGGTTGTTGGCTAGGTTTCCCATACTCTTAGAGATTAGGGAAAGCATCAAGGGTCAGAAGGTGATACTCCCCCAAATGAAAGACCTTAGAAGGTTGATTCCAAAGGGTCCATTATGGGCATTTGGGTGGAAAGAACATATGAACTGATGGATTCTTCAATGGAAAAGGGAGATGGACCTTCATATTTTAATAGTGAAAGATTATTGGATGGAAGAAGGAGAATGTAGTTAGGTTGGTACATCATGTTGCATGATGTAAAAGGGATTGGGTCAGCTTGTATGGTAACAACATGACCTTTATGCTCAAATTTGATGCATCGGTGTAGGGTAGATGGCACACAACCCATAGAATGAATCCAAAGGCATCCTAGTAAAATGTTTTACTAGAACTCTCCTTTTACTACATAAAAGAGTTCTGGAAACATGTAGGGTTGTAGGAAACTATGAAGGATAATAGTTCTTAAAGTCATGGCCATGGTATCATTAAATGATAGGAGCACCACTGATATTTATGACATGATGTTCTTGGGTAATTTGAGTTGTTTTTATGTGTGGGAGGGGTTAATGTTGATGCTAACTCCCCCATAAATCATAACCCTCTTAATTTAGGTTTGGTTGATGTATACAGTAATGAAAATGGGAGGATCTAGGTCATTTGAATGGATGAAGGGTATTTTTGAATCCTTAAAGGTAACAAGGTTAGAAAGTTGGAGAGCTTTGACAAAAATTGCTAGAGATTATGGGTCTTCTAGTTGGACTTATATGGATTTCAAAGCCTCTATCATCACTTGGTGGTGATGGGGTGAGGTATTGATTAGTTCATATAAACTCATCTTTATAGGTGTTTGTTGAAGCTATTTTAGAACTAATCATTGGGTTGATTCAGATGGATTGGAGTGAGAGGGTCCCAAGATGGACACTTTGGGTTTGGTTAAAGGTAAAGGTGTTTGGTGTTGGCTGGGTGGTTGGGTGGTGGAAGAGGGATATGTTCATGGAATGGACACTTTTACCTTTACCTTATCCTTTGGTTGAGATTGTGATTATCTAGCCACATAGATGGTATGTATTGAGGGAGGAGTCAAGATGGAGGGTTACTTTGGTTCCTCTTCACTTTGAGGTGAGAGTCAAGGAGTAGGTAAATGCTAGTTGATGAATTTTGGTTCTTAGATTAGTACCAAGATCATAAGGGGATTATCTGATAATAAGTCATCCTCATGATATAACTAATGGGCTATCACTTGAAGGGTCTTTTAGTTCTCTGTGTCATGCCCAAGTGTTCTATGGTATGAGCATACTAATTTTTAATTATACCAAGAGGGTTTAGGACTATGTGGCTCAAATGGTCTCATGGCTAGCAAGGTTAATCAAGATGCTTACAATAACCTCTATAGGATGGTTGAGTAATATTTAGGCAATGGTGGTAAACGTATAGGGGTCTTGGTTTTGGGAGTTAAGGTGGAACCCATTTTAAGAGTGGGCTTGATGGTAGAGGGTTTGGGTAAATGAGTGTTCTTGGTAAATGGTTTTGATTTTGGTAGAGAGGTTGATAGCTTGGGGTTATCAGGTTTTATGGTAGACATTTGGGAGATAAGCAGTATATTTATAGATGATTGGGAGATAAAAGGTATGGTTATGGGTTATTCGATAAAAATAGGCATGAATGAAAGTAGGAGTGATGGTATAACCCAAAGTAATGGTTTGGTTTTTATTAGGTTGGTTGGTTTTCAAATTAAGGTAGAGGGATGAGGTCTCAAACTAGAGGGAAAAGTGGAGAGGGTAGGTAGAGTCTTGGTTTTTGGGCTTCTAGGTGGTTTTACCTTATTTGTTGGCTTAGCTTGGGATTTGTTTGATATGTTTAGTGGTCTTAAATCCAACTTTATTGATGTGTGAGTAATGTTATGAGTAATAAATATGCCAAGGTTCTTTGTGGGTTTGGTTAGAATGGTGTAAGGTGATTTGGTGACTTTGGCTAAGTTTGGTTCTGATAGTACTACTATAGTTTGATGGGTAGAGGTGTCTGATGGTTAGGTTTTGGTGATAGAGGATTTGATAGTGGAAAAGGTAGGTTATTATGATAAATAAGGCTCATGTTTAGTTTTATAAGGGAACCTAAGCTATTTCCAAAAGGTGGCCTGATCAAGATTAAGATCGGATATGAATTCCAAATTTTTAACTAGTCTAGAGAAGGGTTTATAGATGGGTTTGAGTCCTCTAGTAGTGGATACAAAGGATAGGCCTAGGGGTTGAAGGGAAGGAACAATTACCTTGTCCTTTTCTTGATTAAAAGGTTCTAATATTTGGGAAGGTCATTCCTTGATGGGAAGTGTAGGTGAAGTGGTTTCTTCTTTAGGAGTGCTTTCTAAAGGAAGAGTGGATTGTTGTATGATTGAGAAAAAAGGTACAATGGTAATGGATTCCTCCTTTGATGTGCATATCAAATGAGAGGTTGGTGACTCCACTACCTCAATAAGTGGACTAAAAGAAGAGGTGATTTGGTTAATATTTTCCTCAGCAATGAGCTCACCAAGAACCATATTGATAGTATGGGCCTCATGGGTATGATAGGATTCTACTTTGTTTTCATTGTTGGTGTAAGGAGCATGTTTGGGAAATGGTTGTTTGAAGATGTCAATTGATTAGTTCGAGGGTGCATTGGGGTTATCCAATATAAGTTCCCCCTTATCATTGAGAGTTTGGACAATGTTCTTGAAGGTATTACACATACTAACGTCATGTCTAATGACTTAGTGGAAGGCACACAATTCATTCTCCTTGTACCAAATAGGTATAGGATTAGGGGAATCAAATTGATATGGAGGTTTGATCAGAGGGAGATGTATGATATTGGATTTTAATGATTTCTCTAAGATTAAAGCATATGACTCCCTAAGCAAAGTAAATTGATTATGGGTGTTGTGGTTTGGGTTCTTGGTGTTTTGATTAGAGGAATTAGAAGAGTTAGATTGATTAACAATAGGTAGAGGGGTGGTCTTAAGGACAAATGCATTTATGGTTCCCTTTTTTTTGGATTTAGTGTTGGTGTGGTTATTGGGTTTAGAAGAAGAAGCATCACTTGATTTGAAGGTTGAATTCTTGTTCTCAATTTCAATTTTCCCTCATCAATGGCTCTATTTTCTAGTTTTTGTGCCATAGTAAAATCCTTGTCAAAGGTCTTAAATCTCTAAACCCATAAGGTAGATGAAATGTGTTTGGCACAAGCCTAAGTAAAGAGGTTAATTAGTTTGGGTTAGGGCAAAGAGAAAGAGAATTGGTTTATCAAGCTTCTCCAATGGGCTATGAAGTTGGATATGGACTCATTTTTAAATTTCTAAATGGAGTAGAGATTAGTGATTAAACCTTATTAGAGATGTTTATATAGAAATTATCCAATAAATTTTGAGCCAATTGGGTGAAAGAAAAGAGAGAGTGATTTGTTATAGCATTGTACTAATCTAGTATTGGACCAGACATAGACATGGGGAAGGTATGAATAAGGAGAGCATCATAATAGGAAATCAAATAACATGAGTGCCTAAATGATATTAGCTGTTGTTAGGGGTTTTCCTTAATTTGAATTTTAGAAAATTTGGGAAGTTCCCAATGAGGAGGATAGGTTCGAATGGGGATGAATCGATGATTGGGTTTATTACATATCTGGTCATATGACAAAACATTATGGGCTCTAGACATAGAGGACTTCAAAGTAGTTATTTTGTCCATTAACATTTTGATAAGGTTAATTGGGGATTGTACACCTGTGTATTTGTAAGGTAGATTGTGTTGGGTTTGGGTAGGTGCAACATATGTATAGTTAGTGGGGGGGTTAAGAGGCTACCACATATTGGTATGTGGATATGGGTGGTTGGGATGATGCCACATATGAATACATGGAGATAGGTGGATGGGTGGAAAGTATAGGTACATACCCTTGTGGTTTAGGGATGTAGCTCATGTTTTATGTAATGGGAACCTATTGAGATATTAATGTAGGTTGGGTAGGAGGTATGGTTGGGTTAGTAGATAGAGGGTAGGTGGAAGTTTTGGTATTGATGAGAGGAAGGGTGGAAGGTATGGGAAACACTAAGCCCTAGAATGGGGTGGAAGTAGGTAGGTTGTAAATGAGAGGAATGGTAGTGACACCAATTTAGGGTAATCCTATGGTAAATCAAATGTTGGATCTCAAAGGTTGGGCTAATCCTATATTAGGAGAGTTTTTAGTTGGGGAAGAAGGTACTTGGGTGTTGCTCAGTTGAGTGGGTTGGTTTTGGATGGTGGTATTGGTAGGGTTATTGGTAGAGGATAATGCTTAGGTGACTAAAGGTTAGGTGGAGATGATGGAAACATAAGTGTCACCCATAAGGTGAGATGACATGCCATAGGGTAGGTTAATAGACAAATCTAAAGTACAAGTATGGTGAGATATGGTGTTAAGGTAATGTTGGAGGGATATGGGGTTGTTATCCAAAAATGTGGAAATGTTTGCATCACATTGGGCAATTGTATGAGGGATGGTAGGACTTACAAAAATATGGGAAGAACTCTCTACATATAAGATATATTCCATGGATGAGGGAGAAGAGGATAATGGATTATTAGGAGGTGGGTCTTGATTTATTTGGTTTCTTATTTGTTACCTAGTCAAAATCATGCATGTAAGGAAAAAGAGGAAGATACAAGCAATATCATAACTCAAACAAAGAGAAGACAAGAAAAAGTCAAGGAAACAAAGAACACACTAAAGCACATTATATCCTAGGGTTATTTTTAGTCTTTCTTGTGGCTTATGCCTTAAGTTTTAATAATTATGTTACTCAATTTGGCTTGTAGAGTGGGTACTAGAAAAGAAATATATGGTTGGTTTCAAGTTGTGTTTAGTCTCTCAAAGGGATCTATATTGAAAATTAGTACATGATTTGATAATGGGGCCTACCCCCTCACTTTACACACTGCAACAATAAGGATGTCAGGTGTTTAGCCAAGATATATTGATTTCCAGAGATTATACTCAACCAGAGAACTAAGTTGGTTCTCTCTTTAGTGATGAAATCCAAGTAGGATGGCTGGGAAATGTGATTGCTAGGTGATGAAATCCCAATCAAGCCTTATGTTAATGTTTTTATTCTTGATTAAGTGTAAGTGGATTGGTCTTGTGTGTGTGATAAGAGTTAAATTATGATTTATTCACTTGATTAATTAAGCTATGTGAGTTAAAATAAGCAATTAAATAATGGATGTAGTCAATTTTAATCCAAAAATGAAATTTTGATTTCATTTGTATGATCAAAAAGACAAGGAGAATAAGCAACTAGATGCAACTATGAACCCAAGAAAAGACTCAAGGGTCCCACCAGGCATGCCAGAATGTTTCAAAGAAATTTCTCTTATATTCTTTAGAAGATAGAGAAGAAACTTGAGAAGGGTATGGTTAATATAACCTAATATGTTTTGCATGTGTTGATCTAGATGATTGTAGATACTCCTCTTTGGCTTGGGAGGAATGACCTACAGGTAAGAAATCACTCAAATGAATGGTTGATTATTTATTTAGTAGGGTGGATTACCTAGCAAGCTAGATCCAAGAAGCATGATCTCCCTTGGAGGCTGTCAATCCATGCTTTTAAATAATTAAGTTTTAAAAGAAAAAGGTACAATACTTGCATAATTAATAGAAGACATTGAAATGAAATACAATAAGCATTAAATAAATGAATAAGTTAATTTTACTAATTATAGTAATAAACAAATTGATATCAATGATAAATGACTTAGGTATGACTTAGAAAATAGTTTGAGGCTCTATGATTAGGCATGGAATTTGAAAGTTAGATTTGGTTGAGGTCTGCTTTGTGAAAATATCTTGTTTATTTTTCACACAATAACTATTAGTGGTTTGGGTGACCATCGGTGGTTAGGGTGACCACTAGTGCCTATCGATAGTTATGGACAAACCATCAACAATCAGGATGACCGTCAGTGGTTACTATGTTTTTGTCTTATTTTAAGAAATTGGTTTGATGAGGTTGTAGAATGAAATTTTGGAAAATGGGTTTGGGATGGGTTAGTTGTGAAATAGAAACAAAGTAATTATTTACTAAAAATAAATACTTATCTTGATGGTTATTGATCTTAAGAAGGGTTAAGGAATTCATTGGTGGGACCTAGAGAAATTTTGACAGAGTAACGATCCTTGGTTGTTGGTTGATGAATGCCAATGCTTTGGATCTCTATCACACTTGTTGGTTCACTGGTATAATACCTAAAAAAGTAATTTTAATTCAAGAGGCTCTACTTCTGGATGCAGATGATGATGGATTGATTGATTGATCAAGCTACTTGATTGATTAATTGATTTATTATTTTTTACCTCCTCCTCCTCTCTTTTTATAGGAAGGAAGGAGAGATGGAAAAATAGGTTAAACATAAGTTCAACAAGAAATTTAAATTTATCTTTCACTTGCATTGTCTTGCATATGAATTAGGCAAGCTAAATATAAAAAAGTAAGTTGGAGTTGACTGGAGTTGATTGTTTGGGTGATTGGAAATCAATCATTGGTGGTCAATTCTAACCATCAGTGGTCAAGGTGACTATCAGTGGTTATGGGTAAAATGTTTGGTCCAAATTTATCCAAGGTAAGCTAGTTAGTCAGTTAACTAGACTCAAGTTTTGGTCAAAAGGTTACAAAAGAGTCCTTAAGGGCTGTCGAGGTAGTCTAAGGGTTAGTTCAACATCTAAAACAATCATGTACAATTTTATATTATCTACACCACTAATACTAAGACTAATTCCAACCCTAATGCTTATAATAATGCTAATTAAACACATCAACTTTTGTTGTAAACTCTCAATCAAGTGAATACCTTTCAATCTCATACCACAAATCAAATGATGAGAATGAAAAATCACATTCTTCATCTTCAATCTCATCCTCAACCAATGATTTGGAGCACACATAACCAAAATATTCCCCCTCCTCCTCTTTTATATTCTCAAATAAATATCATTCCTCAACCCCCTTTAATCAATAAAACCATCGAGCATCTATAAAATTAACCTCTCATTACTCAAATTGCTAACATTGATGTAGGAGGTATAACACCTATAATTTATTATAATGGATCAACTGATCCTACCCTTCATTTTAAGTCATTTGGAAATATTTATAAGGATTGGGTCAAGTTAAACACTGTTGTTTCTACCAAACTCCTTGCCAAAACACTCATAGGTGATGCCTTGGATTGGTACAATCAACTTAGACCACATTCCATTACTAGTTTGGAGGATTTAGTGAATGCTTTAGTGCAAGAATTCCAAATTAGTGATCTTTCTAAAAACACTTTGGCTCATTTCATAAATTCTGAACAAAACAAAAATGAAACCACTCAAGCCTTTGTTAAAATATGGAAGACTTTGTCAAATAAATGTGAACATAATACTGCTAGTGATATTTTTTTCCATCTCTTTACCAATGCCCTTTTTCCTAAATTACAATATTGAGTCTACACACTCTCTCCACATACCTTAGAGGAGGATATTAACCAAGCTAAATGACAAGATTTACTTATGCATCAATTCAAGCCACCCTAACCTTCTATAGGTCCTTGCCTCTTACTTAAGAAAAAAAACTACAATATTACCAATGATGGTGTTACAGATTCTTATGAAACATTCATAATGTTCAAGTTGTCATTCTTAAACAATCTTTAAAACCATCTCCCCCTTCTCAAAAATATACTACTTCTCATTTCTCTTCACCAAAAAACATCAATGTTCACAAACCTCTATCCTTAGCTAAATTTCTTAAGTGTCTACCTAGGCCTCTTCCATGAGAGATTGACTCTACTCATCCTATGAAATCCTGATATGATCCTAACAAGTTTTGTTTTTTCCATGATAGTTGGGGTAATTCTCACGAGACCTATAGACAACTTCATAATTTAGTTATGGATTTTATTTTTGGATGTAATTTTCATCACAATTCCATCATTATAAAGTGTTAACAAGCTTATGAAATTACCTTCAAGGATTATAAATCACATGATAAAACTCAAGCCTTTAATCAAGCAAAAACTTATTTAACTATCTATAAAGACCCTCTTCCTAATCATCAACTGATTCAAGACACCCAAGACAATCCCACCACTTCCACCAATAATGTTGAAATTCTTGTGGAACCCACTTTCGAAGATAATGTTGTTAGCATGACTAATATGCGAAGGGTGGTGGCTTTCATTGATTCCAAAACTATCTACACTCCTCCATCTAATATATATTGTGTTATCCAAGATTATTCTCTAACTAATTCAAATGAGTTTGGAAAAGATGAAATTATTACTTTTGATGATCCAATTTATGATTCTCCCTTGGATAACACTTCCCATTCTATTTCTACCATTCTTCCATCATCTTCCATTATTAATGATAATCAGTTTTCTACTAACACTTCTTCTTCTAATTCTCAAAATAAACTTGAAACAACTACTTCATCATCCTAACATAATTTACAAACCTTGTTCTAAACCTTATTATAAAAGAAATTCCAATTTACTTTAGCTCTTTCCTCTGAAAACCTTATTAACCATTATGCACCTATATCTAACAACATTCTTACAATATATGATGAGTGGGATCCCATTTCAAAGCTCACTAATCTTCCATCCAAAATTATGTTCCTTGAGATCATGAAGACTTTTCCCCATCATAAAAACCATCTTATGCAACTACTATTCAAGATTAATGTTCCTCATCCTCCTCTAGCAAGATGAGAGGCAAATTTATCTATTTCCAAAGATAGTATATTAAAACAATGTGAAGATATGTCTATCAACATTGATGAAACTATAGAAACTTCTCTTTCCTTAAAATTTACCATAACTTTTATGACTCTTGATGATATTATGCTTCATGCAGATGATCCTCTCTTATTTATTAGTGTTTAAATATGTGATATCCAAGTTAAGCATGCATTGATTGGCTAGGGTTCTAGCACTTGTGTTGCTTCTCTCAATTTCATTAAGACACTTAGATATTTAAAATTTAATCTTAAGTCTACATGAAACACCTACCAAGGATATGATATAAGGAAAATTCCTCTTCTATGTTACATGTGGCTTCCCATTATCATCCCTCTTGTCACTATTCACATGAAGTTGAAGATCTTTAACTTCCCCCTATCTTATAATATGTTGTTTGATAGGCCACAGACTCACTGTATTAGAAATATTGATTTTTTTGCCTTCTAATGTGTTAAATTCCCTAACAATGTAGAAATTTATAGGATTCAAGGTGACACTAACCCTTATAATTTCAAATAATTCTAAGATCATGGTGTCTTCAAGATTCCTACTCTTGAGCCTTTGCCAAGAATTCCATTCTGTGAGTCACAACATCTCAAATTTCCCATTAATTCAACATGAGGTTATGATGGGAATCCTAAGCTCATTAATAACATTCATCCTAACCTCCTAAAATTTGATGATGATGAGCTTGATGAGATTAACCTAAATATCAAAACTCTGATCTCTCACCTTAGCTCATCTTGTAACTTCCTACTTCTTTGTAACCTTGATTTTGTAAGCCTCTTTGTGATGGCATTCCTATAGTCTTGACCAAGACTAGAAATTCTATTCATCATAATTCATTTGATAATAAGGTCATCCCTACTTGTGTTATTGACCTTCACACCTTGGATTATGATGATGGTTATTCCTTAGATGATCTATTGTTAGGTGGTCTTATACAAGCCTATGATGTTGAGATTATTTGTTATCATTCTTCTTTACTTGAGTATTTTCATGTATCTCATCATTTTCCTTCACTTATAGTTCTTTATTTTTGTATTTTTCCTCTTTATTATAGGGTAGATATGGTGTTGACACCTCCAATTTTTTAGGAGCCACATAAGACTATGCTCATGGATTGTGATATGACCAAGCCTTACCTCTTTGATAGGTACCCTGACCCTCATAGTTGGTTTACCCTTGAGGTTAATAAAAATATCCTTAGTCCTTCTATAGATCCCGGTCCTCCCTTAGTAGAGCCCATTATAGTTCAGTCTCTTCCTACACCCACTATAGTTAATCCTACTTTTACTCCTACTATTATTGAGCCTACCCCTATTTTTGATTCCAATGATCTTTCCATTGAGCCTAGTTATATTCCTTCCTCATCATCACCCTCCCTTTATGATGGCTTACTTTAATTTCCTAATATGGCTCATTTTCCCACCAAATGGGTTGATGAGTGTTCTCTAACTTCTTCAACTCCTATTTCACCTCCTTCCATGAGTGCTTCTACTAAAACCACTTAGAAGTATATTTGTTGCTTCCATGGGATATATAATCATTCTTCCACCCATTGTCACAATTTATGGAAATATATTGATACCTTGCATCCTTATTCCCCATCATTGGAAAAAGATATACCTCCCTCAAATGTACTTCTTGAATATCTACCCAAGTATGGTGAGGTATATTGTCTATGACATGTATGTGACAACCATCATATTGATCATTGCCATATCCTTCAATAACATCTTAAGGATTACCTTATATCCATTATCGAACCTTTTACCACTCCTCCCATAGGTCATTCTTACAAGAAGGATCCTCTTTATTCTCCCATGGCTCTACCTCCTATGGTTCCATCACCTCCTATGGTCTCTTCACCATCTTTTATGCCTCCACTTGTGATTCCTTAACTTGTGGACCTTTCCTCACCCATAGATCCTTCTCTACCAGTGATTATTGAATCTCCCATATAGCTTACTCCCACACATTCTCTTGACCATCCCTTTCCTAATTTCCCTCCTTAGCGTGATGCTTTTAGCATTCCTACTTTTTTTGTGGAGGAGATTAGAAGAGAAGTATTTTCCCAATATTCATTAAATATTGACGAGACATTAGGAGTAGTTCATCTCTAGCTTCATAAATATTTATTCAATGTTTTGGATAATGTGTGTAGATAGATTTATCAATATTTATGAGTACATGCATGGTTCTTTCAAATTTTCATTTGGGTTGGACATGTTCTCCAATCCTATCCTTATCTATTTATTATATCATTTGACACTGTGTCAAATTTTTCCTTATCATTGATGGTGATCTTACTTCTTGTACTATGTCTTGCTTATGTTATCATCTATATTTCACATATGATTGTATTTATTTATCATTGTTTTATCTCTCTTAGTTGAGTTTTTATCAAAAATCTTTTCTTTCTTCTTCATGATTGTTTGATTTCTAATCTCTATTTTTAATGGTTAATTATCATTATGACTTGGTTATACAAACCCTTTTCCCTTTGGTCATTATCTCCCTTTTACCATGTGATCAGTTAGAAAAAAATCTACTCATTAGTATCTCCTTACACTACTCCACTTTTTAGATCTCATTTTTCTCTTTTTCCTTTTTTTCAAACTAAGTATATACATGATTGAGACTTGAGATCACATGCCATTTCATTGTCACGCCTAAGTTTCCTAGTCAATCTTTGTCTTTGGTTACTTAGTTTCCTTTAGCCTTAGCCTATATCTCATTCATGTGTATCACTACATCTCTCATGATTTGTCATTCCAATTCTGAATGGAGGAGGAATATTTAAAAATCCATAAAAAATTTAAAATCCAAATCATCTAAACAAAAGGCAATGATACAAAAGGAAAAAATTATTCTTAAAATTCAAATCACACTAAAAGATGTGATTCAAATCAAATCTCCTCCTTCTAGTCAAAGCTAAAAATATACACTTGGCCTCACAATAGAGTCAAGGTCCTTTGGGGTGTATTAGGCTAGTAGATTAGAAGAGGAGAATAAAAAATATTTTAGTGCTACCTACTTTATCACACAAGTACCTAATATTTGTAGTAGATTGACAAATCTGTAAGGGGTCCTAAAGAATGGGGAACATGTCATGAGAAGGTAGGCCCATTTTTTTTTCTTTTACTAATCTACCTTCATGAGTTGATCTTAGTAGCATGGCTATTTTCCTAAAAAGCTTTGTGTATATATCGAACATGTTTCCTTTGTACATAGATGACCACTAATCACTTAGTGTCTTCTCATGTCCTTAGTATGCCTCCTATCTCATAAGGTCTTTTCATAAGAGGCCTAAGTCTTGATTTTTACACTCCCTTTTTCATTCCCTATATTCTTCATATTTCCTCTTGAGAAATATTGTTTTGTCTACTAGATCACTCTTCTTGGGATTTCATTTGTGAGTTTCATTATAAGACCATGGATATGACCCAACCATCCTTACAAATTACCACCTTTTCCCTTCCTATTATCCACATCTTTGATTACCTAATTTTTCGTGTTTATTTCACCCTAATGGTGTCCCTTTCATGAATTTTAGTGTAGGACCATGGATAGGACCTAACATTCCTCAAAAAAAATTCCAATACCAAAGTCACAATATAAAATTACATGTGTCAAATATGAGATAAGATTCAATTGATTATGAAGTTACATGTCATTGACATGATTCACAAATTGATTTAGTGTATTTTTCTGCTTATTTCATTTCTCTTTCGCCTTTTTATATTCTTATTTTATGAGTTTATGTAAGAATACAATCATTTCTTTAATTTTTCATAATTCCCATCTTGAATTAGTGTGATCAATTTAAGACCAATCTTTTGACAATTTTGTTTTTCTCTTATACTTCCCAACATGATTTATTATAGTTGACCAACTTAATTTATTTGTTTTTATATCATGTGTGTCCTTTTACATACATTCCATTTTATTACATTGTTTTTCATACTTCCCAATGTGAATTAGTATGATTTTACTTGTTTTAATTTGGTACAAAAAACTTTCATTTTGGTTTAAAAATAAATCCTTTTTTACCATCTTGTTTTACCATCTCTTGGTTCTTTATACTTAGTCATTTCTTGTTATTACACATTTTCCATCTTGAAATAGTGTGTGGTACATTTTATTGATTGATTATATTTTACCAAGCCATTTTTTGCCTATTTAATTTTAATCATGCACGTGTTTTTCATAATTATAGAAAAGAAACCACATCTCATATATTTCCTATAGCATATACAACAAAGCTAAATGCATGTGCTAGAAAGAAATATATCCAAAGCATCTAAAATCTTAACCATAATAAACAACCATAATAAACCATAATGAAAACATACACAACTAATAACAATATGCCAAAATGATCCATATATACATCTCATGAACTTGATACAATAAATACAACCATATACAATGCTCCAACTCTAGGGTTAGGTCCCATCCTGTCTATCTCATGTCCTAGTCACACTGCCTACTGAGGCCTCAATCTAACTCCTCAAATAGTAAGATATAAAGAGGCCATCTAGGATCTTAGTCCCTCTACCTATCCTTTTAGGTTCACTACTTATACCTATGATTGCATCAGTTGGGTCTAGATTTCTATCATCTACATCATTATGGCCAGATGCATAGCTCTCTCCTTATCTAGGGCCTACCATTCTTGCATCTTTCCTACACCCATATTTACTATTGGTTTCATCTTCTTTCTTTATGTTTTTATTTGTCTCACTGCCTCCCTAACTAGTCTAAACCAACTCACCTGAGCTAGGGTAGATGGTAAGCTAGGATCCTCCAATATAGTAGGATCATGTGGCCACAAAGTCTCATCCAAGATGTCATGGAGTGATCCCCTCACCAAGGACCCCAATCTCTCCTCTACATCCTTAGATACACCTAAAAAACCACACTATATGGATATTAGATCACTCTTATATCTCAAAATATTTATCTATCTCTACTTTCAAATAAAAACTTAAAGCAATAATTTAACCATATTTTTTACCTATTTATGTCTCAGCTACTATGGTCTCACCATCTATGTGACCACTTATCATAGAGTCCCCATTTATGTGACTTCTTAATACCTCCTCTCTAAGCCACCTCCTCAACTTAAATCCCTTTGTCATGGCTCACATCTATCTCATCCTATGCTTTTATGGTCTCTATATCATCCATCCCTCCTTTGGATCCTTTTTTGGCTCATCAAGGATGACATCAATCTTTGCTATCTACTACTACTTCCATCACCATCATGTCCTTGAAGGTTGAAGCTCTTCCTACTATATAACTGATAGTGATACATCTATTATCTTTACCTCTACCTCCCTATCTTCTTGCTCTACTACCTATCATGCTTAACCCATCCATGGTTACTCATGATGTGGTCTAAGAGTCAGTCTCACTATCTATGGTCATAGTCCTCTCCTCCCATGTGGCTCCCTCATATGCGAATCCCACTACTTAAACATTATTATTTATGTAATTAGATGAAGTAGGCCCATCTGTGATAGCATCCATGCCACCATATGTGGCTCTCTCCACCATGTGTAGTGTCCAATAACCTCTATCCTCTCTATCATTGGTGTAACTATGTGCCAACTCACCTATGTAGTTCTTATGTCTCCATATGGCTACCACACTATGTCTTTATGTATTAATAAATACAACATTAGCATGTGGAGCATGACCCATGATACCTAATTCTCTGTCCATCTCTACACCTAAGGTGACCTATCATCGATCGTATGGGGTAACGCAATTGGTTGACACATAAGAAACCTCTCATATATCCAATTTATCAACAATATATTCAGTCCCATGGTCTTTTAACGTCTAACCAACATCTTATATATATCATGTATAAGTTAGACCTAGATGACAGGCTCTAGATCATATAGAACTCACTCCTCTAGCATCATCCTACTCAAGGCTATCATGAATAGTGGTACCTTGCCATCTGACTTATGACATAACACCCACTATGTCACAAGTCCTATCCTAGATTTTTGGATATCCATAATTTGTGATGTATATACATTATCCATACTGACTCTCCATCCTCCCAAAATCATCTTTAAGCCTATAGTCCACATGGCTAAGGCTCTCCTCTCTTCTATGCTACCCAGTATCCCTATGATCATTGGCGTTCCTACTATGGGCAACCCAAGGATGGCATGGACATCATCTAATGTGATTTACACTTATATCACATCCCCATCCACCTCCCATCTAAAAGTTTTAGTCAGTCATTCCTAGTAATAGAGGAACATGACTAATAAATCTAAACTCATGGGGATCTTGCATATATTAGCTATGCTTTTTAGACCTATGGATATTAGTATAGCTTTATTTATATCTAAAAATTACTCTAATAATATTGGTAACTAGGCCACATCCACTAATTTCCAAAACCTCCATTATCTCTAAAACCAAGAAACAATAAAGTATGTATCATTTCTTTCATGTTATGTATAGTCAAAATACATTATTTTTACATTTTTACATAAAAACAAGCCTGATTACTTTTAAACTTATTCATTTTTATTTATTTTACCCTATTTCTAGCCTAATTGGTCCTTATTACCCTCCTTTGGTCATTTTGGGCCATTATCACCCTCTTTCAACCTTCTACATGCTTTTATGTGCTTATTCTAGTTCTTCGGTCAAACTAGTTTGACCAAAATTTCCCTATTTTTGCCCTAGTTAACTTCAAAATCTTAGTCAACCCTCTTCTTTTCCCTTTCCTAGTGTTGCATTATCATTATGGACCTTTTGAAATATTTATCAAATTGAATTAATTTGTTAGTTTGCAGAATACATAGGGTCAACCCATACCTAAAGGGTTGACACTATGGCTTCTACTGAGTTTCAACCTACTGGGTCAACTGGGTTGACCTAGTTCATTTTACCTACTGACCCCTTGCATTTTTCTAACAAAATGCTTTTTATCACTTTATTCTTAATTCCTCTAAACCCATTTCCCATCTTGATATTTTCTACCCATAGAATCTAAGTTTGTCTCCCTCTAACATTTAAAAATGCTTAAAATTAAAAATTACTAAAAATAGACTTAAGTTAGTACAAATTTTAAAAACTAGTTTGACATTCATAGATGGATACATTTAGTGCACCCTCTATTACCTCTTAGCCTCTCCCTATCTATCCTATCATATCCTAACCATCCTAGCTTATTTGGTCTCTATAAATCTTTTTTCTCTCTTTCACAAGTCAAAATAATAAATGACTTCTCTTTTCCCCTATTTTAAAACACTTTTCAAATTTCAAATTCTTCAATTATTATCTTGCAGATTCTTTATTTTATCTATATCTTTATTTTTACTGATTCATTTTCAAAATCATAAAATACATTTAATTCATGATGACATAGAGATTATTTTCCACTACCATATGCCTATTTTTCAATTTTCTTATTTTTGTCTATTTTTTACACTAACTTCTACAGGTTCACCTAGTGTTCTTCACATTAGATGCCTTCACATTTGTTACAGTCTACTTCATTATCTATCACACTAAGGTAAGTAAAGGTATGTGTTTTTAATTCTATCCTTTCCTTTATCTTATTTTTTACTTACTGCACTTTACTTACATTAGCATTATGTGTTATCATGTCTTATTTCCCAAAACACCATCCCATGTTGTATTTACGTGACACATGATGAGCTTCAAGTTGGGCATATGTATGCAAATAATATTTTCAATATTTTATTGATTACTAACACTTTATACCTTATAGGAACCTATCGATTCTTAATCCCTCTGAGTGTATGCCTTAAAGATGCACTAAGAAAGGGGTGGGTAGACCATCAGTGCTTCGTAAGATTGTTGTCCTTTTTTCCACTTACCACATACACACTCATCTTCTAAAAACATTAACCTTAAACTTATTCTTATAAATTCTACCCATTCTAGTCATTTTCCTATTTTCATCCTCCTTTTCTTGCCTTAATTCCCTTTTGGACTATCGACTATACTAGGTTGACCATGGTTGACCTTGTACAATTTTAGGGTATTCTTCACTTTTTGGGTTGTTAACCTTTCAACTGACCTAGCTTAGACCTAGCGAAATGTCCCCAAAAATATACAGGGTCGACCATGTCTGACCTTGTACAACCAATATTTTTGAGAGCATTTAGGGAAAAATCCACCTATATATACAAGTTTATTTCCAACCATTTTTAAGAAGAGAAGGGAAGAAGAATAATTGAAAATGAATATTTGCTTATTGAATATTCTACTTGAGGATTAAAGCTTAAGGTTCCATACTTTATTTAGAGATACAAATATTGTCTTATAGAGAAGTATTTTGGATGTATAAATAGATTATGTACCCTAAATATAATTTGTCTTTATTATATTTACATACCACAATAATCTCTTACGAATCACCTTTGCCAAGGGAGAGATTGAGGCTCAGCAAGTTCATCTTCAAGGTAAGTATTCCTAACTTTATTTATCCTTTGTAAGAGTAGATAGATAATGTAGTTGTGCTTATTTTTCTATACATTAGGATTATGTATACATTGACATGAGTATATGTCTTCAATGTATGTTTAGTTTAGTTATTTTGTTTCTAACCCCCACTTTGTGCCATAAGCTTTGATGTGCACTAGATTAGATTTACTTCATTGTTTATTAGATTTAAGTGAAATATGAAACCATATGACTCTCTTAGGGTTATTACATGATTGTGTTAGATTTTAAGATTTGGAATCCTACCTCACATGGTGTATTTTGACAAGTGATCCCCTGATCAAGTTTAGTATATCCCCATATTGGCTATGCTCTCACTTAAAAAATGTATTCTCAATTAGAAGTGTAGGTATGCTCTATCTTCTCCAAACCATGATCAATTTATAGACATGATGCATTTTTTATTGTATATGCATGTGATTGACATGCTTTTCATCTTGATTTAGTATGTTTTATGCTTATTTCATTAATATTTCACTTTTATCTTCTTATTTTATGATGACATGTATGCTTACAACCATCTTATCAAAATTTTCATCATTCCTAGCTTGCATGAGTGTGATCAATTTAATTTAATTTCACATTTTTGTCATTATTTTCATATTCTCCAATGTGATTTAGTATTATTGATTAAATTAATTATTTTGTTTTTATACCATTTATTTTACAAATTTTTATACTTCCCAATGTGATATAATGTGATTTTACTTGTTTTAACTTGGTACAAATATTTTACATGGTTTGAAAACCTTTGTTACTTTTTTTTTTACCATCTTTGGTCTATTATATTTATTCATATTTTTTAATCACATATTTTCCATTGTAATATAGTGTGTAGTACATTGGTTTTTGATTACTTATACATTTCCAAATCATTTTTGCCTTTTTCTTTTTAACCATACATATATATCACATAATTCTAGAAAATAAAACACTTGACATATATTTCCCATAACATATACAACAAAAGATAAATACATGTGACTAAAATAAATACATCCATACATCGATATCCACATCCAAGTAAACCTCATGAGATAAATACAACTGTCAACACACACACACACACACACACACACACACACACACACACACACACACACACACCATGTGTTTTATACAAAATACAAAATATAATAGCTCTAGATTTAGGGTTGGGCTCCATCTTACCTATCCTGTGGCCTAGCCACACTACCCATATAGGACTAGGACTATCCCCTCTAAATAGTACACTATAATAAGGTAGTCTAGGATCTTGAACATACAACATGTCCCTATAAAT
Organism: Torreya grandis; assembly: GCA_037957365.1. Classification (NCBI taxonomy): domain Eukaryota; kingdom Viridiplantae; phylum Streptophyta; class Pinopsida; order Cupressales; family Taxaceae; genus Torreya; species Torreya grandis. The sequence continues at coordinate 4,122,279 of JARHVA010000681.1, forward strand.
TAGCCACCTAGGCCTATACCTATCTTATTGGAATAATTAGTGGTTAATTGATATTATTTATGTACCTTTAATACATTAAATTACATTAGTTAAATAATAATAAATTTTATTATTTATCATGAGTTTATCCTTGTATAAATAATAAAATATATAAAATGACCTTTAGAGAGATTTCACCCATTAATGTGGTGGTTGAAAAAAGTCATTTATAATGGGAATATTACCTTGCCTATATAATAAAGAGTTTATATTGTAAGATGTAATGAAGAATGAAGTGAGAGGAAGAAAGACTATATTGGGTACTTATTAGTTTCTCATTATATGAATAATATTTATGAATTTTTACCTCTTAGAGGTTTTCTCATGTATATTTATGTTATGGTGTGTTAAAATTTACTCTCATTGTTTCATGATAAATGTCTTTGCTATTGATCTCATATCTAGATCTGTTGTTTGTATGTAATTATATTGCTTGTTCTGTCATGGTATCAGAGCTAGTTGATGCGTGATCAAGTAGGAAGATCATAGATCAAATTTTTTTAGCTTGTGTTTAAGCCTAGATTAATCCATTTTTCAAGCCATGGTATGATCATAAAAAAATTTTAAGATTCTCTTTCTGGAGAAAGTAAGTTATTTTACTTTTTCCTCTCTTAAAAGCCTAAAAATATCAGATCTATGTAATTTTTCATATTTTAAACCTATTTTTATTTCATAGATCTAATTGAGAATATAAAAATGGGCTAAAAATGCTTTTTGAAGCATTAAAATTTTTAATATTTTCTTATTTTTAAACTAATAATCCGTATGAAGGTGGTTGAAGCTCTTTAGTTGCAGATCTAACACTTACAAAGAGTTGTAAATATTAAGAGAGCCAACAAGTGAGCGAATCAGTGCTTAGAAAATTTTTTATGACCTTTGTATGATATATATATATATATATATATATATATATATATATATATATATATCTTTGTTTTGGTCACTCCATTGGCTTAATTTGACTAATTTTAAGCATTCTTGACCTTTATTTCACTTGATTTGGCCTCTTATAGCTCATTTCAAATTTTCTCTCTCCTCCCAAATGTCTTTTTTTAGTATTTTTGAGATAAACATCAGTGAAAGATCAGATTTTGGGTGGTAAATATCAGTTTTGTTTTTTCTATTTGCTTAATTTGGCCATTTCTAAGCAATTTTGATATTTACTTTGTCTGATTTGGTCTCCTACAGATTTTTTTAATTTTTTTCTCTCCTCCCAAGAATCATGCTTTAGCTTGTAAGACCATGGAAATAAAAATTTATAAAAAATGTATTATCAATAATTTTCTAATATTTAAAAGTTTATTGCATGATTTATAAAATATTTAAGCCTATTGGAGCCATTTTTAGACCCTGAAGAGTATTAAAAAGAAATATGGATTTTCTATACTTCTACCTAGGTGCCATAGTATATCATAACAGTATTAGGAGCATTAAAATATTATATTACAGTTAAAAAAGTATAGATCTAGGTCTACAGTATCTTTAGATGGCAATTTACAAATATTTTCAAGCTTTGGATCACTAAAAATAGATATCTAGAGCTCTTGCAATCCTTCCTTGCTCTCCACATGTGTCATGCTTCTATATAAATAGTGATACAACAAGGAATTAATGGGTACGTTAACTTTTTAATGCAAGTATTTTAAAAATAAAACATTTATTTAATTGGCTTTATTCTATCCAAGAAGTGGACCCCACTTAAGTTTTTTTTTAAATCTTTTTTTTCCAAATTTTAAATAAATGCTTGCATTTTATTATGAAAGTATTTAATTATGGTTTATTTATTTTTAAAAATAAAATAAAAATAAAAATTAGACTAGAAAAATATTAAACATAAGACATAAGTTAGTACTTAGTGGGTGAGTTGTAATTAGCCAATTTTCCATGCAAGCACAAGGTGGACCCATGTGTGTTGACTTGTATTTTAAAAAAATATTTAATTTTTTTCTTTTATACAATCACAAGATATTTATTTTACATTCACTTAATATTTTAATTTAAAAAAAAAATTAATTAAATCATGTAGCTTGAATGTTAAGTCTTATATTGGACAAAGGGATGTTGACTAGTATTTTTTAAAAAATATTTATAGATCCAAGGTCCTTAAATTAAATATCAATCCACACACACACACACACACACACACACACACACACATATATATATATATTTGATCAAAATTAATTAATTTTTTTTTAAATAATTAGTTAAAATTTTTGGTTATTAGTCATGCAAAATCTCATGTGTGAAGCTTGTAATGCTTTTGACACTTTTGACACCCTTGACTTGTCATATTCTTTGTCAAAGATGGTCATATAACCAATATATATTTAGGTTTTTTCACCTTATTAATATATTGGGATGGTATTTTATTTGATTTTAAACCTCCTACTATTGATTTTACAATAATTTATTCAAATAGTGTAATTTGTGACACTATTTATAATACTTGTAACACCTACAACTTTCACCTTTGTTACAATTATTTATATTTTTGAATTATTTTACAATCAACTAAAGTTGTTAGTGTTATTTAAAAACAAGAATATGCGTATTTATTATAAAATCAAGTATAAATCCCATTAAAATTTTTGCTTTCTAAAACCTTTTTTTTGGTTTAATATAAAATACAAACTTGTAGTATCAACTTTAAAAGGAAAGAAAAATATTTATGACTCAAATTATAATATAAAATTATTCTTAATAATATATGTAATGTTTAGTTAACTTATTATCAAAGTATTAGTGAATTTATTTTATGTACATCACATAACCTACTTGTTAAATCTAACATGTTTGATTACAAACTTACATGTATTTCTATTGAAGGCTGTATTAAATCTTGATCCAAAAATTGTGTGCAATAAAGCTAATCCCTATTTAAAAATATCTTGTTGGTATTTTGATTTATCAAACCATTATTAGAATATATATTTCATAAGATGTGGGTGTTGCTTCTAGATTCATGCAAGATATATACTTGGATCATTGAAAATTAGCAACATGAATACTTTGATATATAAAAGAAACTATAAACTTTGGTTTATATATATATATATATATATATATATATATATATATATATATATATATATATATATATATAATGCTAATTTATTTGTTTATTTTGATACTACCCATAATATGATGAGTATACTTTTGGATATTTGTTTATGTTTGGTGTAGGTACTATCACTTGGATCGCTTCATGTGGAAGTTGCTAAAGAAGCCTTGTGGCTATGAATGATGATAGAAGAACATTGTGTGTAAGTTCCTCATTATACCAACCTTCTTGGTTATGGTAATTTTTTTATAACTTTGGTTAAAAATCCAATTCAACACCAATAAATTAAAAACTATAGAATTTCATTGAATGTTGGACTTATCGAAGTTACCATTGAGGGGCAGTGTGTATGACAATGTCACTTCTTAACATCCATGTGGGTCATGTGTTTCCTTCTACTTATCCATACTTTTTCTTATTATAAATTATTGTAATATATCACTTTATGTGATTTTAGTAAACTTCATATATAAGTCTATATTGTACCCAACACATAGTAGCATGGTCTTTATGTTATAAAAGACTCTAATATGTTTGGTGGATTATTCAGGAAAATTTGTGAGATGTATTCTCACTGTAGGATGTAGTCTTACAATCATGCTAGCCTAAACTCACTTTAAGTGGTTTAGGATAACATAGTGTAATTCCTTTAAAAGTGTCTATGGAGACATGGTGCAAAACCTTTAGGTGTCTATGGATGTATAGTGTAATTCCTTTAAAGGTGACTATGTAATTATGATTGCATAGTGTAATAGCTTTGGGTATCTATAGTTGTATAGTGTAATTAATTTAAAGGTGATTATATGATTGTGGTTACATATTTTAATACCTTTGTGTGTCTATAGTTAAATAGTTTAATACCTTTAGATGACTATGTTTACATAGCATAATTCCTTTAAAGGTAACTATGACATAATGAAGGATGTTTCCTTCAATTATTATCTCTTAAAATTCATCATGTGGATGGTTCATGGAGTGTAAGTTCATTATATTGTTACCTCCTAAAAATCACCATGTAACCCCACTTAACATTAAGGGGGAGTATTGGAACAATTAATATTTAAGTGGTTTTATGTACCCTTAATACATTAAATTACATTGATTAAATAATATTATATTTTATTATTTATCATGAGTCTATCCTCATGTAAATAAATAATAAAATATATTAAATGACATTTAGAGAGGTTGGAAACATTAATGTGGTGGTTGGAATAAGTTATTTATAATGGGTAGATTACCTTGCATATTTAATAAAGAGTCTATATTGCAAGATGTAATGAAAAAAAGAAGTGAGTGGAAGAAAGACTATATTGGGTAATTATTAGTTTATCATTATATGAATAATATTTATAGTTTTTTTACCTCTTGGAGGTTTTTCCACATATATATGCATTATGTTATGTTCACTTTTTCTCTCATTGTTTCATGGTGAATATCTTTGCTATTGATCTCACATCTAGATTTAGTGTTCATATGCAATCATATTGCTTGTTATATCATATCTAAGTTAGATGGTGGTCATAATATGTGTTATTATCTTATGTGTCAAGGCCTTCTAGGCATGTGCCTCTCCCTCTCCAACCTCAATAATGGATGTAGCGCATCCCTACATGCCTAAAAATACCTTGTGGTATCTCCCACAAGTCTAAAATAACGTGCTTGCGCTGGGGTAGATGAAACCATAGGAATACATAAATTAGTGGGGTCATATGGTGCCATCACCCCACATAAAATTTTATGATGTGTGGCCATAATCAAGGCTCTCCATTTGACCTCCTCTATTACAAGATATACAAAACCAAAACCATATAGGGATCAAATCACATATTTATCTCAAATTATCTATCTACCATGATAATAATTCAATTAACACCCTATATAAAATACTTAAATTAAAATAAAAACATTTCTCACTAGTGCTTGTGTCACCAACCACACTCTCTCCATCCACTCACCTGTTGAGCACCTACTTTGTAGTATACCTCTACACTAGTGAAAAACTAGGAACCACCACTCAAACATGACAATATCCTCACCTTAGAGGTACCTCTATGGACTAGATATGTCATGGAGTAGCTATTGGTTCCCCCTATGTTGTAAATATTGCATGCATATCCTTACACTGATGGTGCCTCCATCTCTGATGTAGATGTGGTGTTCACTACTACCTATTTTATGGTGCCTATTATGCCCCTACATCCACATCTATAGAATCTCCCCCTAATAAAGATGATACTACATGTTACCATGATTAACCAATTTATGGTCTAGCACACCGAGGCGTAATCACTGGTATCTCCACAAGTACTCCTCCTCCTCCCTTCCCTATTATCTCTCTAACATGCTATGCCCAATAAGCAGGTACTACTAGAGGGGCCACCAAATGGGGGAGTCCGAACCATCCTAACATGTATGTCACTAGATGTAGATCTACCCATGATGTGTAGTGGCCCATGATCTACTCCTATACTAACCCTGTAGTAATGGTTGACCAACTAGACCATATAGTAGTAATGTTTGTATAAATCCTCCACATGATCTCTCCTTATGTGATCATTTATAAAATAGGTAGATGGGGTATGAATTAAACTACATGGTCCTACCTCCACCTCAAGACCTAAGGCAAACTATCATCAACCACATGGGGAAACCTAACTAGATAATACATGCAGAACTTCTTATTTATCCATGTGCTCAACAAAACTATAGGACTCATGGTCTTATGCCCTCTAGACAACATCCCATACATACCATACATGAGTTGGACCTATATGTTAGCCCCAAAATCATAGAGTTCTCTTCGATCTAGTATAAAATGGCATAAGGCTATCGTATATAATGGTAACTTATGATTCAACTTATGTCATAAAACTCATGATATAAAAATTCCTATCACTACCTTTTAGATGTATGGAATAGTTACAATGTAAATGTCAAATAAAATCACCCTCAATCTAGGGTAAATACTATCTAAGCATGTCACCCACTAGGCTAGTGCTCATCTCTCATCCAAATCCTCTAGTGTATTAGTGATTAGTCCCTCCTATAGGTAGTCTAGGCAACACATGGACATTCTCCAAAGTGATATACACCTCAATGGTGTCCCCATCCACCTCCCATCGAAAAGTGTTGGTTAACTATTCTTATGCTACTAGGAACATGACAAAAAGATCAATACTCAATGGGATCCATCTCAACTCCATAATTCCTTTGAAGCCTAGAGCAACTAGTCGAGTTTTATCCATGTCACTCAAATGATCTAGAAAATCTAATAGCCATGATACATATATTAGGAACCAATATATTTGGTGTCTCTATAAAATATCAAACAAAAATGGATGTATCAAATCTTTGTCATAAATAATCTAAATATAGTCTTAAAATTTATAGATTAACTATTTAATCAGATGGTTTAATTTGGTTTCTTATGTTTTATGATTTTCCTACACAATCAGCCCATTTAATACTAAATTGGCCTAGTACCCGTCCTTCTAAAAAAATTGACCCATTCAATATTAAATCAACCTATTTTATACTAAATCAAACCTTTCTCAAATTTGGCATACTAAATCGGCCATGTGGTACACAATCATTCTTCTTTTACAAACTATATCATCCCTTTTCTACCAACTAAATTGGCCCTTTGTTATGCATTTATATTTATCTTCCTTGAAAATTATGTTGGCCTAATGCTACATAGTTGGATACTCTTAGAACACTATAACATCCCACTACTATGTAATTAGCCCCATAATTTCTACTCTCCTTAAAAACTAAGTCAACCAAGTTGAATCTATTCCCTCACAATGATGGATTTTTAGCCATTTACCATAAATACCTTAGGTATTTATTGGTTTGATTTATTCCTACCTAGTACCCTATTCTACCCCTAATCTACCTAAAAATTTCTTAGAGTCAATTTTGGCTCATATATTTTGCTTGCCAATCAATTTTCTATATCTATCTTAATTTCAAATAAAATTACTCAAAAAAATGAAATTCATAATTAATTACCTATGCTACACTTGTTGTGGCCACCAAGCATCCTCCCCATCTCAACTATCATCTCCTCACCATGGTATCTCTCTAGGTTCAAACTAGGTCTCTTAGAGCTCTATTTTCTTAGAATAGTAAAAATAACAAATGAATTATTTTTCACCCTATTTATATTTAATATTCAAAATTATTTACCTATCAAATATTGACCACCATATTCTATCTTTCAATCATATCTTTTTTCAAACCATAAGATGTTCTAGAATCCTGACATTGTAGAGAATATTTTCACATATTACATGTATATTTTGAATTTTTATTTAATTTTTTCTCTTTTTTTTTTAATTTCTATAGGTTCACCTAATGTTCCCTACATTGGAAACTTTAACATTTCTTACATCTTATTATTTATCTACAGCACTAAGATAATAACATTCCATGAGTATACTATCATTGATTAAAAATTATATGCATAGTTATTTTCTTGTCCACCTCAATTGACTAAACTTTGTTTGCATAGTGGTTTCCTCATCCACTCAACTAGTCAAAAAAAATTACCAAGTAAGATTTATGGTTACATTTCATGAAATCACTCAAGTAAAATTCCTACCACTTGTGTTGAATGTAATATCTCTCTTTATGTGATGTGGATGGACTACCCTCTTTGTATTACATTGAGTTATGATCAAACAAAATAAAATGTTCTATTACATCTATTTGGTTCACCTCATGAGGGGGTTGTGATAGTTTAAAAACCATTGGTTAGCTTTGGGATCTAGAATAAAAAACTTCCACCTATGGGGTGTAAACATAAGTGGCACTATCATCTATAGGGTAGTAAGGGATGGTTACATTATGACCATTGTATAACCAATTATGGGTTTGTATACAAAAACTTTAACATTACCTATTTTTCAAGGTTGGTGGTTACCCTTCTTGGTAATAATTTTCCAACCATCCAAAGACATTTTTTTGTTCTTATTCACCTCATAAGAGGTTTTAGGTCATGGGGCTACCCTGGAGTTGGCCATCAATGGGCACTCACAATTTTTTTGATTCATGGATTAGAAGCGGAAACATGTATTGGAAATATTGATATAAATCACCCTCTATAATAAATCTATGCAAATGGAAATGTAATTGATCTATTAATCAATCCTAGCTCAAAGAAGATAAATCCTACTTATACTTCTGATTATTGATACATTAGATATTTAGGATCATGACCAAGGTGGATCCACTAGACCTAACTAAGGGATATATTACCATAATAACATCACTAGAGAGGGTTCTAAAGCCTCTACTTAAGTAACACCATATGATAACCTTAGCTAGGTCTTATGTTTTCATATTCACAAAGTATAATTCAAAGAAAAGTAAAATCTAATCTAGTGCTCACCAAAGCTTGTAGCACAAAGTGGGGGTAACAAACATAAAAAGTAAACATGTATAGAATATCTATACTCACATCAATGTATAGAAAATCTTAATACATGAGATAGAAATATAAATGTAAAATTGTCTACTCTTATAAAGTAGGAACAAAGTTAGGAACACTTACCTTTGAAGATGAACCCACTGAACCTCAATCTCTCCCTTGGCCAAGGATCTTCACAAGAGGTTGTTATGGTATGTAAAGATAAAAAAGATAGGTTAGGTCTAGGCTAAATAAATTATTTATGAATCTAAAAGAATTATCCATAATACAAGATATGTATCTCTAAATAAAGTAATGAAACCCTAAGATATGTTCCTAAAGTATATTGGTAGATAAATAAATGCACAAAATAATATTCTTCTTATTTTTTTCTCTTATAAATGATGGAAATGGATGTGTATATATAGTTGAATCTAACCCTAAACCTTTCTAAAAGTTTATTCAAGAGGGTCATCCTAATTGAATCTATACTTTTATTGATAAAAATAAATTAGGTCTTTGTTTAGGTTGACCAAGGGATGACCTACACCCTAAATGAGTTTTATCAATTTGAGTAGAAGGCCGATGGGGCTGACAGTGTGATATAAACCATCAAAGACGGTTTGAGGCTTAGGAAGGGGACAATGAAGGTGGTAAATGTGGGAGGAGTATGAAAGAGAGGAGATAAGGCTTAGGTAATTATTTTAGGAGATGGTTGTGTAGATATAAAGTGGTAGTATAGGGTAAAATAATTTTATCAAGCACCAATGGTCTACCCACTCTTTTCTTAGTGTACCCTTTAAGGAATGCACTTAGACATATTGATAATTGATGGGTTCCTTTAAGAGATAAAGCATCATTAATTGATAAAGTTTGAAAATTTTATGTGTATACATATGCCCCACTTCAAATTCATCATGTTCCACATAAGTATAACATGGGATGATGTTTTGAAAAAAGACATAGCAACACATAATGCTAAAGTTGAACAAATTTTAGTAAGAAGCAAATAAGATAAATGAAAGGATAGAATTGGAAAACACATAGACTCACTATAATGACCCAAAAATACATTTAAATATATATGTGTCATTTTTTTGTTAACAAAAATTATTTATGTTCAGGAAGTTAAGATTTCTTTTCTCTCTCCTTTACCATCAAAACTATTTGGTTGGTAGCCATTTTTTTAGATTTTTGATTATGATAATGGATGTGGGGGTGTGGTTATATTAATTTACCCAAACTTTTTTCCCAATATCATCTCTTGGGGGTTAGACCCCACTCATCAAGTTGTGTGGACCCTCTTTAACTTTAATGGCTACTCCCTTGGTATTGCCAACATTTAGGCCTCTAATGATGTGGTTGAAAGGATGATTTTTTGGTGTTATATTTTCAACTCATTATTATATGCCAACTAGATCCTATATGTTAAATTTAACATTATTTAATCCCCTAAGGATAAGGATGGAATATCCTCATGAGATGGTGTGCCATAGATGTAGTTCTACATACACAATAATTTTGGTTTAAATAATTTAAATCGCACTATTTCCTTCCTACAACTTCACCTTGGTTCACTTGGTTTAACTTACACCAAGGATTTTATAGAGTGGAAAATATTTTGTATTGTGATCTTATTTATGAATAAAACTTTTTTATCTCTTACCAAAAAAATTGAATACCTCATGGAAGTCATTCCTTATGCCTTGATTCCAGACCACCTTTCAATCAAATTTTAAAGTGAATAGTCTTTTATTCAAATTAAGAATATTTATCCTCGACCCTCCCTACAATCTAGATGGATTGAATGGTTGGAAAGTGCCATCAATTAGATTGTAGTCTTTATTTGTATCTATGGCTAAAAATATATTTATTTGAGGCACAGAGCTCAGGGTTCACACTATGAATTCAATCATGTCTGATAGGAGTTAGAGATTTCACTTGTCAATGAAGATCTATAATGTTTTTTACCATATGGAGGCAGAAACTCAAATTAGAAAAGCATTATAAAACTTGGGGAGCTCAGATCTATGATTTCATACATTGGTTAAAAATCAAGGATACAAATTTGAAGGGATTTTTTTCTCTACTTCATTCTGAAAAAGTAGTTGATCATGAGAAATCCATCCATGAAGTTGGATCTTAGCTTACACATCTTGACATTTTGTAAGTCTTTATGGCTTAAAATCATGGTGTCTTTGTGGTTCAACCATCCACTCCTAAGTGGGATATTTCTCTCATAAAAGGATTCCAAGTGTTTATTTTCAAGCTGACGAAGGGACAATGGGTGGCATGTGATCAGCTTCTTTTTATGGAGTATCTTCATGAGGCATTTAAATAAATGGTTGTTAACAAGACACCAATTATTGGTGGGTTTCCCTATGAATTCTATTAGGATATTTGGGATATAGTGGGTTTATAATGCACAAAGTTTATCTTAAATCCATTCAAACACATTATCTTATAAAATTCATTAATCAAGACAATATCAATTTCATCCCAAAATATGGGGATTTGGACCTCATAATCAGTTGGTGACCTATTACTCTTATTAATATATCCAAAAATATTATTTCTAAAGCTATTTATTTTAGGGTTATACACATTCCTCCTCCAATTATTCACCTTGATTAGACTAGGTTTATTACAAATATATATCATTGAAAACATTATTAAAGTTTGGTAAGGGATGGAATAGGCCTAATGGTCTCACTAGAAGGTTTTGTTTCTCAAAATTAAATTTAAAAAGCTTATGATAGATTTGATTGAATTTTCATTTTGGATATGCTTCAAGCCTTAAGATTTGGACCTAGGTTTGTTAGAAAAATTAAAATCCTTTTCTAAGATGTTGATGCTTGCATTACCATTAATGGGGAGTCTCTTTCATTCTATTTTTCAAGGTTGTCCTCTAACTTCCTCTCTCTATGTGTTGTCTACGGAATGTTTCTACTACCTTTTGGATAATTATTCCTATAGATTCCTACTCAAAGGTATATCTCTCCCCAAAACTCATACTCAAATGGTTAATGTCCACATTTGATATTATTCATTTCTTACATTGACCCAAGAGTAAAATTCCATATCAAATGCTACAAAATGTTTTGAGGCATTTTCTATAGTTTATATCTCTTCCATTAAGTGGAGAACAATCCAATGCTATAGATAGTCCGTATCCCCATTCATCTCTTAGTTAATTAAGTAAAATTGAAATAATATCCATCCTAGGGAACATATTAAGTACATGAGAATCACTCTTTCCTTTCAAACTATACCCAATAACTTGTGGTAGAATATGGTTTAAAGGGTTAAAACAAATCAGATATCAAATCTCCAAACTACTTTTACTTGTGGGAAAATTATAAATTTTCTCCAAGGTGGTGGTGGTCAATCATGTCTAATATTACCCTTCTTGGGATCCCTATAACGTTTCTTATACTAAGTTGGAAAATTTTTAGGGTCTTTCCATGGGATAAATCTAAAGGCAATTGAGGGTTTTATAGAGTTTCTTGGGATATTTGATGTAAACCTAGATATCTCGGAGGGCTAGGTATTATATATATGTGAATCTAAGGCCATACCTTGTGTTATAAGTGGATCATGAGTGCATTGGATGGAAATTAGAGTTTAAAAAATCTCCTTCAAAATTGTATCACTCAGGGCATCCCTATGGGAAAAGTATTTTGGTAGGGATTGAATCTCTAAACTCTATTGCTTACTCAAGTCCCTATTACAATTGTGGGAAATTTTGTAGATAAGAGTATCTGTAAGGCTTAGGATATTTTTAAAAGGAATTTGATATGGGATGGTGATAGGTTTAGATTTGGGTTATCTCTTAATTATTAATCTTTGTGGTGGTCCCTAATTATTACTTTTCATGAGGTACCTTTATCTCTTGTACCCTGGATTAAAAGTTTATCGATCTTCAAAAAGGGTATAAAATTCATCTCTAACCAATTTTATAAGTAAATAAATGATTGGGTACCTTGTCATAACCTATGAAACTAATTTTAGTTACCAGCTAGTGATCATTAGTTTATCTTAGAAATTTCGAATGTCATACCTTAAATCCATCTTCATATTATAGCATGTAAACTCCTTCCAAATGGTGGATTGACTATAATTGGTTTGTTGAGACCTCCTTATACTATTATAAACCTTATTTAGGTTACCAAATCATCTCTCCTAAATTTATTCACATTGAAACTCTTAATGCAAAATGGAAAGTTAATTTCATAGAAAGAGTTTAGAATAGAAGGTTTGATCATGTGTAAATGGCTATCATTCATCTAAAACAAGAACACAATTTTTTTGGTGTATTCTTAACCAAGGTATCCTAATTGGTACATGATTGATGCATCTTGGTATGGGTCACCTTTTTTTCTTTGTGTATAACCACCCAAAATTTTTAAAACATATTTTTTGGTTTTACAATATTGATTAGTTTGCCTGGTAGTGGATTCACACCTCTTATAACCTTTTCATCAATAGATGTTTACTTAGAATATGGTGATTTCAGGGGACTCAACCATGATTCATGTGAAATTTACAAAAATTTGGCATATATTTTAGATTAAAATTCTATTTCAATCATGGAAGAACAAAAATGATGCTACTTTTAATAGGTTATTTTAGATGTTTTTTTACAACTAACAAGATTGATGTGTTGTATAATGTTATGCTATAGATTCAAGTTCAAGTTGAGAAATTTCATCTAAATCTTCCCCACCTTTAGACCCTACTTAATCATTTGGGTAGTTCCCTATGTGTAGTTAGTAGAGTCCTACCAAACTTCCCCCACCATTTCCCATCATGGGATTATAAGCATGGTCCATGAGGGAAAACCTAGTCACAAAACATAAGTCATGGTGTCACCCCATGTGTATTTATCCCATAAATAGGATTAGGACCTCAATTTTATGCTAGAAATATAATGGTGGTAGTCATTAGGTTGGTGGAAGTGGTGGCATTGGTTGGGATGGTAGTAGTAGTGGCATTAGTTGGGATGGTGAAGTTGGAGGTGTTGGTATATTTAGCTGATGCACACCAAAATAGGGGAAATTACATCATTTGGCTCTTGAAATTTCTCCAAGCATGCCAAATATTTTTGAAGACAAAGATAATGAAAAAATAAATAGATGGTTGGGGTACTCTACCTAATATTTTAGACCCTCTAGCTAGTGGTGGTTCAAGGGATAATCTTGATGATCGTCTATTTACTTCTCCTCTATATTTCATCATTACTCATATTACTTGGTGTGATTTTTTTTCAGTGGATTTTATTTATAGCTCTTTATTTCACCTTTTTTTGGTTGAAAATTATCTCAAATTTTATTAAGTTGATAATGTAATTTCTTAGCCTTGGTCAATGTGACTCTCAAAGTTGGCTTATTCCAATAACTTTTTGTGTGAATAAATTCTATATCATATTATTATATTAATATAATTTGAAAATATTTTCAATAAAAAAATATAGTTATTAATAAAGTTAACCCTTAAAAGACTATCAACCAATAAGATAATGGAATGACTTATTTGTGTGTTTAAGATTTTTTTAATTCATAAAATAGGGTTATATTGGGACCCTCACCCTTTTTAAAAATTATCTTACAATTCATATATTTATTAATAGGATATAAGAAGATTAAGGAGAGTAATAGGAGGAAGAATATTTGAGAGATGAGAGAAAGAGGAGAGAATAAGATGAATAATATGATTATAATGTTATTACCAAAACTTATACTTAATTTTTGGTTGACATTGTTCTTTCTAATTTGTGTAAAAGTCAATGTTTTTTTTTTTGGAAATATGATTGTCATTGATGTCAAAAGGGACACTATGTATGTCATTGATGTCAAAAGTATCAGGAAAGATTGATGGAGATAAGAGCATGTTTCATAGTTACAGTGTGGAAAGTTGTCATGATTTTATAGAGACCATTTATGGATGTTTAAAGTCAAACAGATAGAAGATCCATTATGGGTTTTTTCATGTAAATTTTAGAAATATGGTCTATAGGTTTAGAGGAGAAGGAATGAGTTCACAATTGATTTAATTATCTCTAAAAAATTATAGGGTTTCATAATAAAATCCTAAGGGTTTATCCATGGTGTCAACAAGTAAAGTTCTATTTTAAAGTTGAATTGGTATAGTTGGGAATTGGTAACTTAAGTTAAAAATTAAGTCCATATCATTATTAAGAAACTATCCCCTTTGACCTTGTAATTACTAGTTTAAAGGACTTAATATTTTGTAATTCTTAGAGTTTATATTATGTTCAAGCTTGATCAATGGCTATCATTTCATCATACGTAGATGATCTAACAAAGTGAAGCAAAGTCAAATTATCAAAGACTCCTCTGAGTAAATGCACTAGTGACAAGTGTCACATTCATAGATCTTTTGAGATAGAAACCCAATAAGTGTAAGCTTGTTAGAGTTAATGATCAAGATTATTAGATGATTTGATAGTGAGTAGGTGATCATGTAAAGGATATCCACTAGAGCGAATGGACTCAAATGCTATAAAGTGCTTGAGGTTTACCAACACAATGATAATTTAAAGACTGAGCAAATTTGAGAAGATTGATGGAACAAAAGAAATCTAAAGATGTAGAAAGTAATGAGATGAGGTTAAAGTGTCAAAGTTTAATGACCAAGTCAAGATGAAGTTTGTACAAGTTCAAAGATATAATGACATGTTGGAGCTAGGATATGGATATTGATGAATGCATTTTAAAGAGTGGAACATTAAAGCTCAACAACATACAGAGATATTATGGATCAAAAGAGATTGGAGATGGCATGAAGAAAGATATCAAAGGCTAGTATTTAAAGTGTTTAAATTCTAATGGTCAAGTGGATGAATATGTAATAACTTTTGTATAATCTCTATATCTCAACACAGATAATGAGATTGATTGATCCAACTAATTAATTTTATATTAAAGATCCTATGCATCAAAAATTGATTCTAAAAAATGTTATAGATAGTAAAGAGACCTGAAATTATAGTGTGATGCATGGAATAAAGACACGAGAAAACCTACAGTCTAATTCATAATGAACTAGAGTCCTAAATTGGCATGATGTGTTGTACTTTGAGTGTGAACACATAGAATATATGGAACCCTAGATCATTTATTTATATATATGATATCTAGGATAAAATAAAGGTTGAATAATTGTTTTTTATATTAAGCCAAGTTGAATATAGATAGAGGAAGAAAGTAAATCTAATGAAGTGTGTAAAATAGAAAATCATAAAGACACAAAACCAAAGGGGACAGAGAAGAGTAGAGTGATTAGTGAAGCCAATGAAGTGAGTTGAATAAAGACATATCTAGACACAAAATATAGGAATAGAGAAGAGTAAAGAGGAGTAAAGTCACAAAGAGAATATGCAGATCATGATCAATTATAGATTAGACCTATAACAAAGATTAGAGATCTGGATTCATGTTTAAATTTAATTTGTAAATTGGATTTGTAGCTCCATAGAAGAATCTCATAGGTTGGTGCTATCAGATAAGCTAAGTGGGTGATTCCTTAGATTTTGTGCTCTTAAATGAAAGGATTGGTGTCTCTTTAATATTGGTGTCCTTAAACATTGTAACTAGTGAGGTTTACTAGTGAGGCTTTAAATTGTGAGGATGGATTAGAATAGTAGATTCTAGTAGCTATTCTTACCATGGTTTTTCCCTATGGGTTTTCCATGTATAAATATTGTGTCATGTGTATTTGTGTTTTTATGATCACTATATATTTGATTTGATCTAAATATATCTTTAATATATTATACAAGGGATTAAAGGATCAATTTTAATTCATATATTGATTCACCTCTTCTTAATATCTAGTTGTGTTCCAATAATTGGTATCAAATATTAGGGTTCTTTGAAAGAATCTTAATCAACTCAAGTAGATCTCTGAATAGTCAAGACAATGGCTAGTCAAAAAGGATCTTCATCAAACAAAGTACCTCTCTTTTATGGATTTTACTATGCATTTTGGAGCATAAGAATGGAAGCTTATTTATCTTCATTAGGTTTTGATGTATGGATGTTTGTATTAAATGGATATAAAACCCCTAATATAAATCCTACTGATCAAGCTACCAAGAAGGCATATAAGAGCAATGCTATAGACAATAATGTTATTCTTTATGTAATATCAAACTTAGAGTTTGTCAAAGTGATGCAGTGTCAAAATTCTCAAGATATTTGGAATAAACTAAAGAGCATATGTGAAGGAGATGACAAGGTAAATCAGGCCAAGCTATAAACTTGCAAAGGTAAGTTTGAGAGTCTTAAGATGAATGAAGAGGAAAATATTGCAAACTACCTCCTTAGATTACATGAAATAGTCAATGCAATCAAAGGCCTTGGAGAAGAAATGAAAGAGTTAATCATTGTCAAAAAGGTTTTAAGATATTTACCATAAAGATACAATTCTAAAATATGTGTAATAGAATAAGTAATATATCTAGATAAACTCACTATTGATGAGTTACATGGGACCTCTATAGCCTATGAGATGAGAATGGAAGAGAAAAAACACCTTCAAGAAAGAAGTTGCGTTCAAAGTATACAAGCAAGTAAAGGAAGAAACATAAATATTTGAATCTAAGGAGACTAATGAAGAAGAAGGTAACTTTTTCATAAGACTAAAGAGAGGATCTGGAAAGTATAGAGGTAAGTTACCCTTCAAATGCTTTAATTATGGAAAAGTATGACATTTTACCACTAAATTCCCTAATAATAAAAATTATAACTCTGAGCAAGTAGAGAGAATAAAAAAGGTAAAACCTTACTATCCCAAGAAGAAGAACATAGTCAATAAGAAAGGTCTGTACATAAAAGAAGATAGTGATTCAATGGATGATAGTGATAGTTACAATGATGATCATGACTATGATTTTGTAGATGACGAAAAGGAAGTCCTATTCATGACAATAGAAATAGCTTATTTAGATCAAGAAGAAGAAGACTTAGATGAAGAAGAAGAAGAATAAGGATAAGTGGATCTAGAATGTGAGCTCATTTGTGCTCTAGATGAGATTGACAAATTGAAAAAAGATAACTCAAGGCAGAAGAAGCTTGGATAAAAATAAATTGAAAAGGTGTCTAAAAGTCTTGAGAAATTTGTCAGATGGTAATCAACCTATAGACACAAGTTAAGGAGGCTAAAATAATATAAGATGTATTCAAAATTGAACTATAATATAAATCTAATGAATGTGTGAAGCTTGAAGTAGAGATAATGGCCTTGAGAAAAGATATTGAGAAAGCTAAATGTTAATTAGATAAAAGTCTAAAGTTGATAAGAAGATTAAACATTCTTGATGAACTAATCAACTCTTAAAAGCTCTCAAAAGAGAATTAGGTATTGGTTATGAGAAGGAAAAAAGTTCCTCAACTAGTACATCTGCTAACCTATATGAAAATTTCAAAGTAGAAGGAGAATTAGGAGAAAATAAAGAGAAAGATATCAAGGACACAAATAAAAATTCAAATACAATTGATGTGAAGAAGGCTAAACCTAAAAAGAAAATTCAATAAAAGAAGAAGATAAAGGTAGCTAATTTAGATGGATACACCAAAGTGAGAGACTTGAAGAAGCCAAAGTTTAGAAGAGCTCCTCATTTTGCACCAAGAAATACTATGACTAGATACTCCTCATCTTTCTATGGTTATTGTTATAGTTGTAACCAATTTGGTCATAGGTCTATTTATTTTAGAGTTGTACCTACAAGGAGATAAATTTTTTTAAGTATAAACTTATTCTCTCCTCTATTAGATATAAATGTAATGTGCTATAATTGTAATAATTTTGGTCAAATAGCTAAAAATTATAGAAAAAGATTTGTAAGACCAAAAGTACAGATTAAGAAGAAAGACATGCCTCTCAATGTGAATAAGGGTTCACAAGTCTCTAAGAAGAAGCCATATAAGATACCCAAGGATGTGTGGAGAGTAAAAAGTCAATCCATGATTTCTCAAACTGCACTCCATGCCAAGGAGTAGAATTTTTGGGTGATATACAATGGCTACTCAAAACATATGAATGGTGACAAGAGACAGTTCACCAAATTGATTAAATATAGGGAAGGATCTATTATATTGGGATACAACACATTGGTAAAAATCAAAGGTAAAAGAACCTTGAACATAGATGGTAAACTACCTACACATGATGTCCTTTATGTTGAAGGATTAAAGCATAATCTGTTAAGTGTTAGCCAAATGTATGAAAATGGATATAAGGTCACATTTTATGTAGAAGGATACAAGATAAGGAGATCTATAAGAATAGTTGTATAAGGGAAAAAGACTGAAAGCAATATCTACAATCTTGTTGAAATAAATGGAAATAGTTGCCTCATGGAAAAGATTGATGAGAGTTGGTTATGGCCTAGGAGAATGGGTCACATCAACTTTGATAACCTAGTCAAAGTAAGCTCAAATAAGTGTGTAAGACATATACCTAAGATGACCAAATCTACATATACTACTTGTAAGGAATATCAACTAGGTAAGTAGACAAGGGTCAAATTTCAATCAAAGGAGTATGCAACTACAAAGCCTTTAAAATTAGTTCATACTAATATTTGTAGTCCTACCAAGATAAGAGGATCAAAAGGAGAGATATACTTCATGTTATTTTTATATTATTACTCAATAATGACATGGGTAACCTTTTTGAAGGATAAGTCACAAGCCTTTGAGAGATTCAAGATATTTAGAGCCATGGTTGAAAATGAGATTGGCTAAAAAATTAAATGATTAAAATTTGATAAAAGTTGAGAATTTACCTCAAATGAATTCATAAACTATTTTGAGAAGCATGGGATCAAAAGGCATTACTCTGACACAAGGACTCCATAATACAATGGAGTTGTTGAAAGAAAGAATAGAACAATCAAGTAAATGGCTAGAACAATGTTAAAGGAGGCCAAGTTACATGTTGGATATTGGAGAGAAGTAGTCCAAACAACATTATACATATTGGATATATTTAAAGTAAGGGTAAAAATGACAAAACTTCCTTTGAAATATGGTATGGAAATCATGCTTTTTAAAAGTAATTTAGAGTGTTTGGAAGCAAATGCTACATTAGAAGAAAGGAAGACAAATTTGGAAGATTTGAATCAAGATTTGATGAAGGAATATTTATTGGTTATTCCACTCAAATCAAAGCCTATATATGTTACAATAAGAGGTACAGAAGATAGTGGAGAGTATCCATTTCAAGGTTGAATAAGGCATAAAACATGTTGAACCTAATAAGGAAACTAGTAATGAAGAGTTAAACCTTGAATAAGAATCATATAGTGAAGAGGCTGAGGAAAAGAATGAACAATCACCTCCAATATTTGTTCAAAAGGATCATACTAAAGAGAAAATATTTGGAAATAAGAATGAAGGAGTTTAGACAAGGAGAAAATCTATAATGAACAAGGAGCAAGTAAGTTTTTCTCTAATATCTAAAATTGAGCCTAAGATATATGTTGAAGCCAACAAGGATGGGAATTGGCTAAAAGCCATGGAAGAAGAACTGAGCCAAATAGAAAAGAATAAAACTTAGCAATTAGTTCCAAGACCCTCAAACAAGAATGTGATAGGAATAAAATGGGTCTATAAAAACAAGCTCAATGAGGATGGAGATGTTATAAGAAATAAAGCAATATTGGTATGTAAGGGATATACACAAGTAGAAGGCATAAACTTTGAGGAAGCATTTTCTCCAATTTCTAGATTGGAAGCTATAGGAATGTTTCTAGCATTAACTATTTACAAGAACTTCAAAGTCTATCAAATGGATGTAAAGTTTGATTTCTTGAATGATAACCTAGAATAGGAAGTCTATATCGAACAAATAGAGGGTTTTTAGTGGTCAGATGAAGAAGATTATGTGTGTAGACTAAATAAAGCATTATATGGTGTAAAATAGGCACATAGATCATGGTATTCAATATTGGACCAATACCTACAATAATGAAGTTTCAACAAAGGATGTGCAGACAATAATCTATACTTTAAATCAGAAGGTGAGCATATGTTGATTGTTGTTGTTTATATAGATGACATCATATTTTGTGGTAGAAATAACAAAATGTGTAAAGAATTTGCTACACAAATTCAAAGTGAATTTGAGATGTATATACTAAGATAACTTTCCTTCTTATTTGGTCTATAAATAACACAATCTAATAAATAGATATTCGTATCCCAAACCAAGTATGCAAAGGAGATGCTTAAGAAATTTGGAATGGAAGATAACAAACTAGTTAGTACTCCCATGATAACTAGATGTAAGTTGAGCAAAGAGGATGAGTCCCTTGATGAAAATCATACTATGTATAGGTCAATAATAGGTAGCTTACTATACCTAACTATATCAAAACCAAATATCATGCAAGCAATGTGTATGGTTGTTAGATTTTTGGCTGCTCCTAAAGAGTCACATGCTAATGTAGTGAAAATAATCTTTAGATACATCAAGAACACAATTGAATATGGCCTATAGTTCCCTACAAGTGAATATTTCAATTTGATAGCATATAAAGATGTTGATTGTGTAGTAATTGTGGATGATAGAAGAAACACTAGTGGTGGTGCATTTTTCCTTAGAAATAGACTTGTTTTATGGTTGAGTAATAATTAAGAGTAAGTTATTCTTTCTATAGAATAAATAGAGTATGTAGCAACAATGACATGTTGCACTCAAGTCCTATGGATGAAGAAAACACTCAAGGACATCAAGGTTGCATATAAGTCACTTATTTATATTCTTTGTGATAATTCAAGTACAATAAATATATCAAAGAATATATTGATGCATTGTAAAACCAAGCACATATCAATAAAATATCACCTCTTAAAAGAGGGTTATATATCAAGAGGTCATAATGGAATATGTGCCAACTAAGGACTAGATTACAAACATATTCACCAAACCTCTTCCCAAAGAATAATTTGACTATCTAAAAGAGAATTTGGGAGTGGTGGCTCCTACACCACATCACTAAATCACTAGTGATAGTGCATGAGTCTAGGGGGAGTCTCATGGAAGCTTTATTAATCCTTGGAAGAAGAGAGAAAATTTAAGTCAAGTGTGTATACTTATAAAAATTACTAATGAGTTAAAAGTTTTAGGTTCTTGGAAAAACTCCTTTATCTGATAAAGGGGGAGAACACTTTGGATAAACAGTGAGGATTCCCTTTGCCATTGATCTCAAAGGGGCAGAAAAAGGGCAAATGTTCTTTATAAAAGTTTGGAGAAAAAGTGAAAATGCTCTTTGTAAAAGTTTGGAAGAGTAGAGAAAGTGTCCAAAATGAGTTTAGGAAAACATGCCATTGCCTAAGGGGGAAAAATTTTGGTATGAAAAACTTCAGTTCATACTCACCAGAAGCTAATGCAAGCCATGCTATAAAAGTATCAAATTATTAGAATATTAGAACATTAAGTTTGCATCAGAGCATTTAGTTTTCCATCAATTCCAAAGGGGGAGATTATTGGAAATGTGATTTTCATTAATTTCAAAAAGGACACTATTGATGCATTAATGTCAAAAGGATTAGGAAGGATTGATGGAGAGAAGAGCATGTTTCACAGTTACACTATGTAAAGTTGTCATGATTTTGAAGAGACCATTTATGGATGTTTAAAGTCAAATAGATAGAAGATCCATTATGGGTTTTTTCATGTAAATTCTATAAATATGGTCCACAAGTTTAGAGGAGAATGAATGAGCTCATAATTGATTTATTTAGCTCTAAGACATTATAGGGTTTCAAAGTAAAATACTAAGGGTTTAGCCATGGAATCAACAAACAAAGTTCTATTTTAATGTTGACTTGGTATATCCAGGAATTGATAACTTAAGTTACAACTTAAGTCCATATCATCATTAAGAAATCGACCCCTTTGACTTAGAACTTACTAGTTCAAAGGACTTAATATTTCTTAAGTCTTAGACTTTATATTATGTCTAAGCTTGATCAACAACTATCATTTCATCATACACAGATAATCTAATGAAGCAAAGAAAAGTCAAATTATCAAATGTTCATCTAAGTAAATATGCTAGTGACAAGTGTCACATTCATAGAGCTTGTCATATAAAGACCCAATGAGCATAATCTTGTCAGAGTTAATGATTAAGCTTGTTAGAAGATCTGATGATGAATGAGTGATCATTCAAAGGATATCTAGTGGAGTGAATGGACTGAAATGATATAAAGTGCTTGAGGTTTATCAACATAGTGACAAGTTAAAGATTGAGAAAGTCCAGGAAGATCAATGAATAAATGTGCTAGTGATAAGTGTCACATTCATAGATTTTATCAGACAAAGACCCAATGAGCATAAGCTTGTCAAATTTAATGATCGATCTTATTAGAAGATATGACGATGAGCGAGTGATCATTCAAAGGATAGCCAATGGAGTGATTGGACTCAAATGCTATAAAGTGGTTGAGATTTATCAACATAATGACAAG
Source organism: Torreya grandis (assembly GCA_037957365.1). Taxonomy (NCBI): domain Eukaryota; kingdom Viridiplantae; phylum Streptophyta; class Pinopsida; order Cupressales; family Taxaceae; genus Torreya; species Torreya grandis. The sequence goes on from JARHVA010000681.1 coordinate 4,145,299, forward strand.
TTAAAGACTGAGCAACTTTAAGAAGATGTATGAATAAATGAGATGAGGTCAAAGTGTCAAAGTTTAATAACCAAGTCAAGGTAAAGTTCATGAAATCTCAAAAAATTAATGACACATGGGAGCTAGGATCTGGAGATCAACAAATGAATTTTAAAGAGTGGAACATTAAAGTTTAGTAGCATATAAATATCTGATGAGGCAAGAGAGCTTGGATATGACACAAAGAAAGATATCAAATTCCATTATTTAAAGTGTTTAAATTCCAATGGTTAAGTGGTGGAACATGCAGGAACTTGCATATAAGCTCTATATTTTGACACAAATAATGATATTGATCGATTTAACCAATAAAATCTACATTAAAAGGCTTTTTTTAATCAAAACTTTAGTCTAATAGATGCTATAAATAGTAAAGAGACCTATAATTATGGTGTGATGCATGAAATCAAGGTGTGAGAAAACTTACAGTCCAAGTCATAATGAACTAAAGTCTTAAATTGGCATGATGTATTACAGTTTGAGTGTGAACACATAAATGATATGAAACCCTAGATTAGTTGTTTATATATATATATATATATATGATATAAAGGAAAAAATAAAGGTGGAACAATTATTTTTTCTATTAGGCCAAGTCGAATATAGATAGAGGAAGAAATCAAAAACCAATGAAGTGTCTCAAATAGAAAATCATAAAGACATAGAACCAAAGGGGGAAGAGAATAGTAGAGTGATTGGTGAATCCCATGAAGTGTGTCAAATAGAGACATATCCAAACATAAAAGAAAGGAATAGAGAGGAGTAGAGAGGAATAAAGGCACAAAAATAATGTGCAAAGCATGATCAATTGTAGATTAGACCTATAATAAAGAATGAAGATCTAGATTCATGTATGAATCTAATTTGTAAATTAGAGTTGCATATTTATAGAAAAATATGATAGGTTGGTGCCATTAGATAAGTTGAGTGGGTGCTCAGATTAGGGAATGGTTGCTTCCTTAGAATTGGTGCTCTTAAACTAGGGGATTGGTATCTCCTTAGGATTGGTATCATTAAAAATTCTAACTAGTGAGGCTTTGAATTGTTACGCTAAACTATAACAATAGCTTCTAACAACTATTTTTATCATGGTTTTTCCCTTTGGGTTTTCCATGTATAAATCTTGTGTCATGTGTATTTGTGTTTGTATGATCTGTGCATATTTTATTTTATTTGCATAGATCTTTAATATGTTCTAAAAGGGATTAAAAGAATTTTTTTAATTAATATATTGATTCAGCCCACCTCTCAATATCTAGTTGTGTTCCAACAATTTTTCATCCTCTAGTATAATTACAATGGTAATTCATGCAAAGTGAGAATCTAATTGACCCATTGAGAAAAAGAGCTACATAGATCATGTTTCATGATTAAACGATCCATAGTCAAGGTTGGGCCTACTAAAATTTATTGAGTGGATGGAATATTATGGTGTGGCCCTTGTGATTAATCACCCAAAATTTTCCATCATACTAGCTGGTGGGTTTCTTCATCTTTTTATTCTCTCACCTATACTATGACTATTGACCTGATTGGAGGAGCCTTTGGAGAGAGAAAAGTTATTTTTATTCCTTTTTTTTTATGGCTAAACATGAAGTGGAACAATATTATGAGAATTAGACCATCATGTCATCATGTTTTTGAAATCTTTAATTCAAGACAAAATTATTTCACTACAATAATGGGGATATTTTTAGATAATATTAAAGACAATACTTAAGCAAATCTCAAATTGAGATAAAAAGTTGCATATTTTATCAAATTAGGTGTCTTTTGCTCACCAGAGATGATATAGAATACTACTTATTTTATCTCTCAAGAGACAATATCATTTTTGTCTTTTAAGAGACAATATCATTTTTTTCTCTCAAGAGATGATATAAAATACTATTTTTTTAATCTCTCAAGAGACAATATAATTTTTGTCTCTCAAGAGATAATATCATTTTAGTCCTAACTATAGTCTCTTGAGAGATAAAATGAATTTAATGAATTTGAAAAAATATAAATTACTTCTAGTGCAACCAATTGATAAATATCATCAATGACACCAAAATTATCTGGTGATTAGTATTCTAAAAAAATTACAAAATAATTTGGGTGGAATCTTGTGCCCATAATTTGTGGGTCTACAAACATTTGATTCTATCAAAAATAAAAAATAAAAAATGATGCCTAAATGCCATTAACCATTAGTATAAAATGATTGAGGGATGAACTTCAATATATTTATGTAAAATCCATTCTAGAACTGTGTTCCATCTAAACACTCTATGATCCTTAGTTTTTTTTAATCTTGTTGTACTAAATTTCCATATTATCACTTCTCTTAAGTGTATTTAAAAAATCTTACTCTTCTTCCTTTTTGATCCTTGTTCAAACTTGTTTCCATCAAATATGATATTGAACACAGAGTTTACAACATTGATATGAGCCACAAATTTGACACTTTAAATCTAAATAAGAGGCTACTAAAAAATAATAGGGCACAAAAAGATGTTAACAAATTGAACAAAAGAATAAAAAAATTTTAGCATGATTATTATATATATTTGAGTTTTCATGGATATTTGGTAGCTAATATCTTTGTGTATCACTACCACTAACATCACATAAATTTAAAGTAAACTAAAAAATATCATGAAAAAAAACTAGGTAGTTATTGTAATTTAAAAAGGACTTCACACAACTATATATCTTCTAAAGATTATTATAGCAAGTAAATAAATTAAATATCATGTTTGCACCCATGTTAAATACAAATAATGTTATTCCTATATAACTAAGAGGAAAGGTACTTTGGAAATACTTCATAAGACTCCCTAGAGACTTGTGGACCTATTCTTACTTCTAGATTTTAAAATCATTTGATGACATATTTGTCTCCTTTTTTTAATATTATGAATTGTCTTACATCACCATAAATAAGTAATATCAATATCTAACTTTCTGTGAATAATAAACAATATATATATTAAAACCCAATTTCCATCCATCCTTGACCTATGCTATTAACAACTCATTAAAACTCATTAAAATTATTTTCCTTAACACAAGCCACCAGTCCTTTTTAGAAACATCATGGAAAATATGGTTCTATTCTTATAAATTCAACCAATAGGTGTCCCAAATTTGATCGAATCACCTACTAGCATGACTCTAGCCTATGAAATTCAAGATGGAATAAAGAGAGGAAATTATGTTAAAAGGAGTCTTTATGAAATAATATCAAAGAAAAGAGAACACTAATTTTGGAAACACTAAAAAGGGAAAAAGATCCATCTTCTCCCTAAATTAATGAAGTATCATTTTTTAAAAAGTTTGATTTAAGATTTTAATTGTTAGTGAGACTTATAAAGATTTTTTTTTATAACTTTACTGGTTATGAATCTGAGTCATTGAGTCCTTTGTAAAATTAGTCTCATTAATAATACACCTAAACTACATAAGCTTTAAAATGGACCTATTTCAGTTATACCATATTAGAATTTCATTGCCTTTTAATAGGGCCTCATTCCTAGCCTACATAATTCATATCAAATTTATATAAGTATTATGTAATGATGATAAACGTATTAGATAAAATTTAATATTAACATAAATATCAAATTTATCATATTAGATATGAGTTTGAATGAGTCAATTTTACCCACTAATGGTCTATAGTATTTTCTTAATGTATGGTTATGAAGATCATTAGTGACTAGTGGTGAAATAAAAGTTGAGAAATCTTATGGAATCATAATACTACATTGTATAGTATACCACTAGTGGTTTGATCTTAATGAGAATAAGTTGGAATCTATCTTGTGGTTAATGTGGTGTGACATTTGATTTTTTTGTAATTAATATAATGTGAGCATGCACATTAGACTTTGAGTTTAGTTAAGTTATGATGATGGAGTGTAGTACTGCTAAAGTAGACAAATGATTTCTTAACCTTGATTTTTATCATGGCTTTGTTGTTACACTTACTTTCTTCATGAGTTTCTATAAGGAGATATTTTTTTACCATATTCCATAAATTTTTATATCTCTAATAAAACCCAACTAAATTATATTTTTTTGTTTATGAAGGTTGCAATAAGAATCTCCTTGCATCTACATTTCCACTGTTTATGAAGATAATTATTATCAATAACACAAACATTAATACAAGAAATTAAAAGGCCATTATTTCATCTCTACAACCCATAAAGTTTATACTATTTGACTCCTTTTTATATCATATCTATACTAAAACACTTTATACTTCATCGTTACATAATATGACAAAGGACAAATCAAATTTATTTAAAAAAACAATTAGATCAAATTCCCCACATTTTATACTTAACTCATTAACTATGTGAATTAGATATTCTAGAGTTTCATTGAATTTATGGGTTGGAGTAGTTTATTCCATTAAGGTTAGGATAATGTTAATTGTTTAGGCCAAATATATTATATGCTATAGTGTATTAGGTCAGGATCACAACCCGCATTCACATAGTTTATTTTGATATTTGTAATGGCTTCATTAATTTTTTTAATTTTTTATTAAATTCATTGGAAAGGCATATCATTTAATCCACCATATCACACTCTCCTTAATATAATTTCTATAGTTTAATATTTTGTATTTGTAAAATAAGAAAGAAAAATTAAAATTATCATAAGAGAATATAAACATAGATCATTTGTGAGAATAATTTTACAATGTGGGACAATTATCATCTATTAAAAGGGAGGACACTTCAATTGAATTTGACCTCACATGTGTTTTAATTTATTATTTTTCATTTCTAAATCTATATTTATGTAATTAACATAGATTTTATTATAAAGAATTGAATCATAAAATAATTTTAAGTTGTAAGTTATGTCATTTTCTTTGATCTTTGAATCAGAATAATTAAACAATTTATTTTTTAATATGGTTTAAGTATAATACTTTGAAATCAAATTATAAACATGGTAACATCATGTGCGCGCGCGCGGGTGTGTGTGTGTGTGTGTGTGTGTGTGTGTGTGTGTGTGTGTGTGTGTGTGTGTGTGTGTGTGTGTGTGTGTGTGTGTGTGTGTGTGTGTGTGTGTGTGTGTGTGTGTGTGTGTGTGTGTGTGTGTGTGTGTGTGTGTGTGTGTGTGTGTGTGTGTGTGTGTGTGTGTGTGTGTGTATGACTATATTATGAACCAAGGAAAATAACAAACCTATCCCTGGTAGTGGTGTTAACAAAGGAAATCCAACAAGGGATACTTGAATGGGCATATAATACTATTGAGGACAAGTGTCCATTTAAAAATTAAACTCCACTACCAATGGAATATGGTCATGTTGGATGAGAAAATGACGCACTAAATGGATACATGTCTAGCTCCTATACATAGTTTTCCTTGACCCTATAATATTAAAAATAACTGCCACAACTTGCTCATTTGGATGAAAAGTGAGGTGGTTGCGTATCTACCTATAAATAACATAGCATGTATAATAAGATCACCATCCTTTTGATCTTAGATAACTATTATCCATGTACATTCAATATTGTCCATAAATTTAGTTTTACTTGGAATCATTTCCTGATAAGTTTTACTATCTTCATCTTTTGTATTTGTAAAATTAAAAAAACAAAAATTAAAATCATTGTAAAAGAATACAAAACTAGAGAGCATTTTGTGAGAATAATTAAATAAAATGGGTGATAGTTATCATATTAAAATGGAGGGAACTTAAAATGCATTTGACATCACATGGGTTTTCATTTCTTATTTTAATCCAAAATAAACCTTATGTGTAGTCTATTTTTACCTTCCATTCACAAGGTGTTCCTTTAATTCCAAATATTGAGATACAAAAAGTTTTGCAACCATAAGTTATTCAACATTGACATGGACATATTCATAAACACCAGCCCTAAGATGTACTTCTAGGTTAACCCATGGTGGAATTATTATGGCTTCTTATAGTGTACATTAATTTTTTTCATAATCAACAACTAATAGTACATGTCATTCACCAACAACATTCAATTTTAAATGAGCTGCTTGAGGAAAGGCAATCATGTCTTTTACCTTCCAAATAATGAAAAAGGGCCATACTTGTGTGGACCCCAAAACATCTCCAAATAATCCACCTTTGATATTTTGATGCTTACCACTCTATATTTTTACTTCCACTAGCCCATCTTGCAAGTTAGGAGGATACGAGATATTCTTTCCTTGAGCCACATATCTAGAACATTAAACCAAAAATATCAAACTTGATATTATTCTTAAAAACACATTTTCCTTTATTTCATGGAAATAGTCCCTAAAGTAAATAAATTTCTTGAAAAGAATTTAAAATTCTCATTTGTATGCAAATTTATATTTTATTTTGACCTTCATTGCCCTTTCTAAAATTTCTTACTACATATTCATCACTATGAGAATAAATACTAGATGCAAGGTGGCAATTTATTATGACTTATAACTATAATATTGCTTCTATAAAATAAATTTTCTCCCCATCCGATATTAGTGTAAGGTAAAAATAATCAGTCCCCATGTGACTTGAGGCTCAATCAATTTCAATTTTATCATAAATGTAATCATAGAGGTAATTAGGGTTAATATTAACCCTTTGAACCTAACTATGAGTATAAATGTTATTTAAGGTTAATTAAACCATTTGTGAACCTAATTTTAGATGTTTAGGATGTGATTTGGACATCAATCAACCCAAACTTGTAATGTCCCCTTCTCAATTTTAGATTAGTCTAAAGATCCTTAGCCGACTATTTTAGTTTCCCATTGGCTAAGGGAAGGAGAACAAAGGGAAACATGGTTCTTTTGTTCAATTTTCCATAAAGTAACTATGTCGGTAACTTATTATAATATCATTTTAATAAATAAGGGGGACTTTATAATTTGATGTAAATTGGCCCTTTGTTTGAAATTATAATGAAATTTATTTTCCCCTCCCTCTTGGAGCATCCCACTTGGGAGAGGATTGGAGGGGGAAAAGGGGTATAAAATGAAGTAGAGAGATCTAATTTTGGCATTATGATCATATATCTATTATTTTTATTTAATTTTAAGCACACCTTCTTGGATTATCAATTCTTGAGGAAGGAAATCCTCACTAGCCTTAGTATTTGAGGATGAAAACCATAAATAATTAGATGGTAGCTTCATTTAGGAGTCAAATTGTGCATCAATTCATCTTTAAATTAGTTTGGATAGCATTGGGAGTGGGGTAAACTAGTTTAGATGTCTAGGGAGGATAGATTTAACATTAGGTTATCTCTTTATGGGTCTACATAGTATCTTTTAGGCCTTTGAAGGGGTGGTGAATTGCTTGGGAAGATTGATTTCTAGTTTCAATAGTGTTTGTGGGTAAAAAATTTAGTTTCTCCCTTCATTGGTTTGGCAATATTTTATATTAAATTTCAAGACTGAATTTGTCTAAAAATTAGACCTTTTTGGCATGAAATAAATATATTAAATTTATACAATTTATAGGAAGGTTTTAAGAAGATATAAACATTATCTTCATGCATAATCTACACTTTTAAAATTATATAATTTTTTGAGTTAAGGTTTTGATTAAAAAATTAGAATTAGTGTTGCATTTTTGAGATTGTTGTAAATTCTAGAATTATATTATTTTTCCCTAAGAGGAAAATTACAATGGTATCAGAACCTATCTTCTTGCAAACTATGGGATTGAGTTATTTATAGGGTTACCTACATGAAAAATAGTGACATAGAGGTTAGCTATTGTGAAAGCTAAAAAAAAGGGCCAAAATAGAAAATGGAAGGGTTTGAACAGCTAGGGAAAACAAATATGGATAACTTATATGTAGATCATGTTTGATTTGATAAGTTCACTCAAAATCAAGAGTGTATGATCGATATGATGGTTGAGATGATTCAAACCATATGGGGCATGAGTAATTTTCATTTATCCAATGGTAAAGGGAGTGATTCAAGATCCATCCTTAACTCTCTTCCTATACATAGGATAACCATTAGATCTACATCTAGGCCCTTTCAACCTAACTTCCTTTGTAGAGAGGAAACCATTATATAAGTAGGGTTCCAACCTTAGTGATGGATAATATTCATGGTAGTTATGAATAATATAAGACTCTTTCATAAAAAATTAAGGGATAAATGACCCTCACTAATTTCAAGTAGTTGAAAAGAGATAAATAAGGCCCTAGGGCTGATCCTATACAATGAAATAATTAGAGGTATTTTCAACATGCATTAGGGAGGCTCATTTTATCTAATTTTTATGGGTCTACCAAGAGTACCACTTGAGATTATATCTAAAAGTTATATACATACCTATCCCTTCAATATATGATGGAGGATGAGGCCATCAAGTTTTCCCCTTTACATCTTGAGGGTACTACACACGAGCGGTGGTATCATGGTCTTATCACAAAAGGGAAAAACCTCATCACCTCTTAGGATGAATTCAAAAAGAGGTTGATTGAGATGTTCGATGGGGTGGATCCATTATTTCATGTTAGATAATTGGTGAAAATAAAATAAAATACTTTGTGGATGATTATGTGGCTAATTTCTATAGGGTTTTGGTAGTGGTACCAAATGTTTTTGAGAGGAGGCTTGTATTTTTGTTCATGGAAGGGTTGGTGGAACCACTCAAGGGTTTGGCTAAGGATTTCAACCCTTGTTCCCTCTAAGAATCTAGAAAAAAGTCTCTTCATCTTAAAATAAAAATACCTAGGGATAATTTTTTTCCTTTAGAATAATAGATAACATCTCTTTTTTGATAATAAAGGACACCTTTTGGGTAACCTAAGACTGCACTTCTTAAGAAATGAAAACATGCCCAATTTGACAATAAAGAATTCCTTACTAGAAGGGTATTGGGTATAAAAATTAAATGCCAAAGACAAATAAAGAATTAAAATCAAGGAATGAACTAAGAAGAAGGAATTAGTGTTTCACATGCAAACACCCTTAGACACTAGGTCATCATTACCTTGGCAAAGGGAAACTTCATTACAGTGAGTTAGTTTCAAATGAAGAATGAGAAGAGAAAGGAGAAGAGGTGGCCACTAAAAAAGAGGAGCAAGAGATGAAATAAGAAGGTGACAACATGGGTGGAACCCATGCCACATTATCTGATGCTCCTAAGTACCACCCATTTAGAGTGAGGTAAATTTCAAGGTAAGAAGGTAACTATGATTAATGATATTAGAGCCACACATAACTTCATTGATGAAGGTTTGGAATCTATATGTGGGCTACCAAGTACTAATTTTAGGTATGTTAAGGTAACCATGGTGGATGGTTTCACTATCCCTTGCAATAAAAAAATAAAAAAGCTAAATATCACATTGGGAAGGCTTAAAATTTAGGATGATTTATATGTGGTTGGGATTGGAAAGATCAACATAGTCATCAAGGTGAAATGGTTACATTATATAGGAGAATTCACCTAAAACAACAAAACATTGGATCTAAAATTTAGACCAACTTGTAAAATGAGAGTGATACATGGTATGGTCAATAGGTTTTCTTTGGTTGTCATAAAAATAAGGATGGAAAGGGATTTACATAAAGGGTAGGCTACTTGGGCATCAAAGTGTTTTTTGAGTTCTACAAATCAGAAGGTGGGACAAGATCAACATCATAAGGATATTCATCCCATCCTTGATAAGAATGCCAAGGTTTTTGATAGAATTACACAAGAATTACCACCATTAGATATGAGGGCAAGATGATTTTGATTCTTGAATCTATCATGGAGGTTTAGGAAAGGAAGCTGAGGAATATAAGTATCATGGAGTATTTGATTCATTGGAAGGACTTGCCCATTGAGGATGCCACTTGGGAAGGAGTAGCTATTTTTCAACATCCTAGCTTACAATTGCTAGAGGAAAATAAATTTAAAGAGGGGAGGACTCTAATGTCCCCTTCTCAATCTTAAATTAGTTTGGAGACCCTTAACCAACTCGTTTGGTTTCCCATTAGCTAAAGGAAGGAGAAAAAATGGAAACACGGTTCTTTTGTTCACGTTGCCAAAAATTCACTAGGTTAATAACTTATCTAATTTGATATTAATAAATAAGGGGGGAATTTATAATTTTATGTAAGTCATCTCTTATTTTTAAATTATAAGGAGGATAGACACAATAGTAGGTCATATCCTTGTGGGTCAATGCAATAACTTTTAGGCCTTTGGAGGGGTGGTGAATTGCTTGGGAAGCTTGATTTCCAATTTCATTAGTGTTGGTAGGTGAAAACTTTAGATATCCATTCATTAGTTTGGAAACATTTTATATTAATTTTAAAGACTAATTTTTTTAAAAAATTAGACCTTTTTGATGTCAAATAAATATATTGAATTTTTGTAATTTTATATTAATCATAATTGGACATTGAGAGAAAATTACCTATTTCTCCCAATTATGATTTCACCAACATCTAGATCATTATACCAACTATTCATGCACCACTATAGCATGGGAGAACTACATGAATTTTTATCCCTCTTCAGAGTTTTGGTATGTAGGAAACACTCAACATACGGGGTGTTGAGGTTTCACTCAAATTCAACCATTGACCCATTTTTATCCAATTGATTTAAATTGGAATTAATATGTCAAGGAGATAGGGTTTTTAAATGAAAATTAGTCACACAATGGTCTCTACAAGTGATCTTAATCCAATGCACTAAATATAGGATCTATAGACAAAGATATAGAGAACCCCAAAAAAATGGTTTCCTAACTATAAGTGGGTAGGAGTACTACATAGTGGACATTAATGACACACATATAGTTTTTTTCAAATGGTTTTATTGTCTAGACCCATATCAAAATATTGATTCTTTTTTCTACTTATTAGGCCACTCTACGTTGTAAGTTTCAAACTTTGATTCCTCCCACAAATACAATTTCTAGCTAAGTCATTATTTTCTCATTACACTATTATTTTTTATAAATTTATAAAATACAATAGTTCCAAATTAGTGATTTCAATTACTTTTACACTATTCTCCTAATTTTTCATAGTAGTGTTTTCACTTATGATTTTACATAAATCCCAAATTTGATAAAACATATTGTTGAACCCATTTATTATTCAAATTTTCCAAACCCTAACCATAGATGTTTCTAGGGTTTGTATCCTTATTTTTATTATTTCCAATTTCTATGATTAGATTTATATATTTGATAAATTTTATTATGACAAAAAAAATTCAAGTTTTCATATCATATTATATGCAATCTAAAAAAATCTTTCCATTCCCTTAATAAATGATATATTAGGTGGTAATCTGATTGAGTATACTCAAATTACTCTTAGTCATAATATGTATAGGAATAAATGTGTACTAAAAAATTTGAATTTTCATAAAACTAGAAAATATGTGGACTTTAGTGATACTAATTCTAAACATGAGTAATATGATCAAGATAATAGTGGCTCTCAAGATGAATATCAATATGTACTCCCTCATATACATGGGAAACAAATCTAATTCAATAAATTGGAAATTCTATAGAGTTTTAGATAATATTCATGATAAATTTATTGATCATAATATCATTTTAAAAACTTTTTTGGATATCAAGAATTCACAAATGGTTGAATCATATAACCATAATGATCCATTAGATACAAATTTTTTACCATCTATCATAATGATGGAAACTCAAGGGATTCAAAATATTACCTTTCCAATTCTTAATCCATAATTGGGTACACCACCTCTAATTACCACACATTCCTCTTCTCCTAATGTATAATCCCTTATGAAATATATTTAATCTCTACAAACTAAGGTGTTTCATTTGGAGCAAGGTGATTTGAAAATTAATCATGCTCTAGATTCTCATGTTTTATTACACACTCCATTGGTACAACAAATAGTAGTATATCCTCTACCTATAGGGTTTATTTCACCCAAGCTTATAATATATGATGGCAGGGCTGATCTTGATCATCTTTGACTATTTCATGCAACATTTTTGGTCTATGTATCCAATGACAAATTATTGACAAAGTTATTCCCAAAAAGTCTCAAGGACTATGCATTATAAGGGTTTTATTATTTACCACACCAATCATTACATACATTCAATCTATTAGATGATATGTTTCAATCATACTTCTCAATCAACATCAGTTAAAATATTTCCTATGCTCAAACACACTACTCAAATAGAAATCTAATCAACTATCATAAAATATGTTTTAAGATACAAGACCATGTTGCCCAAAATTAAAAATCATATGGAAGATATAGAATTACATGATGCATTTAAGTGAAGTCTTTTTCCATCCTTTCTTGAATCCATTATGTTCAAGAAGTTTCACTCATTCACAAACTTGTTCCATACAACAGAGGACAGAGAAGTCATGTTATTGGAAATGAACAAGCTTAAGTATATAACCAATTCATATGATAATACCAAGCTTTAAAGTAAGTCACCATAAAAGGTAAGGTCAACCAATAATAATAATAATAATAATAATAATGATAAAAAATCAATAGTACATGCATTTTTAGATCCTACTCACACATTTTTTTATCATTTCCTCTAAGGAGATAATTTACTAATCTACCAAAATATTTATATAAGGTTCTCAAAACAATATTGGAATGTAATTTCATATCTCTCCCTCACATTAAATAGGCTGATTTGAATCTACCTCTTCTAAAAGGTTTTGAATATAATGCCTTTTATGACTATCATAGGACACCAAGCCATAATATTAATAGATACATAAGTTTTAAACACAATATTCATGATTTTATAGATGCAAACATCATTGATTTGGTCACACCAATAAAGAGTAAAACAATTCAACCAATTGAAATTAAAGTAACAAAAATCTTCAGTGATCCTTTTCCTAAACACATGGCTAATGAGACAAATGATACACAACATCCTTTGAATGGTATCATAGGTTCTTATCATACTTTAGTGTCATCTAGTCCACTCATCACATTTTCAAAGCATGAGATAGTTGACAATGAATTAGATTTACATAATTTATTTGTTCAAGCTCACATTAATCACTAGCATATTCTAAGTGTTATGGTCAATAATGATTCAAGTATGAACATGTGTACCAACACAATTATTTATCATATTAGATACATAAATTGGGATATACTTCCCACCATGGTCATAAAAGTATTCAATCATCACATTCAAAGTTCCATTGGTGAGATTACATTATGATTACAAGTGGGTCCAATGCATGTGGCCTCTAGATTCATAGTCATACCCATTGCATGGGTCTTTGACATATTATTAGGATGCCCTTAGATTAAATATATTTTTGTAGTTCATTATATATTCTAAAAATGCTTAAAATACATATATGATATGAGGTTATTAAATTTATGGGATCCATTATGATTACTCTCTAACATTATCAAATTTAATTACCACACAAAATCCTCCAGTTAAGCTACCTAAAAAGTTACAACCTTCTCAGAAATTATCACTACATATATCTACACTTCCATGGATGCCTATCTTAGAGAGGCCCCTTCAACAAAGATTTTTTTATAGATTTTAGAATTCCACTCCCTAATTCTACACATCCTTGATTGATGTTATATAGTATCAATAATACTCTAAATAAGGCACCTATGTAGGATTGACATACTTTGAAATGGGTTCCAAAACTCCCCATATTTCATCACGATCAAAGATAGAGATAATATGCTACAGACTATCAATATCATAGTGACAATTAAAATAAAGTTAGTGTTCCATGTTTATATTCTCCATAAAAATTAATAAAATCACCAAAATATAACCCTTTCCTTTCTTGAAAGGTCACTATTATTTTTATCCACATAGGGCTAATTTATTTTGAGTCCTTTGAAGGATTCAACAGTTAGTATATCTCTTTCACTTTTTATATACACACACACATAAAATACAAAAATAATAAAATATTTCAAAAAATAACAAAATTAGGACCTATGAATGCCTATATGTATTTTTTCAGACATTAGTTTAGTTATGAACACTATTATATATATGATTTACATAGTTTTATATCATATATGTTTCACCAATCTACATGAGTGATTATAAATTACATAGAACACCATTTCCAAGTTTAGTTGTAGGTACTTTCATTGTTACACACTCAACAACTATATTTATGTATAAGTGATATGGAGGATAGGAGTGCACTTATCTAATGTTCCTCTATCTGTTGATGTCCTAGTGAGATAATATTGTCACCCCTCATTTACAAACTACATGCATGATTCCTACATCATGTACATTAATCAAAAAGCTCACTAGGGGCATGATATACACAAGTTTTATCCTTATTCTCCCACATTATCTTACTAATACTCATATATTGACAGAGTATTACATATTTTAATATTGATCACTCACTTAAATCATGATATACTACTATTTATCTTATTTATTGAATATACTTAGGCCACACTTAACTCTTTTTTATCAAGTTACATAACCATGCATGCTTTTATATTTATTTTTCTAGATTTGCCTATTATATGCATTCTCATTTTGATTTGAATATGATATTTATAAGTGGATCTAATCCTCCATGTATTTTTATTTTATGCATGTGAGTACATTTGAACATGTCCTTATATGTGGATCTAATCCTCCATTATTAGCTTATATGCATGTGAGGTAATTTTAACATGTCTTTGTATGTGTTTTTTATTTAAGTGAGTGACATTTGAACATGTCACTTGTATGTGTACACTTAGACTTTTATTGTGTGTTCTATGTGTTGTGCATGTACTCTTTTATTGTGTGTGTCATGACCATGACACCTTTTTTGCTTCTTTGATTAGATCTTTAATGCCATGATGGACATGATGCATCCACCAAGTCCTTATAATGCAATTATGGATATCATGCATTCATCCATAAATATTTCTAACCATTGTTATATACTCATTTGATTAAGTATATATATGTTTCATTTTCACATCTATCTAGATAAACTTACTATGAATACTTGTTTCCACACACATCATACATTACTACTATGCTCAATTTTAAATACAATGATAGGATGATTTTAAATATTTTCAACATTACTTATATTTAAATTTTATATCACATCAACATACCACATAATTTTTTATTTTTAGTTAATTTATTTCATAAGATCAACAACTTACCTAAAAAGAGGGGGCATTCATAGAGGTTTGTCACAGAGACTAGACTTCTCAGATCATTACACATACATGATTTAATAAATATTAAATAGCTCACATAGTTTTAGGCTTATCAAATACAAAAAAAGTCACATTTGATAGGATAACCACATTGGATAGGAGAGCATTGCTCTAGTGTCCTTCCCAACACTATTATCCAAATGCCAAAAAAATAGGCATTTTTAGAATTTCTTAGAGCCTCAGTTTATCCAAAATAGTACTCAATAGTTTCATAGTTTCAGTTCCTAAAATTACTTAATTTATCTCAAATTTACTCACTTTGGGGGTAATCATGCATAACATGTTGTTCCAAGTTAGCACATAGGTTTAATCAAAATCATAGTTTTTTTACTTAGTCTTAGAATATATAGACACCAGATATGAATTGGGGGCATGTGTGCATCACATTATTTACCCATTTCTAAGTTTTTTATACCAATATTGTAGATGGGATAACAAATTCAAGTCATTATCCATTTTGTATACAACAAACCTAGATTATACTCAATATTTTCACTATTTTTGTGTCAATTTTTCACTATAATTGAACATTAATCTATTTGTAGTGGTTGGTTTTCAATTTGCACTAGGTTTTGCACCAAAAATGTCTATTAGGATTCATACAAGGATTCCAAATTCACTTTTAATACCCAAGGTATGATATGATGGATTTAAAATCACCTTTATTTATTAATCACATTCAACCATTAATGAGGGTCTGGGCATGCACATTCTAAT
Organism: Torreya grandis; assembly: GCA_037957365.1. Lineage (NCBI taxonomy): Eukaryota > Viridiplantae > Streptophyta > Pinopsida > Cupressales > Taxaceae > Torreya > Torreya grandis. Next base: position 4,161,260 of record JARHVA010000681.1, read on the forward strand.
CTAAGCTATTCAATGTCAATAAAAACTCCAAGGGTACAACCAACTATAGTCACTAGTTTTTGCACTAGGAAAGCACAATGGTTCACATACTCAATTATGTGTATTCATTACTTATCACTCTCTACTTAATTATATTTCACTTTTTTATATTCATCTAAGTAAATATTGATACTACATATGTTTCACTGTAGGTTTTTTCATAGAGAAAAGTTTAATGTTATGGCCTACATACAAGACTCCTCTTCATAGGTAAGTTTAGGTACATACTCCTTTTCCTTTTACTCTAGTTCTTCCACTTTTATTGAGTTACTAAAATAAATCAGGGGGAATGTAGAAACATAATTTAACATTAAAGCTAAATCCTTGTACTTGTGACCACTATATTACACATTGATCTCTAGACATATCTTAGGGCCCTTTTTGATCACTTTAAATGACCTTGCACACTCCTCTAAGATAATAAATGACCCTTGAATGTACTCATCCCTATTATTACCAACTTTAGGCATATTTTTTACCTTGCCTAAAAATTATCATGTTGAAATCACCCATTAGACAAAAGCACCCTAGGGGACTATAGTGAACCAGTCTAGTGTCCTTGTACCTTTCCTATCTTCCCACCTAGTAAAAACTAATTTAAAATATTAAAAACTCTAATAAGGTTGGTATATATCCATAATGATCTACATTCAAATGGATTTAAAATATAGGAATATATAAACACTTTTCAAACCTTTTTTTCAAGGAAGAGGCTTACACATTGATAAACACTAGAATTGTAATTGCACATTGAGATAAAACTAACTATTTCTCTCAATTATGATTGTATACAACCCTATTAGCCTATATCTCAAGTATAAATACATTTTATAGGTCACAAGTCATATCTAAGGAACTTAATCACTTCAATATTTCACTAGTATATATCACATTACATAAACTATTCACACACTACCATAGCATGGGAGAAGTACATGAAGTTTGACCCTCTTTGGAGTATCAGTATATAGGTAATGCCTAACACATAGGGTGTTAAGGTCTCACTCAACTTCAATTATTGATCCATTTTTACCCCATTAATTTTCATTGGTATTCACATGTCAAGGAGATAGGGTTTTTGAAGGAAAAATAGTCACACAGTGGTCTCTACAAGTGATCATAATCCATCACACTAGATACAGGATCCATAGTTGAAGATACAAAGAACCCAAAAACCCTAATTTATTAATTATAAGTGGATAAGAATAATGAATAATAGATAATATTTCCACCCCTCTAGTTTCCTACCCATGGAACTATTCTCCAGGACTAGATCCACATGTCAATTTCATTTCTAGTCATTAGGCCACTTTACACAACAAGTTTTAGATTTTGATTCCTCCCAAAGATATAGTTTCTAGCTAAGTCATTTTTTTCTCATTACACTTTTTATTTTAGTAAATTTTTAGAACATAGTAATTTCAAATTAGTGAATGCTATTATTGTTATACTATTCTACTAATTTTTAATAGTAGTGTTATCACTTAGGGTTTTACATAAACACCAAATTTGACAAAACACAAGTCCACATTCAAGGTTTGGAGGTTTTAATTTTATTGATGATGAATCTATGTATGATGATTTCCCCCCTAAAAATGAATAAAATTACATAGAAACATAGAATGATGATATTAATAATGAAGAAAATATCATGGAAACACTAAATAATGAAAGTGATAATGAAGAAACTAGTAGTGAACATAATTTTATGAAAACACCATCTCAACAAATTCCATCATTAGTACCTCCTCCAAATATTTTGTGTAGAAAAGGCAAGTACTTAATTGAAGTTGATGGTTTGTTTTTGAAACCAATGCATAATAAAATTTCTGACCATCATTTAAGAATAATAGCTAAAACAATTTGGGATAATTTCTTTGAAAATTAGAATTTGATAGTTAAAAATGCCAATTGTTAGTTTCATGTATTAAATTGATTAAGATGAGACCTATAATGTATAGCCTAGGATTAAAGACATCTAACATGGATGGGGAAAAAAGGAATTTTTTAAATATCTACATGATACCGATAATTGTTTAGACATGAAGAAATAAAACAAAGATTGTAATGATACCTGATGCATAATTATAACATATGTAGTAAGTGGTCAAATAATGAAAAAATGCTCGATTTCAAAACCTGGTTGAGCACTGAACATAAAAAGAAAAATAGTAGAGAAAGTAATTTGGATACATAAAATATTAAATGATGTTAATACCAATGAGCTCTAGGAATTATATGGTATAATTCCATGAAAGGATAAGGATATAATTGATGCTCTCAAAGGTTTACTTACACAAGTTTGGAAAGACAAGACAATAATTTCACCCAATATAAGAGATGTAGTGAAAATAAGAGTTGGTTAATATTGTAACCATGAACCACATCTAAAACATTTATTATATATGATCCAAACACAATTTTACTCTAAGTTTTTAAAAATACATCCATGAATTTATATTAGTCAAAGATTTTTTGAGATGGCCAAGCCCTTCTATGTAAAAATAAATCATACATGCACCACTTGTTGTTGTAGGCAACATGTTGAAATATCAATGCACTATGATGTTTTTTGACATATAAATTTTAATTTACTTATTTAAAACATTTTATAGGAGTGTGGCATGGAAGTTTTTCAAAAATATACAAGGGAATATATTCCAACCTTTTTGTGAAAGACCAAATAGATGGACATATTTTTATAACAAAACATGTTTGGATTAAAAATTGTTGCATTATACATTGATCATGAAGAGTTGATTGTAGTTTTATAGCATTCTACATTGATAATATCAAATGAATTAAATATAATCAAAAACCAATACTTAATATGGTTTCTACAAGTTTCATATACTTTAAACCATCTAAACCATCCAAAAAACATCCAAGGATGGTATCTCCAAATGTCATCCATAAATACCAAATGATAGTAACCGGTGTAGTATGAGTATCCACATTAGAATAATGACAACATCATAACAAACATTTGGACAATCCACAATACAAGCAAGGATAATATATATTTATTATCTCCAAAAATAAATCAAAGGTTGACATCTCAAATATTTTATCCCATAGATCATAAAATAATGTAAAGACAAATAGAAGTCTTGGCACATAATATCAAAGAATCATATCCATCCAAAAACCAACCAAAGCATGAAATGTCATCAACAAAGCTAATAAGGAATGTAAGACTATCCTCAAGTAGTTACCCCATTCCAATTAAGGATCACAAAAAAAATCATCATATGGTATATCCCAACATGAGAGGCACTTTATATATCACTAATATATGATTTTATCTCAAATATTATACTATTTTATCACTTATAGTTTTAATTTTAACATATATTGAATGATTGTAAGTTATTTTTAATAATTACATGAAACAAATATTAAATATGATCATTTTTAAATATGGCCATACAACCATCAAATATAGTTTTTAAATAATAATGTGGGACATATTGTACATAGAAATATGATCACCATAAAATGTGAAATACACACACACACACACACACACACACACACACACACACACACACACACACACACACACACACACACACACACACACACACACACACACACACACACACACACACACACACACACACACACACACACACACACATACATATTGTAACGGTATAAAAATAAGAACATAATATAATGTTAGGTGAATGGAATATAGGCATAAAATGCCAAAAATGTGTACATTTCCATATAGGCATACATAAAATTACATCATATAATACATATCCTACTCATAAAAAAACCTCCCTCTCTTTTCCTTGATTGAAGAATATTCTCCCTAGGATGCCTTGTTCATAGATGAAGATTAATCAAATCCATTATATTCCTCTAAGATTTGACTGTGAGTCATTTTACACTCATAGATTGCTTGTATATAAAACTATTCATATAAAAATATTATTAGAAAATTTAAATGCTAGACATGCAACCAAGTTCAGAAACTAATTTTAAATAGACACAAAACTTATTTAAACATGTGCTTATTATAATCTCATAGTCTTGCTTAATTTTCCTTTGATACTCAATAGGTTTAGTGATAGGTCAATCTGTATGCACATGAGTGTGAAATGGAGAAATAACATGAGTAGGTGCCCTAAATCACCTAAATGGGACTATCATATGTCATTAGACAACCTTGTGTACACAATAAATTCACATAAGTTATATTTTCCCAAATATATAGTCAAATTGTTAAAAAAATCTATATTTACAATTCAAAACTACAAGTTAACATACCTTAGTGACTGGTTATGAAAATAAAATTACAGTAACAATGCCTATGTCTATTTTTTCCCCTATAGATGGAAGAGTCTCCACTATGGTCATCAACTAGACAAATAATATATGATTATTAGTTGATCATATATATATAAATATATACATGTATATGAAATATAATATTAATGAAAAATTACATCCATATATGTATACATCATATGAGTAACAACAATGAATGCAATAGTGGATGATCCAAAAACTAGCTAGGAAGATGATGGTACCATCTCTTACTACAACATAAAAATTACGTATATATCATTGAATTTATATGTAAATTAATTTTTACCTTTTAAATATAAATATATATTATATTTAACATGTCAAATATATAAGATATTTTCACATGTGTAGTCAGCATCTACACACCAAATGTATGTGCCAAAAACTCATCGATTAAAGTGATAACATCTAGGCCCTTAGAAGAACCATCATTATCATATAAAGGTATATTGCATATAGCACCAAAAGAGCTGAATGGGTGAAGTCAGGAATGTACACTAGGTGGAGTATCCCATATCCACTTATCCATCATTAGTCTAAGAAATATTACTCATATGCAAAGTAAGTGTGTCAATAAGTGCACAAAGTGAATATAATGTGTCAAACTTGAAAACCTTCTTCATTGTAGAGGTTATCTCATGTTAAAATGGAATTTGTAAAGGGTCTCTTGTAGGTTAATTAGGTGCATGACATGTACCTGATCTATCACGTGTAGAGCCATTTCTTCAGCCCTAAAACTATGAGTAGTTAAAATAATTGGGAGTCTTGCCAAGGATAAACTTGTAATAGAGATTCCTCAAAAAATACAATGGAACCTCATTGTTGTTATAAGCTATGTACTCAAAGACCATCCATTTTCAGCCCAAAGAATTATTTTTTATCAAATTATATTGGCATTGATGGATTGGGAACTATTTTTTTGATAATGAAAAAGATGCATTGGTTAATGCATCAATAAATAATGCAAAAAATTAGTCTTTTGCTATTTCCTTGTTTTTCACATCACATGTTAAAAAATTATTTTCATAAGAAGCCTATAATCTCTCTCTATAAGATGATCATATATTAGTTTGACTCATTATTGAGTCAACTTCACCTAATAATGACTCTAAGGTATCAGTGAATTATGCACAATGGGTGTTGGTCGAATAGGGGTCATTTATTATCCTAATTATCTCTTCAATTTGTATTTGTTTTGTCCATAAGTTCAACCAAATCTTACTAATTACTTGGGGGGTCTTATGAAATTTTAAGAGGGATATGATGGATAGGAGGGTTAGGAGGGTCTTGTATTGCAATTTAATGAGATATTAAAAAAAAAGTAGTTTAAAAAAAATGCAAATAAAAAACAATTTCTAAAATTTCATGTTAATAAATATGAATTTTTCTTGCTTACCTCCCCTCTATGGAAACATTGTTTATTTAAAGACCTTACTAGAAACTATGGCATGTTTTCTCCTATTGGTAGTAAAACACAAATGTGGTTTCATGATTGAGGTCAAAGTGACTATTTTTTTGCTTAGACATGAGTTTGTTGTTTTTATGTTTAACCAATATAAGGTGTACACATTATAATGTGTACATGTTACAATGCATACACATTTTATATCTTGAAAAATGCATACATGTTATGGCTCAATATTTATGATCTTGATTTTAAATAACACACAAAAATTATTTCTATAATGCATACATGTTATTTTAATAACATGTATGCATTATGAAAAATGTGCATGGAATTATCCTTCCAACTTTATGCACTTAAACCATACATTATTTTATTTAATTACTTATTAGATTAGATGTTGTTTATAGATTTTTGTATTTATGTGTGCATCATTTCAAAGGCTCTTCTTTAAACTAACTAAATTAGTATAGATATAGGTTTTCTTAGGATTTCTATTTATCACTTTAGATTGCATATAATGCCATTTGGTTGACCATTGCACCTTACCCTCTTTACAATCAATTATGCACCATTTAATTTACATATAACTCTTACCCATAAGTTTATTTTATTTTTATATTTAAAATCACTTACTCATCATTGAGCCCTAGTGATATTATTCCCTATATCATAGGATTAATCTTTGAAACCCTTTCCTCTTGACATTTGAATGTAGATTACCCTCTACTAGGTCTAAATATATTATAGGTCCTTACTTGATCATATGAGTATACACATGATCTATTGATTGATATTATTAAAGTCCTAGTCAATTTAGAGAAAAAGGATATTTATAAACCATCCTAACTTATACATACATTCTTGTGAACCCAACATGAATCTTATCCCACTTCTAGTTAAATGATTTTCATGTTTGTCTTTTTATATTATTAATGACTTATTCAAAGCCATAATAATTTTATCAGTTTGACTATATTGACCAACTTGATCAATTTTTTTGTATTATATAAAATGTATCAACCAACTCAATAAATTGATGTGTCTTCTACCAACTATATCATCCAACCAAATATAATTTTGTATCTTCTACCAACTGCATCAACTAACTTGATACAATTCTATTTTATTTTTTATTCTAATTATATCAACCAACCCTATTATTATCACAAAAAATTTCACCCTATATGAGGTTTTTCAATCCTAATTTAATATTTGGGTAACATTAGAATACCTCTAGGCCTGTGGGTTACCTATAGTAGAGGTAGATCTCTAGGTTTAAGGGCTAGCTCCCTAGATTGATATTTAGGTACTTATCACCTATACTAATTGATTATTTATGTGAAAAGAGATATAAATAAAAATTTAAATTACATTATCTAACTAGGTGATACACCAAAATTATATCCACTAAACTAACTTGATCTACACTGTGAAAGATTACTCACAAAACTAGCTTCAAGCTTTAATGAGACTCCAACATAAGTATTTCAAACATGAAAGTGATGTGTACTACAATTTCCAAAGTGAAGGGTAAGATTTATAATATTAGATTCTATTACAAATTTATACACTTATAAATATGAAAGGAAATTGATTACACTCCATGTGACCTATTGGAGAATGAAGTGCTTGCACACACTATGAGAGTGAAAGACAAGCATAAGGCTAGGTGATTAACACTTATCATTCAGTGTGTTACTACTCTACACACTTAGGAAAGGAATTGTATAAAAAAACTATCTTTAATTATTTATTCAAAATCAAATATCAATATTCAAACTAGCATGGCTTTTCCATACCAGACATAGACCAAACTACAAGAGCGAAAATGGCTTGCATTTATAGAATGTGAGAGAGGAGAGAGACAAGTGGAGATCAAGGGTTATAATTCCACTTGTCAAAAAATGAGAAATATTTAAATTTTAGAGTAATTAATTATGAAATATATCATGTAAGTTATCCTTGGATAAATGTCTCTTTAAAGCATTAAAACTCTTCAAAACTGGCATAGGACCATTCATCTACCTTCTTATAAACTACCTTAATCATTAGTATTCTCTTGAGTAATCCATAAAAAACTATGAAAAATTTACACACATTCAATATGATGAGGTGGGGGTTATAAAAAATCTAAAAAATGCATTAGATGTGTCTTTAACCATTGGTCATCTTCTAGACAAGTGTTCTCATCATCTGTAGTCACCATCACTAGCTCTACAGGTCTGTCTTCACATTTGGCACCAAGATGGTTTTAATTTTATCAATAAAATCCATGTAAGGGATTATATTTCACCTACAAAGATTCATATTTATTATAAATCCATCTGGTAGACCTTAAAAGGCATCCCAATTGGACTTATCACTTTCTTACTTTGTGATCACCCTCTATTTTCATTATTTTCCACATACTGCTTAAAGTGCAGGAGATTGTAGAAGTGTTTCCATGATAATTTTATATGATAAATTACAATTTATAGTTATGAAAAGTCCAAATTGGCCTCCACCAATGACTCTCCTTCTTCAAAACTCCTCAACACCTATAAAATAATCAAAATCTATTAAGAAAACCCATTATATACCCTATCTATACAAGTAGGGTACCAACCAAATATATGGAATGAATATTGAAAGAGTATTATTAAATAATAAAATCATTTATAGGTCATAATATCTCTTATTTATGCATCCATAATTGTTTATTTCCAATTGGGTCAAAAGTAAGGGTTTTTGAGGGTTTTAGCTCATTTTGACCCTTAGTGTTTGTTCTTAAAAACTAGATGTTGAACCTTTGAAAAAATAACACTAAAATAATTATTAATACCTATTTCAACTTTAACCAATATATTTTATCCCTATGATAAATTTTCATACTAGTGTGAGCGTCTAAAGATGGCCTCTCGAGCTTCAGAGTATAATCTGAGTAAATATGAGGGTAAAAAGTCAAGTTTGACCAACTTGTGATGGATATTGTAATAGAATGGAAAAAAAAATCTTATACCTTCCTGTTAATATTATATAATTCATTGGAAATTTAACTCAATGTTAGGAATGAGATTATCCCCCTTTAGGGCTTTAGGCCTAGTATAGGCCTAATAGGCCTAACTATGTTCTTGATGTCCAATGTCACCCTGTGTATTTTTCAATGGTTTTGAGGACTTATTTATTTTTTTAATTCATAAAAAAACAATATAAATCCTTATTTAAAATTTTTAAGTCTTCCTAACTCTTGTCTTCACTATTCACTCACCCAACCTATAACTTTATATCTCTCAGAGTGCCCTCTATCTAAGAAAAATTGAGGAAACTTCCTCTATGTTCCTAGCCAAAATTAATATATGAGGGGATCAAATAGGTCTTTAGGAAATTATATAAAATTTTTCAATGTTTGATCCCACCACTAAGCCTTTGAACCCTTCAAAAAACCTCAAGGTAGATTGTGTGATTTTAACTGCGTGCAAGGTTTGTTTATTAACCATAGGTTGAGGCTTGAACTTTAGTCTCTTTCTTGTTTTTTTTAAATTTTTATCTCATGAGGTAGATGTAATAATTATTTATGTATTATCAAACATATCCAATATATTACTCTTTTTCCAACTCCTTAAATCTCTCCAAACCTAGGCCTAGCTAGCAAACTATGTACTATGTTATTTACTCAGGAAAATACATGCTTGTAGGTAACACTTACTGTTATAATTTGTGTCTCATGATATAAAAACTAATTTAAGTTAACAAATTAATTTAAAACTTTTTTGGACTCACCTCATATTTTGTACTAGGTTTTATGTCCAAACCTTTCTAGCATACTAGCTTGGGTTGGTCTCTTCATAGTTAGCAAGTTGCAGGTGGCTAGCCTTAGGCCACAGAGACCCCTATAGGATGTTATATAAGGTATGTTTCATGATTATACTTTAAGTATTTTAACTTATATTCATACTTTAAATTATCCATATCATAGATTAAATTATACTAACATGGAAACTATTGTGTTCAACTTGCACTATCACACTACAGTCAACTGTAGGTAACATTTCTAGACCAAAAAAGGCCCCTATAGGTGGTAGTTTGGGTCAAAAATCTGTTTTTAAGCTATTTCCAAAGTTATTTGGGCCACTAGTGTCATTTATTATCATGTAAGATCAATTATCTATAGGGTCTGCTTCTATTTGGTCTCATATGGTGATGTAAGGCCATTTGAACTTAGAGTACTATAGAGAACACTGTCAATCTATAATGAGGAGTTGCATGAATTGTAGACCTTATTTTATCACTCTCTCATGGTTAATAAACCAACATATCCTGTCCAATCATTGCCTTTATACTTGGGTTGAATTATGGAAACCATTATAGCACTTTATACTTCAGATACTTCAGTATAGAAGGATCAAAAGATAGGTGAAAACCCTATTTTGGAGACTTTAAGGTAGGTTATCCCTTAAGTCAATTTATTTAATTATGATCATGGTTTGGGCTTTCCTTTCAACTTTATGGTTTCATTACTAATTCTATAGTGTTATTTCATGTCCCTATACCTATTTGAAGGTCTCAAACATTTTTAAACATCTTCATGCAATAGTTCACCCCCTTGTTGAGACCACTTGTAGGTGTATATTAGTAGTATACAAGGTATAATTATATATTTTGGATAATTTTTTGTCTCAAGTAATTTAAATGGTTTAAAATTTATTTCCTACACCTTAGGAAACCTTTATATCTAGTCTCCATTACCGTGTAAGGTTCTTTTCATGTGACTGTATATAACAGTCATGAAGAAAGCTGATTTTGGGTACCATTATTGACTTCCCACTCCTTTAATAGATGAATTGGAGAATTTTTTTTTTTAGAGATACAGGTCATCATATTTTTATAGGTGAACAAAAACATCACCCTTTATTTGGACATTAGAGTAAGAAAAGGAACTCCACTACTAAGCGAATCATGTTTGTAGACTATGGCAATGTCCTTCATTAGAAACATGAATTGGTTCATACCCATATATTGACTTAAATAAATGAAAAACATGTTAAAAATCATGTTATAAGAATGTTCATGCTTCTAGGAATAACATATAATACCTAGCTTGTATAGACTAATGCAAACTTAGAGGAAACCTAAAGGTGATGGGGATGAATATGAAAAAATGAGTGACAAACTTATTAAAATTAGAACTCGTAACATGAAATTGGAGTGGAAATAGGGTACTTTCATCCCTGAATAACATTCAATCTGATTCCTCTCCTACTAGTCATACCAAACCAAAACTTGTTGGCTAGTTCTACTTCTAAAAGAGAATGATGGAAGAGCATAATAGTTTTAGGCCATTTTCAAGTATCTCAAATCTAATCAAATTTATAATTGAGCTCAGGGAAGTTGAAGATTCACTTCCAAGCCTTTCACATGTGTCACACTCTTGCACAAGTAATACAACCAACTAAAATTGCCTTTAACTATCTAATTTTCTTATTATAACATTGAAACCTATAGTTTATTAGTTATGACATAGTATCTCTAACTTCCATTAACACATGGTATGTCGCATAATCTCTTGGAACATTTTTCTACTATTTAAAACCATGCAAACCTCATAAATGACCCCAAAAGTGACCCTAAGTTAAATGAAATAACATAAAGAGGAAAATGAATGTGACCAAGTCTAGAGATACATTAAATGACATTGATAAGACCATGATTCACTCTATAAGACACTATTAGATCCCTATACAAGTTTTCAACTATAGGGTGGTGACCTATATTTACTTTTGGTCAAAATAGTCAAAACCTATATAATATCGAGTGTTTATTTCTTTCTTTGCATGTTGTATCTTTAGATTTCAAATTGAATCATATACATTTATATTTTTTATTTTGTCTTCTTATAACTATTCTATAATAGTTTTAAAACTCATAAGAGCTATCATTATGGGACAAGAGATCATCAATTTTACATGTGTGGTGATCAAAGGGGTAATGCCTCCATACTCAATTCATTAGACAACATTATATATAGACTTTAGTTTCCACGTACCTCACGATATATCATAATCACCTAAGGTTTTATTCTTTAGCCATTAGGAAATATTTCAACCATCTAATTACGTAGTTCACTTATAATAGGTTATCCCCATGAAGGTACTCTTAACATACCTCATAGACAAGATGGTGCATCTTTCAAATGACAAAATCCTCCATAGTTAATTCCCTTTGGACCTTGTTCACTATTTACACCTAGGATAAATATATCTAAAATTCAATAATTAAAACACACCCAACTTAGTTATATATCCTTGCTTTTTTCATTCTGATACTACTTGATTAGTCTAATAGTTTGATTTCTTTCCAAACTATATCAGCCAACCTAATACTATTATATGACTTGTTTGACAAGTGCATTATCCAACATGATATAGTTATGAGAGCATTTACAAATTATTAAATGCCTTGATATAGTTTAAATATATCAGTCTATTTATAACTAGACTAGAGAGATCAATATAGTTTTATTCTTCATGCCAACAATATTGCCTAACTTGATATAGTTTAGCTTTATCCTTTCTTGTTAAACTATACCAATCAATTCCATATAGGTTTTTTATATGACCATATTGTATTAAACAACCTGATATAATTTTATATTTATTATTTTATTTCTTCACTGAATCAATTAAATAAATACAATTTGTTTTTAATATTTCAATGCAATCAACTACACCATATAGTTTAGTATAATTTATCTTTTATCTTTTGCAATGGAACACATTTTAGACCAATCTAAAGAGAAAAAATACCACTATTTTCAAGGATTTTATAAAAATCATAATGCTATGAAACTAATTAATTCTGATATCATTTCTAAAAAGACTTAATGCCTTATAATTTCACCATGACTCAAGGTAATATTACAAGAAATTATAATATATCTTCCACTAGATCCAAATTTTATGAGCCATATAACAAACTTAAAGACATTAGACATGGTCACCTACTCCAAGACTACGAGGTTAAAGAGGAAAGTGACATTGAATACATAAACAAGGTGACAATATTTATCTAAGAACATCTTGATCATGGGGAGAAGAACCTATGGTTGTTTATCACATCATCATGGTACCCCACATGGAATGTTCCCCTTAACATACTCACAAATTTTCTACAAGACTTGTGGTAAATAAATTTGTGACTTTATTAATTCCTTCATCATCCACCAAGCCTAGTAAATCTACTAACATGGTGTGTATCTCTTTTAGTGGAACTATCCAAAGTGCTCACATTAATACAAATGTTAATACCACATCTAGTGTATCTCAATAGACCATTCAATCCTTTATTTCCAGCCAAATTATTCCTAATCTTGACAAAATTTATTAAAATAAATGAGTCAAATGAATAAAATTCAAGATAATAATAGTTTTCAATTGATGCAAATGAAAAATCAAACTCCATAAATTTTATGGGGAGTGCCAAATCAAAATTCCCCCACCCTCACTTAGAGATGTTTTTGATAATCTCACTCTGCAACCTTGACTTCATAATAAAGTCATGAAAAAATTTCAAAAATATCTTGTAATCCCCAAAATTATAGACATTCACATATTTGATATCATTAATATGATATTCTATAATGGATCCACCAATCCTTCTTCACATTTAAAGGCCTTTGGTAATATTTATAAATACTAGATGAAACTTAACACCTTTGTAGCTATCAAACTACTTACCAAAATGTTTTTTTTATGATGCCTTACAATGATACAATAAAATAAAGTCTGAATCCACTTCTATCTTAGAATATTTAGTTAATTATTTGATACAAGAGTTTCAATAAAATTATTTTCTTGAGAATGACTTATCCCACTTTATTAACTACAATAAATATAATAATGATATTACCCCATATTTTATCAAAAGTTGGAAAGCTTTAGCTAATAAATCTCAAAAAAATATGATGTACAACATCTTACATCTTTTAAAAAAGAAACTAAATTATAAATTACAATATATTTTAATAAAATTTTATAGAAAACCATTGGAGGAAGCCTTAAGTCAAGCTAAACATTATGATTACCTTCTAGGACAATTTGAGCCTTCTCAACCCAAGCTTGGTACTTGAATGCTTATGAGAATTAAAAATAATAATGTTATTGAATATGGTATATCTAATAATTATTATTCTAAGAGAACCATCCATGACATTATGTTAGGAAGCTCCAACAGTGAATCTCTCTACACCTATCAAAGGAAGTCCCTTCCAACATCCTCCTCCTACCTCAAGAAAAAACAATTATGAAAACCATCAACCTAGTTGCAAAGATGAAATCATGAGACACACTTATATACCTCACATATATATTTTGACCTTTCTCATCCCAAATCTCATTGGTATGATCATCATTTTTTTATGGTTTCAATAAAAATGGGGTCATTCTTATGAAACTTATAAGCAACTTAAACATCTAGATTTTGAGGTCTTTCTTGGTGCAAAATTTAATAATGATGTAGACACCAAAATTCTGTCGACTCCCCTTTGGTCCTAACCCACACCTTATTAATTTAAAATAAACTATTTATTTTAAATTATGACCTCACCTAGGAAACCTCGCCTTAGACACCTCGCCTTGGACCATTTCCTACCCTATGACTCACCTTGAGACTAAGTCATCTACCTATGACCTATTCTCACTCCTTTCCAACCACCTAACCAACACTCGTGCATAATAACCCCATCCTTTGACCGTTCTCCAATGGCAAATACACATGGAAGATGGAGAAATGGGCAAAGGGCCAAAAATAGACCTTTTACCCATTCTCTAGCTATCGACATCAGTCAATTATTGGCCGACGCCGATAGTATCGCCAACGTCAATTTACTTAAACTAAATTCTAACACTGAGTTATGGGCTACCGAATCATGAATCTTGAATCACAAATCTCAGACTCTCAGACTAATTAAATCTCTCTCTCTCACACACACACACTCTCACTTGGGACTTTGACATCGATGGCACTTCGACTAACGCTCACCTGGCTTCTGCACAATTCAATCCAGATTGGATTGGAACATTGCACAACCACAATATGATACACATTCTAACATCCCTAGTTTAGCCACAAGCAGAGCTAAGTATTCTTCTATTTCATTTTAGTATTTAGAATCCATTAGTAATTAGTTTCTATTTACTATTTCTGAATACAATCAACCTGACCCAACTTTCTTCCTGGAAAGGCTAAAAACCTTCCTCCTATTCTTATCCATTTACATACCATCCCTTTACCTTTGCCCCCTCTCAAACCCTATTTACTATCTTGCAACCCTGCACAGACTCAAACTCCTTTCGGACCCCTCTATCGACCACAAACCTGTCCAAAACCTATCTAAGGCCATTGCCCTGACTGACATCGAACACTGCCCCTACCAACACTGGTAACATAATCGATGTCGGTAACATTGACCAACTGATGCCGGTGAGACTAGCAACATCAGTGACTATGAGAGGCTGATTGCAGAGAATAGGTATGCGTTGTTTACTTTCTCTTTCTTAGTCTTTCATTATATTTTTTTATCCGACATTCTTTTTATTAAATAAGTGGAATGTCATCCCTCAAGGAAGTCTTTGCACTTCTGGGACCGAGCATATCGCTTGGCAGTCCACCATATTTGTCTCTAACATTTTTCTATTTAAGTCTTATTCTTATCTATAGGTGTCATCCTCCACAGCCAAAGAGGAGCTCCTACAATGTCTGGATATGGTGCGCAACTTAATCTGGGTAACGTACAAACCCCTGACCATTATCTTTAGTTTCTTCCTTCTTCTGAATGTAAAAAGCAAAAGAATGAGTAGAAACATTCTGGCATGGCTGGTGGGACCCTGGAGTTTTCCTTGGGTTCATTTCTTCTAAAAAAACAAATTTTCATATAGGTGCATTAGGAAAATTTTCTTCTTGCATCCTTTTCTTCTATCTCTTTATTTCAAAAAGATACCATTAGTGCAAGTTAAAAAGAACATCCTTCTTTTTATTCTTGTCACTTCTATCCTGCACCTTAGAGTAGTGAAAATTCATGCTCTTAACCTTTTCTCCACTTGTTTTCATCTGAACAAAACACTTCAATTTGGGTTAAAAAAACTATTGCATTTCATCTCTGATTGAATGCATACTTAGCCCTCTCACCTAGTAATTAAACACATTATGAATAAATCATAGTCCACATATGTTACACATCCAGACCACATTCATAAATTAAACATTTAAACATACCTGAGACAAGGCCCATCTAGGATTTCATCACCTAGCAGATACCTTACCCTTCCTGGTGATCCTACTTGGATTTCACCACCAAGAGGAGGACCCACTCCGTTCTCTGGCAGAGTATAAACTATAGGTGAAGTATATATTGGCTAAGCAGCCCAGCTCGGCTCTAGGTTCGTGAAGTGAAGGGAGTAAGCCCCCAGCACTAGGCCATGTACGGAACCTAACACAAATTTTTGAGCACCAAAACATAACCCAAAACCAGCTTTAGACTTCCTCTTTATGACCCGTTCTAAAAGCCCAATTCCCAAACATATTCTTCTAAGGCATAAGCCACCACGACTCTAAAATTTATTCTTAGGAATTTAACGTTTAGAGGTTGCTTTTTGTCATCTATTTTGCTGTTCTTATCTAGTTTTTTGAGCTGGTGAGTTCACATCATTCTGAGGCCAACAACTCAGAATTTCTCTTTTATTCCAAAAACTTTCAGTTTTCTAAGTTTTTAGAAATACACAGTCACCGACATCAGTTTTTCCACTGACATAGGAAACTTACTTCACCAACATCAGTTATTCTACCCGACATCAGCAACATATCCTCACCGACATCAATTTTTCCACCGACGTTGGTCACTGTCAACAATTTTCTTTTCAAAATAGCAAGCTTAAAACCTGACTTTTTTGCTGTTAAACACACATTTTGGGTTTTTTGAAACTGAAATACATAGTTTTTAGAACTTGAACACATTTTGCCTTGGATGGTTTTGACACATAGTCAAGCCAAAACTCTTGTTGACCATGCAAGGCAACAACCACTTCCACCTTCGCCCTTCATAACAAGTCCTTTAATGGAGTATACTTCAGACATTGAGCATACTCCTATCTAACCAACCCCCAACCAAATTTCAATTGTTCCTGAAGGGGATAAATTTTTTGAGAGATTCCTTGACCAAAATGTCAAAGCTCTCCAACACTATCTCTCGAAAAGCCAAACATGAGATCCTTCAGGTAACCCTTTTTATGGGATGCCAACTACCTTGACTGAAGCAGCAATGATATTGATAGCGTCCACTACCCAACCCATGATAACTCAGGCCATTATCTCGACCATTAACCCAACCATGGCCAATGCTCAAGATTTGTCCTCTCCTTCCATTTTTAGACCTACTTCCATCAGGGTTTTCTTACCCCCTCAACCAAAAACAATTTAAGCAAGTTCAACACCTTTTCAAAACTTGCTTATCTCTATCCCACCCACTCTTGCACCCATAAATACAAGAGTGACTACCTATCCTTCAACAAGTGTTGCCACCACTCAACCACCTTTGGCGACGTCTAGTCAATTTGTGCCCTCTAGCTTTATGGTACAAGCCCCCTTGACCTCAACATCAGTCCCTATGATGACCTACCAATATGTTTCACCTATACAAATGCAACCAAGTACATCATACGCCCCTCCTAATGCCTTCTAGGTACCCTAAAACCTACGGGGTACCCCTCTTACCAATCCATCAACTGATCTAATCAAGATGCTGATGGATAAGATGTCTAACCTTGAGACATCCATTTTTGGTTCAAGCAATGTTCTTTCATTTGAACAAATATGCAATGAACCCATCCACCCTTCGGTGCCTATTAGACCATATCCTATCCAGTGGGAACTCCCAAAATTTACTCACTTTTAGAGTAAAGAGGACCCACAACAACATCTATGAGCATTTAGACACGCTTGCTACCTTATAACACACGACGATGTGCTATTACTTCGCATGTTTCCCATGTCACTTTCTGGTGCCACCCTTGACTGGTATAGTTATATTACCAGTCACTCTCTCTTTACCTTCACTCAACTATCTCAACTATTACTCGACCACTTTTCAATCAACATCACCAAAAAGGTCTCCATCATAGACCTCTATTCTATTAAACAATTTGATGATGAGTCAATAGCTGACTTCGTCGCCCGTTGGAGATGTTTGATGAACCAACTCTCCTTTTCATTACCTCAACCTAAGCTCATTGAGATCTTTTCAAGAGCATGTGCCAAGCACATCTCATCCACTTTGTGGGTTCAAACTTTCTACACATTTGACGAAGCTTTCACTATGGCTAGAAAGCTTGAACTCTGTGCAGTCGAGGAAGCTAAGGTCAAATTGCATAGTAATGCAAATTCTAATGACCCTTGTTCTTCTAAATCTTCTTCCTCCCATTCCATGTCTAAGGGATTAGCAAATACTGTGGTACTTAGGTCATCATCCTCTACCACAACTAACCAAGCTGAGCCCTCCACATCAGAATACATCACTAGACAATTCACACAATGATACGTACAACGTCAATACACTCCAATTGGAGAATCATACACTTCCATCTTGGATAAACTAGTTAATTAGGGGGTCCTCAATCTCCCTCAAATTTGACCACCCCAATTTGACCCCTCAAAAGCCATCCCTACATGGTATAGGGAAAATGAATTTTGTAAATATCATCATGTCAAGGGTCATGATAGAGATAATTGCAAAACCTTCAAAAATGTTATTCAAGACATGTTAGACAAGGGGGATCTTGTTTTGGATAACCCAAACATGTTGGCTAACCAAAACATGGATGTCTTTAGACAACCATTCCCTAATCACCCCTAGTCAAAATAACATTCAAACTATGGCCGATGGCCTTCAAGAGCGTAATATATGCACAGTCAACATGGGTTTTCCTTTCATCCCTGACCAACCTCTCTCACAGTATAAAGAGGTTAGTCAACCTATCTCTCCACCATAGGTAGAAGATCCTTCTTCTCCTATTTGTCTTCCATAGATGGAGGATAATCCTCCATCCAGCCCCCTTTCACATGTAAGAGAGGCTATTTTTACCTCTCCCATATTAGAGGATGTTTTGATAGCACCAATGCTGATAGCCTCACCTTCATCATTCTTATCATCAATAGGGGATCACACTTTCCTCACTCCTCAACCACGCATCGAAACCATGATCATCCCTGCACTCTATCCTCTCAAAGAGCTACATTCTCCAATCCCTTCTCCATTGAGAGAAGAATTTGTCACTTCACCCACTTCGATCGAGGAAGATCCAGTGATGATTTTATCTCACCTTTTACCTGAGATTGCTACATCTCACATGCTTCCACTCACACCTGCACCCAAACCCACGCAGGCATCCACCATGCCAAAATAGATCAAATCTCTCGTTATGCACTCTATATAAAACTTCACTCACCCACAAGTGAAGGTAGACTTGAACCTCACCCCGCGCAATAATAGTCCTCATACTAAACTAAAGAAGGATACTAAAACACGCTGGAGAACTCCTCTCCCACCATCACCGTTGCCCTCTATTTTAGGCCCACACCCATCTATTTTAATAAGAGTGCTTCCTATTCCAACACCTATCAAAAACAAATCACCTCCATTATTATCTTTACCTGGCAAAAACATACCTCCTCCAAAACATCTAACACATTTTATCATGAAAGTGCCATCTAAGCATGTGGTCACATCACCAAATAAAAAAAGGTACGAAACACTCCTCTAACAACTCCTAAACAGAAGTTGTCATCTCTTATTGTAATAAAGCATGTAGACCCATTAACAGGTTCCTATGATTTACTATTACACCAATTGTTACAGTCTTCTAGCATTGTTCTCCTGCTAATTAAGCCATACCAACCTCTCAGACCAAAACCATCTTGGTTCGACGACACTCAAATTTGTGCTTATCATCGCACACCCGGACATGACACTAAGCGTTGCTGCACTCTTAAGGTTGTCATTCATCAACACTTGAAAAAGGGCACTCTTCTCATTAAGGAACCCTTTGACAAACTACTGACACCATCCCATGTCTCCCAAACCTCTTCACCTTCACACTCATCAACTCTCGGATCAAAACCATCTTGGTTCAATGACACTAAATTTTGTGCGTATCATTGCACACCTGGACATGACACTAAACATTGTTGTGCTCTTAAATTTGTCATTCATCAACACCTAAAAAGGGACACCTTTTTCATTAAGGATCCTCTTGAACACCCTTTCAACAAACCATCGACACCATCCCATGCCTCTCAAACCTCATCACCTAAATCGGGATCTCAATGCAAGATTGTGGTTTCTCTACCACCTTATCCCCCTTTATTCAAAATTAACAACATCAATGTGGCCACCAGGTTACAAACCATGAAGGATAAAGGGAAAGAGAATGTTTCTCTCCCTTGGACATATCCTTCCATCAGGTCCTCTCAACCACCAAAACCCAAGATTTCAATCTTGGGCACATCCCAACTAACAGCTTTGAAGCCACTTCGTGACTCCATGGTGAAACAACTTCACCAAACCCCTGTGAATAAGTCTTTATATGACCTCAAAGCTCTCCATAACATCATTAGACCTTGATCAAAGCTTTATAGGTAGTGGAGGTCCAACCTAAAGACCCCCAACCATTGGCTACTTTAGTCAAATCATTACCCACCATTGCCTCCATCATCGTCAGTAGTTCTAAGATTCTAAACTCCCACCTGGAAGATCAGGATCTCACCCTCTCAAATTAATCTTGTCAAGCAAAAGCTTCATAGGATGCATCCTTGCATCGCACTCCTTGTCAAAGAGGAGCTTCATCATCTTCTCTTCATCTCATCTATCCAACCCATTGATTATCTGCAATGGGTGTCAAACATTGTCCCTGTTACAAAAGCAACTAGGGGAATTCGACTTTATACTAACTATCATGACATCGACCAAACATCAACTAACCAAGCATCAACCAACACATGACCAATATGGAAAGAAGTAAATGGGGCAAGTTTGCTCCTAATTGGCTCGGACCTTACATAATAATGCATGGATCATGACTTATCATCTGTCTTCTCTTGAAGGCCAGCTAGAACTTGAGCCCCATTATGTCTTACATATTCAACCATTTTATTGTTAATCAAGTAATCATTCACTTGATGTTTAACTTGAGCTCATCCCTTGAGCAAACCCCATCATCCTATTCCTTTCAACCCTTTTTCCTTACAAACATTAGTCAACCCTTTGGTAAAGCATGAATGCTTTGTCCTAATAAAAGGGAGACCTCCAAACCTCTATATTCAAGTCCATGACTAAAAGTTTAGTCAAAAACAAAAACACATAAAACTGGGAGGCCTATTCAAAGGTCATAAACTATAAATGTAGACTGCTCCCTTGAAGGACAGTTACATCATTGCTGTAAACACTAGATTGCTCCCTTGAAGGATAACTATTCACAGACATCTAAACATACAAAGCAAGATATAGACCACTCCCTCGAAGGATGGCTATGACTAAATTTTGCTACATACACATCACAACATGACCATAAAACAAGACAACATCCCAAAGTGGACTTCCTACATTGATCAGTCTACCATATATTAAAAAAAAAAGTGATTGACAAACTATTAAGTCATGGACTTGTCTATAGTCATTCTCAGGGTCACCTATAAAAGGGGCAAAGTTATCCTTTCCATAAAGGGTTATGCTCTCCTAACATCTCACATAATCACACCTATTACCCCAACATACTTAAGGGACTTTGAGCTCACTTAATGTCAAGTGATTAGAGTACTTCTCTAACACAAACCAATGGTCAATGACGTAATGCATGAATGAGGCTTTTGTTTGCAACAAACCTATCTATGCTATCATTATGGTCCTTGTCAATGAAAGAGAAACTCGCCTTTCACTTCTTACACATTTTCATCACATACAACCAAATCAAAACATTTTATCACTAAACCAAACCAAACCAAAACATTTTCTCAACCACTAACATAACATCATGATTTATTTAATGCAAATACCGATTTGTGTTATATAAATTATCATAGACCATTAATACTAGTTTCTATGGAAAATAATACACATGGAAACCACCAACCACACACCATTTATGTCAAGCATATACCATCACCAATATGGAAAATTGTTGAAGCATAAATATACTCATTTCATTTTTAGCATACATCCATCACCAATATGGAAAATTACTAGGGAGGAAAAACCAAACTCAACAATGTTACAGAATACACCATCACACAATATGGAAAAGGCTGTAACATCATTATACACTCATCAGTTCTAACCTAACCAAACAACTATCAACCACTTTGACTGTTTCTTCCCTTTTGGGGAGAACTACATTGGCCTGAGGCCCTTATAAGGGATATGTAGGGAACACTCAGTTGATACGGAGTCTTTTAGGGTTAGCTCAGCCATTCACCCATTCATCTCCCTAATGACGTCGGTGATTTATTCATTCATCACTTGATGGACAAACCATATAACCTTTGACCATGACCAAACAACCTGTCCAAAATCTTGACCAAATGATCTGCCCTAACATTGTAGAAGTCACCTTTGACTTCTCATGGGGCACATTGGAGATCACATATATCTCCCATACAACATCAAACACTTGAGATCACTTATATCTCAACTCAACCTAACCAATGACCTTGGAGATCATGACTATCTCCTTTGACCATGACCACTTTCGAGACAACTTTGCCTTGGTTGTTTTTATTGCATATATGCTACCTCATGAGTAAATAGCAAATTGTACGCAACCTCACATTATGAACCTCACAAGTATCGGATCACACCCAAGTTGATCCCCACTACTTGTGACATTTTTGTGTTTTCTAAGAGCACTTCCTGAGCCCAGGATACTTGGACACACGATGACCATTGGAGCTATAACTTTGATCGATTAACCCAATCAGCAATGACCAAAAAGCTGGGGACTGGTTACTTTAATTTTAGCACTCCTTGACCTTGTCTATGACAATTTGACTTGAGTATCACATGAAGTGGTATATGCACAATCTCAACTATTATAGCATTCACACTCAAACTTTGCCATATCCATCAACTGCCTATCAAATCGGCAATCGATTTCAGGTTCCCTTCCCTCGACTCCTGCTTTGAGGGGGAATACCTCATCCCTTACCTGGGGAAACTAACACCTTATTTTTGTCTTGCAGTTTGTCAAGAACAACCAACAAGACAAAAAGGGGCAAATGTAGACACCAAAATTGTGTTGACTCCCCTTTGGTCCTAACCCACACCTTATTAATTTAAAATAAACTATTTATTTTAAATTATGACCTCACCTAGGACACCTCGCCTTGGACCATTTCCTACCCTATGACTCACCTTGAGACTAAGTCATCTACCTATGACCTATTCTCACTCCTTTCCAATTGCCTAACCAACACTCGTGCATAATAACCCCATCCTTTGACCATTCTCCAATGGCAAATGCACATGGCAGATGGAGAAATGGGCAAAGGGCCAAAAATAGACCTTTTACCCATTCTCTAGCCATCAACGTTAGTCAATTGTCAGCTAATGCCGATAGTATCACCGACGTCAGTTTACTTAAACTGAATTCTAATGCTGAGTTACGGCCTGTCGAATCACGAATCCTAAATCATGAATCTCAAACTCTAAGACTAATTGCATCTCTCTCTCTCTCTCTCTCTCACACACACACACACACACACACACACTCTCACCTGGGACTTTGACATCGATGGCACTTCGACTAACACTCACTTGGCTTCTACACAAGTCACTCTAGATTGGATTGGAACATTGCATAGCCACAACAAGATACGCATTCTAACATCCCTGGTTCAGCCACAAGCAGAGCTAAGTATTCTTCTATTTCATTTCAGTATTTAGAATCCATTAGTAATTAGTTTCTATTTACTATTTATGAATACAATCAACCTGACCCAACTTTCTTCCTGGAAAGGCTGAAAAGCCTTCCTCCTATTCTTATCCATTTACATACCATCCCTTTGCCTTTGCCCCCTCTCAGACCCTATTTACTGTCTTGTAACCCTGCATAGACCCAAACTCCTTTCAGGCCCCTTTATCAACCACAAACCCATCCAAAACCCATCCAAGGCCATTGCCCTGACCGACATCGACCACTGCCCCTATCGACACTGGTAACATAATCGATGTCAACAACATTGACCAACTGATGCTGGCAGGACTACTGACATCAGCGACTATGAGAGGCTGATTACAGAGAATAGGTATGCATTGTATACTTTCTCTTTCTTAGTCTTTCATTATATTTATTTATCTGACATTCTTTTTTATTAAATAAGTGGACTGTCATCCCTCAAGGAAGTCTTTGCACTTTCAGGACCAAGCATATCACTTGGCAGTCCACCATATTTGTCTCTAACATTTTTCTGTTTAAGTCTTATTCTTATCTATAGGTGTCATCCTCCATAGCCAAATAGGATCTCCTACAATGTCTGGATATGGTGCATAACTTAATCTGGGTAACGTATAAACCCTTGACCATTATCTTTAGTTTCTTCCTTCTTCTAAATGTAAAAATAAAAAAAATGAGTAGAAACAAATGAAGCCATGATTAGAGAGTGAAACAAAGCCTATGATAAATTATCTAAGGCCCATGACTCCAAGGTCAAACATGAAGAACTTAACCAAGATAATGGTCATTTTATTATTTATTTCAA
The DNA here is from genome assembly GCA_037957365.1 of Torreya grandis. NCBI lineage: Eukaryota > Viridiplantae > Streptophyta > Pinopsida > Cupressales > Taxaceae > Torreya > Torreya grandis. The sequence continues at coordinate 4,185,801 of JARHVA010000681.1, forward strand.
CCCTCTTCTAAATCATACTCTAAGTCAACAACTTAATAAAAATCATACCCCTTCCTAACCAACCACTGATGTTATTAAAACCATAATTTACCCTAATTCTTCCAATGATGAGGAAAACTTGGTAAATATAAAAAAAATGAAACATGTTATTTCATACATTGATACTTATCATATTAAGCATCATATTCCTTATCCAATTTGTAGAGTAGTCCAAGACAACCCTCCACATCATTTTCAGCTATTAGATTTAAATAAATCATCACTTTTATTCTTTTTTATAGCCTATTTGTATCAACCAACCCATTGTAGCTCCCTATCTTCACAAATGTATTAGTAAACTTATTATAGTATGTTCCTTCAATCGTGACTACCTATACTATATCGACCAACTTAGTATAGCATTTTTTCTCTAGATCAGGTCCAACTATCTTAGCTAGCTTTGTATAATATGTTTCTTTAACCAAAAATATTTCTAATGTAATGGATAACCTGGTATAGCTTGTTTATGTACCTATTTATAATTGTATTGTATCATTTAGGCCAATAAAATCCATTTTTAATGTTCTTTGTCACCAACTATATTGACCAATTTGATATAGTTGGTCCAAACTACCTCCACTACATTGACAGTGTTAAGACCACAAGTTTTGATTCCAAATTACATTTAGTTAGGTTCAAATTCCTATACAAATGATCTATTTCAAAATTCAATCCCTATTTTATAGTGATATGTAGCCTATGTTAGTATTGATGAGTGGGAGCCCATAAAATAAACTTCTAAATTCCCATCTCAAATCTAATTTCTTAAGCTTATGATGACTTCTTTGTGTCATTGAAACCATCTTACATAGATTTTATTTGATATGGACATTATTAAGCCATCACCTATGGGGAAAAAATATACCTTTCCCACATTTGAGGAAATCATATTTTGGAAATGCAAATAGATGTCTATCCATTTCATTCACACTATAGATGCATATTGACCATTAATTTTTCCTATTGAATTTTTTATCCCATAAGAAATATTACTTCATGCAGATGACCCTTCTTTATTAATTAGCATCCAAGTTTATGATATTTGAGGAAATTGATCATTGATATATGAAGGCTCTGACATTTGTGTTTCTTCCTTAGATTTAATTAAAATCTTAGGATATTATGAATGTAACATTAACTCTACCCAAAGCACATGTGAATAATATGATTTAATACTAATGCCTCTATTAGGACGTGTCTATCTTCCTATCATGATACCAATTTTTATAGTTAGAGTTAAGGTCATCATATTAAATTTCAATTTATATTATATAATTTTGATTGACTGCATTTGGAATCATTGTAAGAGGTCCATGCCCTCTTCCACATGCCAATTCATGAAGTTTCATTACATCACTTCTATTTAAAAGATACAAGGTGATACTAACCCTTAGAATTTTGAATAATTCCAATAATGTGGTGTTTGAAAAATACCAACCCTTGAACCTTGACCTATCATACTATTTCATGAGTATTATCATTTTAAACATCATGTCAAATAAAACTAAGGTTATAGTGATCACCTTGAGATTGTGGAAAATATTTCACCTAACCTTGATTATGGCAATTATGAGTTTAATGAGATTAACTTAAAAATATAAAAAGTAGACCTGCCTTCTACCATAATCACTTAGTTTCCACCCATATTATAACCTCATTCTCATAAGAAGCCAACTGATGATTTTTTCTAATTTTGTGGTCATTCATAAGAAGCCTCCTTCCTATTGATATTTTAGTGTTGATTGAATCCCTTAACATAGATCTCAACACTCGTGATTATTATGACAATTAAACTATAGATGAACCATACTTATTTGGTTATGCCCAGGCTAAGGACATGTAAATCCTCCAATATCATTCCACCCCTCAATGCTCTTTTGAGAAATATTATTTTTCTATCATTAATTTAATTGACATCATTTTACATAGCAATCCTTTCGCTAACTTGATTAACATCATTCCTTTAGTTAATTTTGATAGGTCTAGGATGGATCCAATTATAAATTCTACTTCACATGTAGTTCCTATTGTTTTTATGCCTCTTAAGAGAATGCTTAACGGTTAAGCTATGACTAGACCCTATTAGTTTGATATATCTTATGATCCATAAAACTCACTTTATCTTGATATGTTGGATACACTTATATGACCTGCACTGAAGATGTATCCTAAAGAGATAGTATAACCTTATTTTCATTCCATATAATCTCTAGTCACTCCAAACACCACTTTCAAACATATCATATATATATATATATATATATATATATATATATATATATATATATATATGTAAAGTATAAAAATCAAATTCCTAACTCAACCAATATATGTCTTGATATTGATGATTTGTTTGATGAGAATTTATATAGACCCATATATGTTCATCCACATGGGTCAGATTATGAATAATAATTCCTACCCCAAAAGAAGAACCATATTTTAAATTTCACAAGGTATCTATTCATTTAACTTATGAATGTAGAGGTTAATAATGATTTTTAGCACAATAAAAGTTGTAAGGCTTAGCTCCTACCACATCTAATCAATCAAATGGGTTTGATAATACTAGGCACTCTTATTTTTTATGGGAGTAGTATACACTTTTTGATTAATTGTAGAGATATTCAATGGTATCTTTGTATACTTCATCTTGAGGTAGTTAATTTTTCTCTTTAGCAAAACATGTCATCTCAAAATATTACACCTTTTTATATACCCAAGCACGGGGAGGTGTAATATCTTTAGCACCAATTTTCAACACATTTTATGGATAAGTACAAAGCCATAAAAAAAAATTACATATTTTTTGAGGCCCTCACTTCAATGTTATAGAAAGCATTCACATGGTCCATCTAGGATGGAGTAACAACCAACCCTATAACTTAAACCACCTATTCAATGTGAGGATGTGTGTTACATTCCATCTAAAATGATATATTATCTTCCTTGATTCTATCATTATCATCAAGAGGATCCATGTCCCCCTCCTTCTAGCATGCCTACCTTTTCCTTGGATCTCGTCTAGTAGGTATTCTTAGAATGATTATTATAAATGGTAGGAGAGACTATGGTTTAAGTTAGATATCGATATTTGACAAATGTTATTGAAATTTTTTGTAGAGATATTTCAATACATTTTTTAGAAGATGTTTCAGTTTTTATATTTACTTCAAATTTATTCACATGATTTGATCTCATATTTTATCTTTAACATATGTGATGCTCATTGTACATATCTTGTTTATATCATGATCTTTAATTTTTAGCATTTTTTTTCTATAATGTATATTCTTTTTATATAATTTATATCACTTTATAGTCAACCTTAGTTTAAATTGTATATCTTATGTATCACCTTCAGGTTTTTTCCCCACATCTTATAACATATTTTAATTGGGTTTAGTTTCTTCATATTTTTTTGGTATATTTTTGACAATTCCCATAATTTGGGATGATCTCTCTTATAATTTCTTATGCTAGACCTTATGTAGGTTACTATGTATTTTGTAGTAACATGATTACCATCTATAATAAGTATTCCCATTTCTTATGTTTCTTATTTCTGATTTGACTAAAATTTCCATGTACTTCTAGATCCCTCTTTTAACCTGGTCACATTTGAAGGAAAACTCTCCTTTCTTATGGGTAAATACTATCATACCTTTATTATATAACCTTCACATGGATAGATATTACATGATCCCCATATATCACTCTTACTTCACTTAAAACACACTTGGGTCATATTTCAGATTAACTCTTTCATAAGGTGCAAATCTAGGAGTCTTTATGCACCATGGTTTATAGGTTATCTTCTCTAGTGTTTAGGTAAATCTCTTTTGTGTTAGTCATATTTATCAACCATTATTATTTTCCATAAATCTATATGGAGGAGGAAAATATAAAAATAAGAAAGATTTAAAATCTACATTTTAAGAAAAAGAACTGTTAAAAGGTAAATAAAATCTTAAAAGTCATATCACACCAACAAATAATATTTTTTTGACATCTCCTATTCCAGTCAAATTTCAAACTCCATAGTTGGCCTCATGATAGAACCAAGGTAAATTTTAGTAAAATATGCCAATAGACTAGGTTGGTCTCATTTCATCATTTCCTATCTATATCTTCTTGATTTTTTGTATCACCTACTTTCTCATAAAATTACCCAATCTTCATAGTAGATCGACATCTTTGAAATAGGTCCTAAGAAATAGGTAAATTTTGTGGGAAGGTAATATCATTTTATTTTTCATGCATATATACTTCATAGTATGATCTATATACTTCATTTTTTAGCCTAAGATTACACTTGCTAGGTGGAGCTCCCTAGGTCCTTAACATTGATAGTTCTTAACCTTACCTACTTGATTAAAGTGTCTTATCTCTATTAAGGATTTTTAAATCAAATTTATAGTTATTTTCATCATTATATCTCCATGTTTTTTTTTTCAAAATCCCCTTGATGTATATCAATTCTATTTGATTACATTCCTCTTCTTTACATTTTCATTTTCTATATGTTTGCTTCAAATTTGAGTTTTAGCTTCCATTTATACTCTTGGATTTTTAGTTTGTGAGTTGAATTTTAAGACCTTTGGGAATAAAACCATAAATTACTCAAAAATTCCCATAAAAATTCATATCCAAACCATCTCTATCATCATAATCATTCTCTAGATGGTTGTGTTTTCTTACATTTTTCTCTAGTACATGAATTGATTTCGAATCATCACTCATTGAGGCCCTTTATTTATTTGAATACATGTTATTATTAGATTTGAGTATTTTATTATCTTGTATTAGATATATATTGAAATCATTTTAATTTTTCCTTATGTCCAATTTAAGTTAAGTTTACTTATCTTACATTGGATGACATTTTAAAGATATTTTCCACATATCCTTGTTTAATTATCTTTCACATTTTATTACATTAGATATATTTTTTTATATATTTTTTTTTTTGCATATTATGATTATATTTGGCTTGGATTATGATGTAATTTATAACCTTTTACTTACATATGTTTTATATATCTTATGTTTTGTCTTATGATTTGCATCTTACTTACATTTGGTTTGTTTTACATTCATTTTATTTTTCTTATTTTTCCATATTTTATATGTTGATTTTAATATCTAATTACTTTAGATATTATACTTTTGATTGTTTTTTTTTTAAAATTTTAAACCATTAATTTACTCAAATATTATATAAAATATTAAAACACACATCTCAATACATCACATTTTTTCATTGCATGATACTAAAAACATAATGTGTGTTAGAAAGAAAACAAATCATACGCCAATTTTCACACATATAGATAAAAAGGAACCAAAATGATATGTGTGAGTCTTTGTGTGTCTCAATTTTCTACATATTACATCTTGTTACATAAAAATACATTTTGGTATATAATTTAGGCTTTAGGATTATGGTTCACCTTCATTCCCTCAAGGGTGAGGTTTCATGCTCACCATGGATGCTCCAAAATGAGTAGCCTGAAAACATGCCTATAATGTACAAGTTTTAGATTACGTTCCATATACCTATATCTCCAAAAAATCCACCCAATCTTGTATCTCCACCTCTCTCCTTATCATTTACATGTGTGTAGCTCTATATGTGGCTAATGCTTACCATATTGTATATGCATCTCCTTCTACACATGTTACCACTATTACCTAAGATAAAACAAATTATTGATGCTCAATCACTATGGTAGCTTCTCTTAAAATCTATAAACAACCAACATGTGGGTCAAATGAAGGTGATAAAGAATCTATAATCCTAGTGGTATTATGTTTTTATAACATGATGTCCAAAATATTGTGATGAGATGTCTCGACTAGAGTCTACCACCATGTCTAAAAAAAACCAAAATCTACAGAATATCTCATACATATATCCAAATATCTATCATATTTATCACTAATACCTAACATGTATTTATCTACTTATAGGAAAATAAAAGTGATAACATAAACTTAAAATTTCCTTCCCTACTATTGTTACATCACCTCTCTTACTTAGCACACATATATTATTATGGCAATGAGTTGGGGTGAATCCTCTCTATGACCCATTATGGAATACCATAGCCTAATAAAATAAAATTGATAGATAAACAACAAAATATAGACCTAATATCATCCCATCACTTCTATTATCTAGCATACATCCATTATCATGGATGTGAGTTGGGGTAATTTCTCTCCATACCCCCTGATTGAATACCACAACTTACTAATATGACCTTTGAATTTGAATATATATGGTCCATATCACCTATGGATCCACCTAGGGATCCATATATCTCCAAGGTATGGCCACTATTTGTCCACCTCTCCCTTGCCCTTGTGTTACTTGTTACCACCACCATCATCATATAGCTACCACAAGATGATGTGGTCTCACCACTGGGAATAATTTTAGTAGGCCTCAACCCATACCTTATGGTTATATAACATTTCTCACCCAAATATACATGATCATAAAATTCATTGATGGGAGTGACAATCTAAATATCTAGGTACATAGTCACATGAATATGGATCAACCCACCAAGTATAATGACCCATAATATTTATCTGGCCCCTTTCCTATAGTGGTTATATAATATGGACAAGAATATACTATTATTTGTATGATATCCATATAATTTGGTTTCTCTTGATGGTTTTTTAATTAGACACATGAGGGATTGCTCATAATATATTGCCTTGTGCCCATCTCCTAACCTAGGGGATATGCTCATCTACCACATGAGGTAACCTTACATGATTGTACATAGGGAACCTCTCATATATCTATATAGATAAAATAATAGTGAGGTCCATAGTTTATTGGACCCAACTAAATAGACTATATAAATCATGTATGAATTGAACCCATATTGTAAATCTCATATCATAAAATTTCCTTGCTTTAGTGTAGAATGAAACATCATAATTATATACATTTGAATCACCTCATCACAAGTATAACACAACACACACATAATCATAAGTCTCATATGGGCCTTTTGGATATCTAGTATGTATGAGACATACACCTAAAAAATTCATACAATGAGATTATGGTCATCATACCAATCTAATCTTGCATCCCACTAGGCTAACTCTCTCCTCTCATTTTCTAATTGTGGTGTGTCACATACCATTAGTTTTCCTATAATAGGAATCCCCTATATGGAATAAAAATCTTCCAAGGTGATTTCCACCTTTATCTTTCTGCCCTCCACCTCTCACCTAAATGTATCTATAGTTCTCTCCCATTTCTCTAGAAACATGTCAATGAGAACTACACTTAGAGGCATGCATTATATCTCCATGATACCATCAAATTATAACATCACTATATAAGCTATATTTTTTGTAGATAGTTTATCTAGAAGATATAGTATCTAACTAGAAATCCATATTATACCATAATCATCTCCATCTCTAAAAAATATTAAAAAAAACACACTTGAATTTTGATCAAAAAATATGAAAACACATAAAAAACTAAACCAAAATAACAATTAAAATAAAAATGATCCCTTCACTCTACTGTACTAACCATTTTTCCTATTTTATATTGCATTTACCATACTATATGATACCAAGAATCATTAATTTTCATACTTCACTAGCCATACCCTATGGTATCGACCATGGAAAATTTTCAACTACACTAGCCACATCTATAATACCTATAGACACCCCATTTTGGCCATAACCAACTTCCAACTAAAATTTAGACTAATTTCTATCAAATAGTGGAAATTAAGCCTAAGAATGACTAAACATCCCAATTTCATCTAAACATTAGACATTAGTGCTCAAAATAATGTTGAGGCATCCCTATTTGGGTATTATCCTATACATGATAGTAACCTCTCCCAGATTCATCCCCAACCACCTTGTGACCTAGAAATTAGTAGTTTGGCCTTTAGACCCATTAAGTAAGGCACTTGATAAATTCCCAAAGTAATAAAATTCTAAGTATAATGAATTAACAAGTCAAACTAATTAAATGATTAAGTGAATCTTCTATGTGTAATTAGTGAAAAAAATGTGGAAAATGTAATTTCAATAAAAATGAGGTCATGATAACATCATCATCTTCAAAGTTAAGGAATTCAAAATATCTCCCTAAATTCCTTAAATGGATAAATGGAGAACCATGCCTAATAAATGGGATCTCTATCCCAAATATTAATTACATGCCCCCTCCTTAACTCAACTAAGGTTAGCCTTAATTCACCTCGGGTTAGTTTGAACTCAACCAAGGTTAATTTTAATATAACTATACTTGGGTTAGATTTTACATTGGAGGCTATAAATAAAAAGCCTTACCCATTGAAAAATAAGCTCTCTTAGTGTAAAGTTATTATGCTCAAATACATGCAAAACTTTCATTATTGTAGTGTTACCATGCCCATTTCATAATCCAAGCCAAGCCAAAGCCAACCAAAATTACCAAGGTGACAAAAAGAGGTGGAGAAATGGAGCATCATTGAGAAAAATTTATTAATCACATAGCCAAGTTTATCATTACATTGCCGACTCACAACACTTACTTTCATGGTTGGTAAAATCTCTTATTTTTCTTTCATTTTGTTAGTTATTTATGTAGTTATCGATCTATTAGAGGTATAATACATTGAGATGGAGGGTGAATAAATGGTGGTAAATAATCCAATTAAATTTAACAACCCTTTATAATACTTAAGCATTCAATACAATCATTCATGAAGCATACATATCATTCATAGCAGTGAATAATGAACATAAAGCAGGATCACATACAAAACACAAGATCTACGTGGGAAACCTTCATATGTAATAAAGACCACTCTCAAGCCTAAAAAAACATGGACTAATATCCTATAAGATGATCTCAAGTAATATACTAATCAATTTCTTCTAACCTACAACCTTGATCGAGTCCTTTTGACCAAAGGTCTTTAGTCAAACCCTGTTTCACAAGGAACAACTACCCCTAAGGAAGATCAAATCTTGTAGACCCTCATTCAAAATAAAAATTCCATATTAGAGATGATATATTCAAAACCTAATCATGGATATCTATTTTATAACCCCTACACATACTCTCTTTATCTCAAATAGGCCTCTCACATAGGCATGTCACAATCTCTATCCTTCTTTACTCAAACAATCCTCATATCCACACTCAGATCTCTTCACACAAACTTAAAATACAATAACCTTATACTATCAATAAAAACATGATATAAAGATCAAATGAATAATCCTTAATCTTCTCTACTCATCAACCTAATAGTTGGGCACTCTCACTCTCCTCTACTTTCCTTTGCTCTCCAACTCTCTCACATACAATTCTCTTGCTTGCAAAATATAAAACCCAACACATTTAGTTTCACTATATACAGAGTAATAATGAATTATAAAGTCCATAATAATCATTTTTGGTCACAATACATTCCTTCATCCTTAATGCATCTCATATGTGTCACACTTGAGCACAATCCCCTTTCAAAATAGGCCTAAGTCACTTTTAGGTCCTATGGAGACCCATTCACCTTTTTGATACATCTATGAGCAAAATAAGAACACAAGACCATTTAAAAATACATATGTCCACTCCATATTTCCCTTAGGACATCTTCAAATGATCACAGGCATCTTAGATCACCTCTACATATGCTCAAACAACTCAAACAAAGACCTTATACACAATAACACCATTATCGAACATATAGTCAACTTATTAAGAATTTTTCATACTCAATATATATTGATAACACCTCTAAAATATTCACAAAGAATACTCATGGAGTCTACAATACTCCCCAATATCCAATTCATAATGAAACATCAAAACAACATCTACATAATCTCAATTACTCTTCTCGGGTCATTTTTAGAATAAGCATGAACACATAGTCAACTTCTATACTAAATATATTTGACGATGCTCACTTTCAAATCTTAAAATCTATATAAATAGATGCACCTTGGATTCTTCTACGAATTTTATTTTTACTACATGAGAAAATTCATATTCTATCAAAGGATATGGCCCAAAGACCTGACACTAGTTTTTCCCTTAGTAAATTCAAATATTCAAAAGGCAATGGTCATAGTTAAACCTCAAACACAATGCTTGCATATCATGTCCTCTCAGATTATAGAATTTTTTTTCCATAAATCTTGTTTAATCTTTAACACATTGGTGCCAATGGTTAAACATTAAACCTATATCACTTTGACCAAATCTAATGCAATCTTGAAATGTTGACTCCACATGCTCCATCATTTTTTTTGGATCAGTCAGGGCTTTAGCAATCAATGCTCACCATTTGATTAATCTATATAAACACCCACTTGTCATTATATCCTTATCTTTTACCTTGATAATCCATTAATAATCATTAACCTATCCTCATCTCTCTACTTCTTAACTTCTTGGAGCAATGTTCATCATTGATCTTTCTAAAGCTTTAACTCTTTCAAAATTGACTATGGGGACCCTTTCAATATGCATGAGTATCCATTTTTAAACTTAATAACTTCTTTTGTGATTCGATACATGATCTCAAATTTGGAAAAAATGATCTCCTCACTTAGGAAAATCCAAACATGTGACATACTACTCCTGAAACCTTTGCACGTGAAAGATATAATGCCATTAAAATGCATTCTCAAAATCTTCTATCACAGAACTAGCTAAGTCTATATTTTATTTGGGAGGCCAACTTTTCTCCATAACTTTTGTTGTGCTTTAGTTCATGATATGAAATTTAGTAAAAATCATCTATGATAAAAATTAAACAAACCCATATGATCATTTTGTCTTTACACTTTCATATGTACAAGATAAAGCACCATCAAAATTCTCACTCAGCTCTTCTTTCCAAATTGCAAGATTACCTAAGTATGGAGAAACACAATCAAACTGCTTAGGAGCCCAACTTTGTATATGCATATATTTTGATGTGCTTCATCATATGATCTAAAAATTATTGAAAATAACCTAGGTACAAAAACTAACCCATATGATCACCTTCTCCTAAAACATCCACACATGTGAGATCCACCATCATCAAATTTCTTACTCAATTCTTTCTAGCCACATTTCAAATGTGGCTTACTATGGGAAAATAATGAATTATAATTAAGAAGATAACTTTGAACCCTCATATATTTTATTGCATTTCTATGCATGAATTGAGATATGGTACATAATAACTAGGGACTAATGTGGTCACAACCATATGACCAACTCCCCTCGACTCATTCCCACGTGGCAATGGTGATGTCAGCAAATTGATTACTCAAATTTTCTACCACTAGACCCAAACTATCTAGATGAAAACTATGTACTACTAGATGAATTCCACTTATTCACACAAGTTACCAAAGCATAGATAACATCTTAGTGACCTATTGCACATGCTCCAATCACCATACTCATCTCTGAACATCTTTAATCATGCCAAAACTGAAGATCAATCCAAGCCTCTTTTAATCACACTAGGACAATCACATTACTCACTTTGTCATTGTTACTTAGGCTATCAAATCACTTTATCCACTCACAATGACACCTCCATGACATCACTAACAACTCTCCAATAATCTCCCCCTTTGTCACTAATGTCAATAAACATCATATATAGGAATATATAGCTCACCTTCTCTCTCTTAAAGCACTCCACAACATGAAATTTCTCCCCCTTTGATAGAATGACAAAGTGGGCACCAACTAATCATAAGGACCTCAAAACACTATCAAAAAGTAAAGGACCATTTTAGAAAGATGATACAAATTCCCCCTTACCTTGAGCCTACTTTAACTTGCCTTGACAACATCCCCTTGCTCTATGCCAACTCTCTCCTTCAATAAAGCACTTTAACCAAAGAATAAAAAACACACAAAACACTAAAAATTGATGGAAATCACCAAGAAACATTTGAGAGGGACTTCCCCATAATATTTTTGAACCTTTACACCTCTTGAGCATCTTTAGATCTCCACACACCATGAAGAACCAACATGTAGGCTTACCAACCTTCTTTCTCAAGACACTTCCATGACCACCAATAGAGCATCATGCCAATCACCAAATAGGAAACATGTACTAAACCATATTGAGAACTCACCTTGAAACACACATTCCTTACTCTTTTGGAGAAACTAAACAAAAAAATGACATCTTCAAGACTATGCCCATCTAAACTCCTTGTAGTCCTACCTAGAACTTGCACAGCCCACAAAATTTTATAGAAACATATTCAAGACATGAAACTTCATGTCTATATCACTCTCATATGCTACCTTAAGGACACCAATTTTTAAAAACTAGCTCATCTTTTGTAATATACTTCCTTCATAAACTTACTGCCCAATTAGGCCTCCAATTTGACAAAACTTAAATAACTTGAGAGCCAAAAACATTAAAAAATCCATGGAGATTGATTTTAAAACCCATTTATCTCATTAAACATTTTGATAATCCTTAGACCTCAAATAATAAGGTAGACCACTTTTCTAGTAGGGCCCAAAACCCTAGAATCTTAAAAACAAATAAGGTCAACAAAATGCCTTCCAGTCAACGTACACTTATGAAACTTATTATACACCTAGAGACAACCATTACACACTTTTGGACCATGATTTGAGCTTCCACACCAATGATAACCTTGACTTATTATACCCCATTTTAGGACCTACATACTCATAAGTACAAACTAAGAAACCCAAGAGCAAATATAAATCTTCAATTTGACTTTAACATACCTTCAGATCATAGATACACCTAGAGCATGCTATAATAAGGTCAATATAAATTTTTATGCATAAATATTATCTTTATAAAATTCAAATCCTTCTTTTCCATTTGATAACCTCCAATCTGACCCTATAGACTATTCCAACCAAAAAACACCATAGCAACACTTATTTCTCCCCATGAAAGGAATATCTTAAGAAGCATAGATAAAGACACCCTCTATAATTCAATGCTCTAAAAAAAATAACTCCTCATATTCCTCCTCCTTGATCAAATGATACTTATATTTCTTCTTCTTCTTTGGCTTTAGAGAAATAACTTCCTTAACTACTACAACATTCTCCTTTTCTTCTATGATTGGATTATCAATACATGGAGATAACATAGATTCATGTCATACCTTTTCATCTAAAGAATCTCCTTGCATCTCATATCCTCATCACTATTCACTTATTCGATAGCAACAAGATGTTCTCTTGGATCCATACATACCTCAAAACTAGCTTCAACCAGCACCTTGGTCTTCTCTTTGAGATTAGTCTCTTCAATCTCAACATGAGCAAACAATGCGACCTCTTGGGCTCTTCAAATTTAGAAACATTATCCACCATAAAAAATAGATTACTTAGACTTGTAGTCTCATCATCACTCATACTTACCACCTTTGGTTTCCATGTATTAACTTGCCTTCTTTCTTGAATTCTTGGATCCTGATTGAACCTTTTCTAACTTATAGGCCTTTTCTTGCATAACCTATCAATGTGATGTCTCTATTTATAATTGAAGCATACCATAATATTTTTAAAAAGTTCATTCCACCTTACTAGATTTAGACAATATCTTACAATATGTCTTTGTTCATAATAACTATTGCACTCAATATCTCTTGAAGGGAATTCAACTTATCTTACCTTAAATGGACAACATTTTTTAAAGTGTCCCACATCATGATAGTTGAGACACAACCCTACTTACACCTTTTGATTAATTATCCCCATCATATTTCTAAAAAAATTATTTCTTAGTAAGTATTCTACATTCTCTAGCTCTATGCCCAAACTGAGTACAAGTATAATAGTAACCATTAAAATTTACATACCTCATGGCATTTAGTTGTCTAATCTATTTTGTATTAATTTTTCCAATACCTTCATTCCTTATCTGATGAATTTCCTTCAAAGGATGATTGTCCTTGTTCACATTAGTCTTCATCTTGTCTTGAGTTGTAGTCTCTAGTTCTTCTTTGTATCCAAGACCAGTCTTGTCACTTGCATGCTTTTGATCATTTAAAATGTTGTCTAGATCACTTAAACTATTTTTAAATCTCATAAATGACATAAACCTAATAGATACCTTATCTAACTTATATTTCAATGACTTATTTTCAATTGCATACCTTTCACATTCATCTTCTTTAGCTTTTAAGCTAGTAAATAGGATTCCTAATTAACAATTCAGATGTTTGACCATATCTTCATGCTCCTTGCATCTTCATCTATTTTTGCCGCAAACACACTTAATTTTTCCTCAAATTCCTTGAGTTTATATTTCATCTTCTTATTGATCTTGTTCTCAATATTCAGTTCTTCATGAGCATTAGTCAATGCAATCTCATAGTCCACCTCATCTTCATCATCATCTGAATCACTCCAAGTAGACTCCTTTTACTGTGAACAAGTTCCTTCTTCAGCCATGAATATAAATTCATCTTCATAAAAACCATCATCTTCATAATCATATTCTAAGTCACTATCTTTACTCTCTTTTGATGAGCTACAATCTTCTTTGGTGTAAAGATTCTTCTTGTCCTTAAAGTACTTCTTCTTGGTATCAAACCTTATGAATCCATTTTTGCTTTTATCAAACCTAAAATATCTCTTTCCATCATCATGACTTTGATCATGCTCTTCATCCTCATCCTTTTTATAATTATGAGATCACTTATTATCAAAATGTCCTATCTCACCATAATTGAATCATTTGAGGGGTAACTTACCTTTATACTTGCTTGAACCTATTCTCCATTTTGTTTAAATCAAAGTAATTAGTTAATTCTCATCTATATCAAGAGTGTCATCCTCCTTGAAATTCTTACCTTATAAATTATTTTTCTTCATTTATTATTAAAAGTTGCTTCCTTCTTTGGTGGTATATGATCATTCTTCCTTATCTCATAGGCAGTAAGGGTGCGTTATAGTTGATCCATCTTAAACTGAGTAAGGTCATGACTCCCTTCTATGGAAGAAACTTTTGGATAAAACTTAGGGGATAGAGACCTTAACACATTTTTAATAATAGTATCCTCTTCAAGGTTTTCTCTAAGACCTTTGATGATATTCATGATCTCATCAACTCTTTATAAAAAGAATGCCACAATATCTTCTTTGTTCATCTTGAGACTTTCAAATTGTCTTCTATGAGTATACAACTTTGCCAACTTAACCTTTGAATCTCCTTCAAAAATAATCTTGAATTTATCCCATATTTACTTGTTAGATGTGTAATTGATTGCTTTGGTGAACTCAATCTATGCAAGACCATAGGTGATGGCATTCATTACCTTAGAATTATTCTCAAACAGCTTCTTATCTATAGAACTAGTTAGAAGAGTAGTAGGAATAACATAACCATCCACAAAAGATTACCATACATCAAAACCTAGTGACATAATGTATGTCCTCATCCTGGAAATCCAAAAATCATAATTGGATCTATTGAAAAATGGTTCTTTCTTAGTAGATAAACCACCTTATACATCTAAGTAGCCATTGTACCTTGGATCACCTTCAAGCTATTATGCCTTTACCAAAGGACCTGCTCTGATACCAATTATAAGAGTTACAATCCATTAAGAGAGGGGTAAATAAGTGTTGTCAAATAATAAAATTAAATTTTAAAACCCTTTATAATACTTAATAATTCAATACAATCATTCATGAAGCATACAAATTATTCATAGCAGTGAACAATGAACATAAAGCAAGATCACAAACAAAACACAAGATCTATATCAAAAACCCTCTTGGGGAATAAAATAAACTCTTAATCTTGAAAACACATGGACTAATGTCCTATAATATGATCATAAAAAATATACTAATAAATTAATTATGATCAAGAACCTTTAGTCAAGTCCTTATGACCAAAGGTCTTTAGTGAATCTTTATTTCACAAGGAGCAATTGCCCTTAAGGAAGATCAAGTCCATTAGACCTTCCTTAAAAAGAAAAATTCCACCTTAGAGCTGATGTCTTTAACACTTGATTATGGATATCTATTTTGTAACCTTGGCACAAACTTTCTCTCTCTATCTCAAATAGACCTCTCACATAGGCATGTCATAATATCTATCCTTCTTTACACAAATAGTCCTCATATCCACACTCAGATCTCTTTGTACAACCTCAAAATATAAGAAAATTATACTATAAATAGAAACATGACATAAATATCATGCACATAATCATTAATATTCTCTACTCATCAAACTAATAGCTAGGCACTCTCTCTCCTCTACTTTCCTTTGCTTTCCAACTCTCTCACATACAAGTCTCTCGCTTGAAAAATCTAGAAGCCAACACATTTGGTTTCACTATATATAGAGTAATAATTAATTATAAAGTCCATAATGATCATTTTTGGTCACAATACATGCATTCATCCTTAAAACATCTCATATATGTCACACTTAAGCACAAGCCCCTTTCAAAATAGGCCTAAGTCACTTTTAGGTCCTATGGAGACCCATTCACATTTTTAATAAATCTGTGAGCAAATTAAGAACACCAAACCATTTAAAAATACATAGGTCCACTCCCTATGTCCCTTAGGACATCTTAAAATGATCACAAACATCTTATATCACCTTTATATATGCTCAAACAACTCAAATAAAGACCTTATACATGAGAACATCATTAGTGAACATATAGTCAATTTATTAAGCATTGTTCATACTCAAGATAGATTGATAACACCTCTAAAATATTCATAGTGTATCCTCATGGAATCTACAATACTCCCCAATAGCCAATTCATAATGAAACATCAAAACAACATCTATATAAGCTCAATTACTCTTCTCAGGTCATTTTCAGAGTAAACACGAACACATAGTCAACTTCTAGACTAAATATCTTTGACTATGCTCACTTTCAAATATTTAAATCTATATAAACAGATGTGCCTTAGATTCCTCTATTTATTTTATTTTTACTACATTAGAAAATTCATCTTCTATAAAAGGATATGGCCCAAAGACTAGACACTAGTTTTTCCCTTAGTAAATTCAAATATTCAAAAGGCAACGGTCACAGTTAAACCTCAAACGCAATGCTCATGTATCATGTCCTCTTAGCTCAGATCAAATTTTGTCCATTGATCTTGTTTAATATTTAACACATAGGTTCTAATGCTTAAAAATTAAACCTATATCACTTTGACCACATCTCATGAAATCTTGAGATGTTAAATCCACATGCTCCATTGATTTTTGTGGATTAGTTAGGTCTTTAGCAATCAATGCTCACCATTCAATCAATCTGTATGACACCCACTTGTCATTGGATCTTTATCTTATAACTTTGCTTAATCAATAACCATCATGCACCTATCCTCATCTCTCTACTTCCTAACTTCTTGGAGCAATGTGCATCATTGATCTTTCTCAAGCTTTAACTCTTTCAAAATTGACTATGGGGACCCTTTCAATATGCCTAAGTAGCCATTTTTAAACCTTAATAACTTCTTCTATGATTCAATGCACGATCTCAAATTTTGAAAAAATGATCTCCTCTCATAGGAAAATCCAACCATGTGGCATACTATTCCTGAAACATTTGCACATGTAAGATATAATGGCATTAAAATGCATTCTCAAAATCTTCTATCACAAAACTAGCTAAGTCTATATTTTATTTGGGAGGCCACCTTTTCTCCTTCATAACTTTTGTTGCACTTTAGCTCATGATATAAAATTTAATAAAAATCATCTATGCTCAAAAATAAACAAACCCATATGATCATTTTCTCTTTAAACCTTCACATGTGAAAGATAAAGAACCATAAAAATGCTCATTTGACTCTTTTTACCACATTGCAAAATTGGCTAAGTATGGGAAAACAGAGTCAAATTTCTTGGAAGCCCAAATTTACATATGCATATATTTTGGTGTGCTTCATTGTATGATCTAAAAATTAGTAAAAATAAACTAGGCACATAAAATAATAAACCCATATGATCACCTTCTCCTAAAACATCCACATGTGTGAGATCTACCATCATCAAATTACTTACTCAGTTATTTCTGGTCACATTGTAAATTTGGCTAAGTATGAGAAAATAATGAATTCTGACTGAGAAGCCAACTTTTCACCCTCATATATTTAACCACATTTATATGAATGACTTGAGATATGGTGCACAACAACTATGGACTAAATTGATCACAACCATATGACCAAATCACCTTGATTCATTCCCATGTGGCAATGGTGTTGTTAGAAAATTGCTTACTCAACTTTTATACCACTAGACCTAAACTATCTAGATGAAATCTATGTACTACCAAATTAATTCCACTTGTACACATAATTTCTCAAAGCATAGATAACATCTTAGGGACCTATTTCATATCCTTCAATCACCATACTCATCTCTGAACATCTTTAATCATGCCAAAACTGAATATCAATCCAAGCCTCTTTTAAGCACACTAGGACAATCACATTGCTCACTTTCTCATTGTTAATTAGGCTATCAAATAGCTTCATACACTCATAAGGACACCTTCATGACATCACTAACAACTCTCCAATAATCTCCCCCTTTTTCATTAATCTCAACAAACATCATATATATAAATATATAGCTCACCTTCTCTCTCTTAAATCACTCCACAACATGAACTTTCTCCCCATTTGATAGAATGACAAAGTGGGCACCAACTAATCCTAAGGATCTAAAATGAATATCAAAAAGGAAAGGAACATTGTAGAAAGATGATATAAACTCCCCCTTACTTTGAGCCTACTTCATCTTGCCTTAACAACATCCCCTTGCTCTATGCCAACACTCTCCTTTAATCAAGCACTACAACCAAAGAAGAAAAACATACCAAAAAATTAAAAATTGATGAACTCACCAAGAAAATTTTAGAGGGACTTCCCCCTAATATTTTTGAGCCTTTACACCTCTTGAGCATCCTTAGATCTCCACACACCATGAAGAACCAACATACAAGCTTACCAACCTTCTTTCTCAAGACACTTCCATGACCACCAATAGAGCATCATGCCAATCAAAAAATAGGAAACATGAACTAAACCATCTTGATAACTCACCTTGAAACACACATTCCTTTCTCTTTTGGAGAAAAAAACAAAAAAAAAAAACACATCTTCAAGACTATGCCTATCTAAACTCCTTCTAGTCATACCTATAACTTGCAGAGCCCACAACTTTTTGTAGACACATATTCAATACATGAAACATCATATATAGATCACTCTCATATGCCCCCTTAAGGACACCAACTTTTAAAAATTATCTCATCTTCTATAATATACTTCTTTCATAAACTTACTGCCCAAGTAGGCCTCCAATTTGACAAACCTTGAATAACTTGAGAACCAAAAACCTTCAAAACTATATGGAGATTGATTTGAAAACCCATTTGTATCATTAAACATATTAGGAATATTTAGACATCAAATCATAAGGTAGACCACTTTTTTAGTAGGGATTAAAACCCTAGAATCTCAAAAACAAACATGGTCAACAAAATACCTTCCAGTTAATGTACACTTCTAAAACTTATTATACACCTGGAGATAACCATTACACACTTATGGACCAATATTTGAGCTTCCACACCAATGGTAACCTTGACTTCCTATAACCCATTTTGGGACCTGCATACTCATAAGCATAAACTAATAAACCTAAGAGCAAACATAAATATTTAATTTGACTTCAACATACCTTTATATCATAGAACCACCTGAAACATGATAGAATAAGGTCAATAGACATTTATATGCATAAATATTATATTTATAAAACACAAATCCTTATTTTCCATTTGGGAATCTTCAATCTAACCCTATAGAAAGTTCCAACTAAAAAATATCATAGCAACACTTGCATCTCCCCATGAAAGGAGTCTCTTAAGAAGCATAGATAGAGACACCCTCTATACCTCAATGCTCTAAAAAAAAAACTCCTCATATTTCTCCTCCTCCTTGCTCAAATCATACATATTGTTCTTCTTATTCTTCTTTGGCTTTAGAGAAACAACTTCCTCAACTACTAAAATATTCTCCTTTTATTTTATGATTAGATTATCAATACATGGAGACAACATAGATTCATGACATAACTTTTCATCTAAATAATCTTCCTTACATATTTCATCTTAATCACTATGAACTTATTCAAAAATAAGATGTTCACTTGGATCCATACATACCTCAAAACTAGATTCAACCAACACCTTGGTCTTCTCCTTGAGCTTAGTCACTTCATTCTCAACATGAGAAAAAAATGAGACCTCTTGGGACTCTTCAACTTTAGAAACATTCTCCATCATATCAAATAGATTACTTGGACCTATAGTCTCATCATGACTCATACTTACCACCTTTGGTTTCCATGTATTAACTTGTTTTCTTTCTTGCATTCTTGGATCTCGATTGAACCTTTTCTAACTCATAGGCCTTTGCTTGCAGAATGTTACAATGTGACCTCTCTATTCATAATTGAATCATACCATAATTTTTGTTAAAAAGGTCATTCTGCCTTACCAAATTTGGACAATATCTTACAATGTGTCTTAGTTCATAACAACTATTGCACTTAATATCTCTTGAAGGAATTTTAGCTTGTCTTACCTTAAATGGACAACATTTTGAAAAGTATCCCACATCACGATAGTTGAGACACTAAAACTTATTTACACCTTTTGATTGATGATCCCCATCATAGTTCTAAACAAACTTTTTCTTAACAGGTATTCTAAATTCTCTAGCTCTAAACCCAAACTGATTACAAGTATAGTAGTAATCATTAAAATTTACATACTTCATGGTATTTAGTTGTCTAATTTTTTTTGTATTCATTCTTCTAGCACATTCATTCCTTTTTTGATTAATTGTCTTCAAAATATGATTTTCCTTGTTCACATTAGTCTTCATCTTTTCCTGAGTTACAGTCTCTAGTTCTTCTTTGTATCCAAGACTAGTCTTATCACGTGCATGCTTTTGATTATTTAGAATGTTGTCTAGATCACTTAAACTCGTTTCAAATATCACAAATGGAATAAACTTAATAGATAACTTATCTAACTCATATTTCAATGACTTATTTTCAATTCCATACCTTTCACATTCATCTTCTTTAGCTTTTAAGCTAGTAAACAAGATTTATAATTAACAATTGAGATGTTTGACCATATCTTCATGCTCCTTGGCATCTTAATCCATTATTTCCTAAAACACTCTTAATTTTTCCTCAAATTACTTGAGTTTAGATTTCATATTCTTATTGATCTTGTTCTCAATCTTCATTTCTTCATGAGCATTAGTAAATGCAGTCTCATGGTCCACCTCATCTTCATCATCATCTGAATCACTCCAAGTAGACTCCTTTTATTATGAGAAAATTCCTTCCTTAGCCATGAATAGAGCTTCATATTCAAAAAAACCATCATCTTCATGATCATATTCTAAGTCACTATCTTTACTTTCATTTGATGGGATGCAATCTTCTTTGGTGTAAAGACTCTTCTTGTCCTTGAAGTACTTCTTCTTGTTATCAAACCTTATGAATCCCATTTTGTTTTTATTAAACCTGAAATATCTCTTTCCATCATCATGACCTTGATCATGCTCTTCATCATTAGCCTTCTTATAATTATGAGAGCACTTATTAGAAAAATGTCCTATCTTACCATAATTGAAGCATTTGAGGGGTAGCTTACCTTTATACTTGCCTAAACTTGTTTTCAATTTTCTTTAAATTAAAGCATTTAGTTCATACTCATCTATATCAAGAATGTCATCCTCCTTGAAATTCTTACCTTGGAACTTCTTCTTTATCTTCATTTCAATCATGAAATCTGCTTCCTTCTTTGGTGGTATATCATCATTCTTGCTTATCTCATAGGCAGTAAGGGTGCCATGTAGTTGATCCATCTTCAACTAAGTAAGGTCATGACTCTCTTCTATAGAAGATGCTTTTAAATAAAAATTAGGGGATAGATAACTTAACACCTTTTGAATAATAGTATCCTCTTCAAGGTTTTCTCTAAGACCTTTGATGATATTCATAATCTCATCAACTCTTTATAGAAAGGATGCCACATTATCTTCTTTATTCGTCTTGAGACTTTCAAATTGTCTTCTATGAGTCTACAACTTTGCCAACTTAACATTTGAATCTCTTTCAAAAATAATCTTCAATTTATCCCATATTTTCTTGGTATATGTGTATTTAATTACTTTGGTGAACTCATTTTATGTAAGACCATAAGTCATGGCATTCATTACCTTGAAATTATTCTCAAATAACTTCATATCTATAGAACTAGATGTAGTAGGAACAACATAACCATCCACAATAGATTTCCATATATCAAACCCTAGGGATATAATGTATGTCCTCATATTAGTAGTACAAAAATCATTATTGGATATATTGAACATTGGTTCTTGCTTAGTAGACAAACCACCTTGCACATTATGACTAGCCATTGTACCTTGGATCACCTTCAAACTATTAAGCCTTTACCAAAGGACCTAATCTAATACCAATTATTAGAGGTACAATACATTGAGAAGGGGGTAAATAAGTGGTTTCAAATAATAAAATTCAATTTAAAAACCCTTTATAATACTTAAGAATTCAATACAATCATTCATGAAGCATACAAATCATTCATAGCTATGAATAATGAACATAAAGCAAGATCACATACACAACACAAAATCTACATGGGAAACCCTTTTGGGGAATAAAACCCACTGTTAATCCTTAAAACACATGGAATAATATCCTATAATATGATAAAAAATAAGGTACTAATCAAGTCATTATGATCAAGAACCTTCAGTCAAGTCCTTCTGACCAAAGGTATTTAGTGAATCCTTATTTCACAAGGAGAAACTATCCCTAAGGAAGATCAAGTCCTTTAGACCCTCCTTTAAAAGAAAAATTCCACCTTAGAGCTGATGTATTTAACACCTAATGATGGATCTCTATTTTCTAACCCCAATAAAAATTCTCTATCTCAAATAGGCCTCTCACATAGGCATGTCACAATCTCTATCCTTCTTCACTCAAATAGTTATCATATTCACACTTAGATCTCTTTGCAAAACTTAAAACTATAATAAAACTATATTTTCAATATAAAAATTATCTAAAGATCCTATACATAGTCATTAATCTTATTTTATCATCAACCTAACATCTAGGCACTCTCACTCTCATCTGCTTTCCTTCACTTTCCAACTCTCTCACATAAAAGTCTCTCACTTTCAAAATATAGAACCCAACACATTTGGTTTCAGTATATATATAGAAATCATGAAATATCAAGTCCATAATAATCCTTGTTGGTCACAATACATGCCTTCACCCTTAAGGCATCTCATATGGGTCACACTTAAGCACAATCCCCTTTCAAATTAGGCCTAAATCACTTTTAGGTCCTATAGAGACCCATTCACCTTTTTGATACATATTCAAATAAATTAATAACACAAGACCATTTAAAAATACATAGGTATACTCCCTATGTCCCCTAGGACATCTTCAAATGATCATAGGCATCTTAACTCACCTCGATGTATACTCAGACAACTCAAATAGAGACCTTATACATAGGAACACCATTATCGAACATATAGTCAATTTATTAAGCATTGTTCATACTCAAGATAGATTGATCACACCTCCAAAATATTCATATATAATTCTCATGGAGTTTAAAATACTTCCCAATAGCCAATTCACCATGAAACATTGAAATAACATCTATATGAGCTCAATTACTCTTCTCGAGTCATTTGTAGAATAAGCATGAACAAACAGTCAATTTCTAGACTAAATATCTTTGATTGTTCTCACTTTAAAATATTTAAATATATATAAATAGATGCACCTTTGAGTCCTCTACCACTTTTATTTCAACTACATGAGAAAATTCATCTTCTATTGAACGATATGGCCCAAAGACATTACACTGGTTTTTCCCTTAGTAAATTCAAATATTCAAAAGGCAATGGTCACAGTTATACCTCAAACATAATGCTCACATCTTATGTCTTCTCAACTTAGATCAAATACACTCTATCAATATTATTCAATATTTAACACATAAGTGACAATGCTTAAATCTTAAACCTCTATCACTTTGACTAGACACTAGTTTTTCTCTTAATAAATTCAAATATTCAAAAGGCAATGGTCACAATTAAACCTCAAATTCAATGCTCACATCTTGTGTCTTCTCAGCTCAGATCAAATACACTCTATCAATCTTATTAAATATTAACACATAAGTGACAATGTTTAAATCTTTAAATGTCAACTCCATGCACTCCATTGATTTTTATGGATCAGTCATGTCTTTAGTAATCAATGCTCTTAGTTTGATCAATCTATACGAATACTCACTCACTATTGGATCTTTATCATATACCTTTTCTTAGTCATTAAACATCATGCACCTATCCTCATCCTGATACTTATTGAATTATTATAGTAATGTGCACTATTGATCTTGATCAAGCTTTAACTCTCTCCAAATTGACTAAATATGGGGACCCTTTCAATATGTCTGAGTAACCATTTTAAAACCTTAATAAATTATTTTATGCTTCGATGCATGATATTCAATTTGGACAAGATGATCTCCTCACATAAGATAATCCAACCATGTGACATAATTCTCCTAAGACCTTCATGTGTATAAGATATAATTCCATTAAAATTCCTTCTCAAAATATTTTGTTACAAAGCCAACTAAGTCTAGATTTTGTCCAAGAGACCAACTTTGCTCCTTCATAACTTTTGTTGCACTTCAATTCATGATCTTAAATTTATCAAAAATAATCTATGTTAAAAATTGAACAAACCCTTATGATCAATTTATCTTGACACCTTCACACGTGAAAGATATAAAACCATCAAAATTCTCACTTAGCTTTTCTTTCCACATTGCAAAATTGGCTAAGTATCGGAAAACACAGTCAAACTGCCTAAGAGCCCAAATTTGCATATGCATATCTTTTGATGCACTTCATCACATGACCTAAAAATTATCATAAATAAACTAGGGAAAAAAAAATCCATATGATCACCTTATCCTAAAATGTCCATAAGTGTGAGATCTACCATCATCAAACTACTTACTTAGCTCTTTTTGGCCACATTACAAATTTGACTAAGTATGGGAAAACAATGAATTTTGGTTAAGAATCCAACTTTGTACCCCCATATATTTAATAATGTTTTCATGCTTGACTTGAGATTTAACACATAACAAATAAGGACTAATGTGATCATAACCATATGACCAACTCCCCTTGACTCATTCCCATGTGGCAATGGTGATGTCATCAAATTACTTACTCATATTTTTTTCCACTAGATCCAAACTATCTAGATGAAAACTGTGGACTACTAGATGAGTTCCACTTATGCACACAAGCTCTCAAAGCATATATAACATCTTAGGGACCTCTTACAGAAGTTCTAATCACCATAATCATCACTGAACATCTTTAATCATGCTAAAATTAAAGATCAATCCAAGATTATTTTAATCACACTAGGAAAAGCACATTTCTCACTTTGTCATTATTACTTAGGTTATCAATGCACTTAATCTACTCATAAGAACACCTCTATGACATCACCATGACATAACTAACAACTCTCCAACACTAGCTCCTTGATGTCAAGGTTAGAGGTATTAGTTTTTAGTGTGTTTGTTTTGATTTGATTTATTGACTAATATGATACTAATATTATCTCTACATTAATTTACTTGTTCACATTAATAGCATACCTGGTGGGATCAACACCCCAAAAAATTCTTCTCATGGCATTTTAGGACCTCTTGTTAACATTTTTCATGCTAAAATCTTGACTTAATGACAAAAAGGTGAAAAATTGAAGCACATGACTAAGACATAAGAATATGAATTTTTTCACCTATGAGATGCAATATCACTTTATGGATTTACGATATTGCACCTCAGGTATTGTAGTAGACATACATTTTACAATGTGTAAATGCATTATTACATTACAAGTTTGATTTTTATCAGTAAATGTGATATTACACTAGGTAAGTGTGTTATTGCCTTCACAATCAGTGTTATTACCCTCGTAATATAAATTATTGAATTAATGAAATTTGTTTTTTAGGTAACATTGGTTTTGAATTGGACATGTGGTACTACCCCTATGAAGTGTAGTTTTGAAATAATAGCTATGGTTTTATAAAGAAGTGGGGTTTTGAGCTATGAAAATGTGTTATTACATTCATAATATGTAATTTTTCTTTTTGTAAATGTGATTTTGCAAGAACAGTCTATCTTGTCTACTAAAGCAAGATTTTGAGCTAATAGTTACAATTTTGTAGACATGCAGTATTGTTCTATGAAAATACAATATTACACTATGTGAAAAAGAAAATAGATTTCAGAGCTAAAATTTAGTTATTATTTGCTCATTTTATTTTTAGATTCTAAGCAAGAGAACCCCCTAACAGATTTTTTAGGACCTAAAGGCCAAGGTAGGATGTTTTTAGCACTTTAAGTCTTCATATCACATTTACATTTGGTTCTTAAAAATTGTTTAGTCAGTTTATTTTTTGTTTTTTAGTTCATGAATGTAGACAAATCCAAGGGGCTAAAATTCACATCACATTTTTCTTAGGGATTTAAAATGAACAAAAACTTACACTAAATGCTCTTAAGATATTTATTATATTTTTTTATTGTGTGTTTTTACAAATTAGACTTAGTGTGTATGCTCTCCCCCCATCCCCTTAGGGAACTCAGGTGACTTAAACTAGTTATCCATTACTTTTGTCCCTTAGTCCAAACATAGAAGGAATTTTGAAAAGGCACTCCCTAAGATCTGTGAGACTTGGGCAATCCTAAAATGACCTTAAAGTCCTTCTATATGTTCATTTTTTACATCTTGAATTATGGGTGGGATTTCATCACTTACCCATAAGTTATTTAGGGAAGTTTTGACTCAATAATTCATCTCCTCTCATATTTTTAACCCCATTCCATGGTGGGGTATAAAAATTGATCTAGTGAATCATTGGGACATTAGTTTGAGTGGTTAGAAGAACTCTATTAGTGACTACTACCCTCATAACAATGGCCTAATTTAGACATTGCACTACACTAATTAATTAATGGATGTTATGGTTTTGAAAAGGACAAGACATTTTTATAATAAATATCCAAATGAAATGTTATGACATATTATTAATCACACCAAAAATTATATTTTTTAGACAAACCCCACTTATCATCGAAATACTATCAATACAGGGTGATTAGCCTGAAGTTTCATGTCATAGTATGAACTCTTGAGAGAAGAGGGGGCCTAAAAAATTTCATACACATTTAAATTTTTTGATTAATAAATTATTTCCTCTCAAGGAATATAAATACAAAATTTGAAAATATGATACAACCTTGTCAGTTTTTAGGATAGGTTGATAGAATTTTATTTTTATGTCATTTCATTTTACTTGGATTGTTTTGAGTCAAAAACTATCTTTATTTATAAAAACCATGTCCAAAATGAGTCATGGTCTATTTACATGTTTTCACACTACTTTTTTCCTAAAGAGGTGTTATGCCTCCCATTTGATGCAACACTTCACCTTAGTCATTTTTCAAACTTTTTTTTGTGTGTGTGGCACTTGTTTGAAAGGGGAATCATTGTGATTCCCATTTCATTCCAAGTATTTACCTTAGAGTTTTTGAAAAAAATAATTTATCATACATTTAAAGCAAGATAACATTGTTATGTTACTTGTATTGTTTCAAAGACCTTTTGTCTTGGGTCAATTTGACTTCAAAACCACGTGTGCATTTTGGTCTATGTTTAGTACCATTATGCCATTCATTCTGGTTTAGAAT
Source organism: Torreya grandis (assembly GCA_037957365.1). Taxonomy (NCBI): domain Eukaryota; kingdom Viridiplantae; phylum Streptophyta; class Pinopsida; order Cupressales; family Taxaceae; genus Torreya; species Torreya grandis. Next base: position 4,213,789 of record JARHVA010000681.1, read on the forward strand.
GGTTTCCATTTAAGAAGCTAAGGTTTCTAAACCAAGTTTGAAATTGGTCTTGAAAATATTAGATTTAAATGTTGGTTAGTTTATGCCTATGCCTCGCTTAATTTTGGCTTAGATGTTTACCTCTCACTTTTGGATTATGTAGCTTAGATTAATTTCATGCTTACTTTTAAAAAAAAATTGTGCCTATATTTCATAAGTGGTATTTTTCCATGTGCCTCATATCTCTTTTATTTCTTATAACTAATTTTTAAACTCTCTTTCTAATTAAAACTTTAAGCATGATTAGTTTACATTTGAGACCTGTTCATCACTTAGGATTGAATATTTTACTCCTCATACTTATTTTTACCTACTTAGAATTGAATTTACTAATTAGTTTTAGGAATGTGCCTCAACTCTAAATGTCTTTTACCAATGGTCAAATTTATGTTTGAATCTAAATGCCTAGTTTGAATCCAAGTGTTTCAAATTGTTAGAGTTTTTTCCTTGAAATTTTTTATCTTAGACCTAGTCATTTTCAAATCTAGCTTTGTGACATGTTTCCAAAGACCTAGAATTTTATAATTTACCTTTTATACCTAGTTTATTCCAAGTATAAATTTTTGAAATATTTCCAAAGACCTATCATTTTACCTTTTCTTTTATACTTAGTTTATTTCAAGTCTAGCTTTGTGACATGTATCAAAATACTATTGGCATGTTGTTTTCATTGATGTCAATGTTGACGTCATTAATGTCAAGGTTGATGTCATTTATGTCAAGGTGCATCTAGTGAAGCTATATAGTGAGAGGTCATTTAGATATGTGCATGATATGATAAGGTGAGATTGTTGAGCATTGTATTTTATATTGGTTGATGTCAAGGTTCTAGTCAGATTGAAGTTTTTAGTGTTGTCATTAAAGGTTCTTATGAAGGTATGATGATAAGTAGGTCCACAAGAGTGTTGTTGTGAGCAAGGAGAGTTGGTAGTATGTGTTGTGATGAGATTATGAACATTTAATTTATGTAATGTGAAAGAGAGTATTGTTTTGGATATGAGTTTGTTGTCTTGTTTCCATTATTGATAAATACATAAGTATAAGGTCTTTGAGGTTAAGTACTTAAGTAGCCTAAGCCTAGTCATTTCATGAAAAGATATTATAAGAAGGTATGAGCATGTTATCTTGGTAATATGAGTGCACAAAAGAATGATTGGTTGTCTAATATTGCTTGAGTATGTGAGTGAGGTGGAGAGTGCATGGAAATAGGCATGAAGGTTAGTTTTAAGGCCTAATGTGGTTTGCAAGTCAAGGTATAGAGAGCAAAGAGAGAGAGTGTGTGGCCTAAAGAGGGGTCATGATTATATTTCAAGGTGTTTAAGATAATGTAAGCATTTATAGAGGTGAGGTATTTTCTCTCAAGTTTTTTCATGTAGATTGAGATCATAGTGTGAAATAAATGGCATGAAAATTTGTTTTGAGGTCTCTTGAGTGTGCATAATGAAGGGTTCTCAACTTGAGAAGGATTTTCTCATGATAATTAGATAATAATAACTTTTAATGGTAACCTATGTAGTTCATGGTATATGGGGAATGGCCCTAGCTCAAAATTCTAGGCATTATATTTTGAATTTAGGGGCTATGCTTTATAAATAATTATTAAGAGTGGAAAATAGTTTAAACCCTCTTAAAACCCTAATGACGACCCAAAGTTGAATATGTTACTAAAAATTAATTAGGATGGATTAAATTTCTTAGGTATTATATTGTATCTTTTAGTGTACTTTCCTAAGTACTTCTACATGATATTGGTTAGAGAGAGGAGAGAGAAAATGTTGAGCTACAAGATTATTTATGAAGAAGTTACTATAGAAATCAAAAGTTACATTAGACATAGTAAGAAAATGGATGAAGAAAAAAGGTAGAGACTCATGTTTAATTTAAATTAAGGTTTATATACATGTTATATTTCTTAATTTCTCTAACTTGGTGATCTAATTACGCTAGTCGCTAACATGCCTAATAGTGAAAACAATGCAAAACCCAGGCAATGTAAAAAGTTTGTTTTTGGTGTATTTTTAGGGTAGAATGATATATAAAAGTGCATGAAGATTTTGTTTGGTAATTTTATGTCCTATTAATTATTTTTATATATCTTTTAATTTAGGTATAATGGTGAAAACATTGAATCTAAAATGGCTTATCTGGTTCTAGTGTGACTGTGAGGAGAGAGGTCTAGAAATTGGTCTATATGTCTAATATTCTCAATTATACCTTATTATTTTTGAGTTTTAATATGTTAAAAATACCTATAAGGATAATTTTAATGTATAATTAGTATTTTAAAGTGATCATATAGGTGTTTAAGGTCAATGTTTCATGACTATGATTTTGATGATCTGGCAGTTCTGAGTAAGCAAGTTGCAGTGATGAATTTAAGGATCTATGCCCTGAGTTGAAGTGTATAATGTATATGGTGATATTATTGAGGTCATATAAGTTATTTATAATTTATTTATTTTCATGTTTATGTGGATAAATGATTTTTTGTTTTTATTTGTTCTAGACAGACTTTTGTGTGTTCAAAGGCCTAATGTGAACAATGTTAATGGAGTGTTTCAAGTGGTGGTTGGACCTAAAAGGTGTAATGGTGATTGAATGGTGTTGGATAAGGAATATTTAATTATTTTATTAAAATTTTGTGTTTTTTATAGAGTTTCATAGTGTTCAAATGGGTCATAAGGTAGTGTGTCCTAAAGTAGGCCTACTGAAATCAAGTCTCCATAAGACCTAAAGAATGATTTGGTCTATTTGAGTTATGTTTAATCTAATTTAATGAATTATTATTAATTTTAATGTGTCATAAGGCCTATTTTTTTTCCAATATAATTTTGTTATTTTGTGTGGCTGACCAATAGGTTTATGAATAAGAGGATTGTATAAGAACAAGGCTTTTTAGGCTTAATTGGCTAGTGAGAAAAAGAGAGAGAAGAGAAGTGAATGAAATAGAAGATTGAAGAATAAAATGAGGTATTTTATACCATTATATAAGTTTATATAAAATATAATTAATATATAATATGAGTTAAATTTATTAAAATCAAGGTCATGTGACCTAATTAGTATTGAAAAGACTTAATTGAGCGAAGAAGCCTAGAAGGTAGTTTGAGAGGGTTAAAGAGTGTGAAGAGATAAATAAGGTGGTCATAATATCTTGTGTTATAAACAAGGTGTTATAAATGTGATCAAAGCAATCATTTTTCTGATTGGGTACTAAATAATCTAGGGGGTTGGGGCCTCCTTGCAAGTGGGTGCTTAGCTAGTTGGGGTTGGTGGTCCATGTGGAGTTGGTGATTCACTAAATTTGGTTTTTGTATTATATGACTATATTATATTTGTATATATTAGTGTATTTTTTCCCATTTAATCTTTTCCACATGTGTGATGTGTTCTTGTGTTTCATGCTTATGTGGATAATTGATTATGCTTGATATATCTATATGTTTGTTTGAATGGTTCATGATTACTAAAGTGTAATAAAATGAAAGGTTTTAAATATTGATTAAACCCCACTCTTAGTCACTATTCTTCAAATAATTTTTATAAAATTAGGTCCTTTGAATAAATACTAACAACCTAAAGGAGATCGTAAAAGCAAGGATGTGTAGTAGTCAAGTTCAATGAGGTTTCTCTACTAGTAAGGCTCTATTCTTCATTGGGACTAATTTTAAATTTTGTAGAATTAGAATGAGGACATATCTAATTTAAATTGGCCATGACATATGGTAGTTATTTTTTTATGGATACACCCCACCTTCTATACCATCGATTGATACAATAGGCAAGAAGGCAAGTGAGATAAATTCCAAGGTAATGAAAGCCATTATATGTGGCCTATCAATAACAGAGCTTGTGAAGGTGATGCACTGAGAGTCAACCAAGGTGATATGGGATAGGTTTAATACTATCTATAAAGGAGACACCAAGGTGAATATGGATAAATTATAGATTCATAGAATGTATTTTGAAAGTCTGAGTATGAAGGAAGATGAGAGCATTACATCCTACCTGTTAAGGGTTGATGAAGTTGTCAATGTCATCAGAGGTCTCAGAGAAGAAGTTAAATAGTCTATAGTTGTACAAAAATTATTGATATCCCTAAATTCTAATTTTTATTAAAAGGTGTCTATAGTAGAAGAAATGAAAGATCTAGACACACTTTAGATAGATGGGCTCAATGACATCTTGACTACCTATGAGATGATAAAAAATGAAGGAAGACCACCCAAGAAAGAAGAAACATTCATATATAATAATAATTAAAAACATAAGAAGGCCAAGGATGAGGTATGTTTAGATATTGATGATGATGAATTGATAACCATGTTTTCTAGGAAATTAAAGACTAGATTTGGTAGGTGGAAGGGTAAGTTGTCTTTCAAATGTTTCAACTATGGTGCGATTGGAAATTTTTATAAAAAATGTCCTCACAATAATAATGCTAAGGATGATGAAGAATTTATTGAACTTATTGATCGAGATAAGAAGTCCTATAGTTATGACAAGAGCAAGAAGAGTTCTAGAAAGTATTAATATAAGAAGGATTATTTCAAGAACATAAAAATATTATATACCAAAGAAGAAAATAGTTAATCTAATGAGAGTTAAAGGATTGATTATAAAAGTGATGATGAAGGTGTTGATCAAGTTAGAAATGAAGTTCTTTTCATGACCAAAGAATCAGGATATGCACCCTTTTAGGAGATGACAAGGCTCTCCTCATCCAAGCGGCATAATAGAGTCACCTCTAGGATTGGGGGAATCCTAAGGAATGAGGTGAGTCTCTAGATATGGATATTTCCCTTGATGTACCACTATGGATTGAAACTAAGACTAACTTTAGGGGGTGAAAAGGGAGAAATAAAATGAAAGAAAAGCTAAACTAATGGAGGTGATACACCAAATTGACTGATGAAATCCAACCATATGCATATTAAACTTGACACCAAGCAACAAACCAAGCATAAACTCTTCCAATATATAACTTCTCACATCAATGTTACATTGTGAGGTCAAGATGAACATATAGGATAAGAGTATTAAAGAAGAGGCCTTGAATGGTGCTAATGAAGAGACAAACTCACTTAAACCTTGAAATATCCCAAAACACTTCACATGCCTTACAAGAAGAATTTTTACAATTGCAAATAGGTTAGAAGAGTGAGATAAAATGCTAAGGAAACAAGAGTGTCACTTAGGCAAAATTAATCATTCAAATGGAAAAAACTATGAATAGTCATGGAATAGGTAACCCTTAGTCAATTTATTGATCAAAAGGTATACAAATGAGTAGGGATTCACCATACTTAGGTGGAAAATCTTGATTTTCTTCTTTCCATATTTCAATCACCATATTAAAGCTTGGTAGACTTTCATCACTTGAAGACACTTAAGATTGGGAGATAGGAGAGTGACTTACCGAATCTACATTTTTATTCATATGATTTTCATCAACCTCTTACTTCTTTTTCTCTTTAGGTTGTGCTTGAATTTGAATGACATCCTTCCAACATGTGAAAATAATAGGCATAGTTTCCTCCTTCCTTTCTTCTTCAAGATTTTGAATTGGTTCATGATGAAGACTCCTCCAACTTGGAATCTTGACATTATGGATCTCCTCTTGATGATAGGTATAAAATTCATTCACCTTCTTAAGGTCTTGATCTAGTTCATGATGGACATTTCTCCAACTTATGATCTTGATATCAGATTAAAGGGCTTGAGGAGGTTAAGGGAGACTAGGAAGAGTTGATTGAAGATGGATGTGTTGGTTTCCATGAGGGATAGGTTGGCTTTCCTCAAATGAGGGCTCACATTTTGGTAAATTGGAGTAGTTAGTTTGGTGAGCAAGTACCATTTGATAAAAGGGATTTGGGGTACAAGGAGGCTCACTTGGTGTAAGAGAAGGCTTATTAGGCAGATTGGAAGATCTTTTTATCTTTTCTTTATGGGAAATTTATATTTGTATGAGGTTTAGATAAGAGAGGGTCCCCTTTGAATGGGATAAGGTTGTTTTAGGATGGAAGAAGGCACACAAGGCTGATTGCATTGGGTGGTTTGACTCCTCCATCTTATTAGTCTCTCTTTTATGGATTTCATGACTTGAGCTTCCCTGAAAAAAGTACTCCTTTTTATACATTATCTCTTACTGGTATCTATTATACTCATTCAGCCTATCTACCTCCATTATTTTCTTATCATATTCCAAGATTATCTCCTTAACACTCTTAGATTGACTAGGAGAAAGATAATTAGGAGAGATAAAAGCCTAGAGGTGATTCCATTATGCCACTTGGATGAGGAGAGCCCTGTCATCTCCTCAAAGGGTGCATATCCAAGTGACAACATTAATATTATTTCATCATGAATCACCAAGATAGAACAAGAAGATTCAATCTCTTAGAGTTCAAGAAAGAAGATAAACCAAGGTGTGGAAGCCAAAGATAGTCAAGCTTAGTCCTTATTATTCTACAAACCAAAGTAGATTATTTAATATGGAAGAACATAAGGTAGATATTGAAGAGTATCAAGAGTGTTAATTATCAGCTCATAAGTTTACCACACAGTCGATGAAGAGGCCAAGCCAAAGAGGCTAATCAAGCCTAAAAGGATCTTAAGGGATCATCAATCTTGTGAGAGAATTGAGATCTAGGAATATCTTGAGTTTATGTTGTTATAGTGCCCTATGGTAAGGTGTGACTCCATTAGGCTTCATGGAGACACTCATAAGTCATTATAAGCTTGTTAGCTATCATGAATACATGTTGAATAATGTTGACATAGTTTTAAGTGTTTTTGGTATATGATAAGTAAGCAAAAAGTTGTTCCTTGTTTATAGAATTTGGTAGTTGAGATTGATATGTGTTGAGAAGTGGTATTGGTATCAATATTATTGAAGGAATATGAGGATGGTCTAAGAGTCCTAATAACTCATGTTGTGAGTTCAAGCTATGAATATAAAGGGAGAGTCCCTAATTTTTTATTTGATGTCAAGAATATGGTGGACTAGTGTGTGATCAAAGGTTTGAGTCATATCAGTCATGTCAAGGACAAGGTGAGTGGTCTTGTGATATGATTTCATTTAAAGGAGGTATGCATAGATTAAAGGGTATATGGTTCCTATAATGATTCATATTCTATGTGTTTATATTTTGTTGAAAGAAGGTGTGATTTTATATGTTGTAGGTGTGATCATGTTTATTTGATAAAAGGGCTAGTTCTGGGAGAATGAATACTAGAGGGAGATGTATCTTTTTGAGAGAATTATTAGTTTTTGAGAGTGATTATCATATAGTGTCTATGAGGAGAAGAATTAGATTAGGGGGAGATTTGTATATTTCTATTCTGAAGTGTCAAGATAATGAATTAAAAGTCATAAGAAACATGGTTTCTTGAGGTACAGTTCAAGTGTTCTAGAAGTTGTCTACAATAATTGGTATGAGCCTAAGGTGAGTTTTTGGTAGCATATCATTGTGTTTTTTATTGAATTTAAGGTCCAAGGATCAAATGGTATTTTATAGAAGAACCTTTGTCATTAATTTTAAAGGGGGAGAAAGACAAAAATGGTGAGATGAAAATGATTAGGTTGTAGTGTGTTTGCCATCAATGACAAAGTGGGAGTTTTTTGGCATGTTTTTGTCATTGATGTCAAGTTTGATGTAATTGATGTAAAATTTTATGTCATTTATGTCAAGGTGTGTATAGTGAAGGTGCATGGTGAGTGGTAATTGAGATATGTCCATGATATGACAAGGTGAGATTGTTAAACAGTCTTTTTTATTGGTTAATGTCAAAGTTCAGGTGCACTTGAAGTGATCAATATTCTCTTTGAAGGTTCATCTAAAGTATGATGACAAATATATCTATAAGAGTATTATTTTGAGAAAGGATAGTTAGAAATGTGTGTTTTGACAAGATTATGAGAATTAAAGGTATGTAGTGTGAAAGAGAGTATTGTAGTGGTTATGAGTTTTGTTATCTTATTTCCATTGTTGACAAATGCATAGCTATCAGGACTTTAAGGTCAAGTGCTTAAGTAGCCTAAGATTAGTCATGGCATGAAGAGACCTTATGAGAAGGTATGAGCATGGTGGATTGTTGAGATGAGTTCACAAAATCATGAGTGGTTTTATGATGTTTCTTGAGTATGTGAATAAGGTCGAGAGTGCATGGAACTGGGCATGAATGTTAGTTTTAAGGCCTAATATGGTTTGCAGATCAAGGTCTAGAGAGCAAAGAGAGAGAGAGAGTGTGTGGCATAATGAGGGGTCATAATTATATTTCAAGGTTTTTGAGATCATGTAAGCATTTTAAAAGGTGAGGTATGTTGTTTAATGTTTTTTCATGCAGTTTGAGGTCATATGAAGGAAAAGGCATGAAAAGTTGTTTGGAGGTCTTTTAAGTGTGTAAAATGAAGTGTTCTCAACCTGAGAAGGTTTTTATTGTGATCATTAGCTCATAAAACCTTTGAATGGGAACATAATTAGTTCAAGGTATATGTGGAAGGGTCCTAGATCAAAATTCTAGGCATTAGTTTTTGGATTGAGGGGTTATGCTTTATGAATAATTGTTAAGAGTGGAAATTGGTTTAAACCCTCTTAGAACCCTAATGAAGACCTGATGTTGAATATGTTGATAAAAAAGTGTTAAATATGAATTTTTTTCTTACGTAAGCTATTTTATATTGTATTGGACTCTCCCAGGTACCTCCAGGTGGTATTGATTGGAGAGAGGAGAGAGAAAATGTTAAGTTATAGGCTTGTTTCTAAAGAAGTTATTATAGAAGTCAAAAGTTGCATTAGACATAGTAAGAAAATGGATGGAGGAAGAAGGAATAAACTCATGTTTCATGTCCATGAATGTTTATAGATGGGTTATATTCCTTAAGTGCTCTAAGTTGGTGATTCAAGTAGGCCAATCACTAACAAGCCTAATGGTGCAAACACTACAAATTGGTTTTAGTGTGTTTTTAGGGTATAATGATTGATAAAATTTCATGAATATGTATTTTTGACTCATATTTCATATTAATTATTGGTAGATATATTTTTATTTAGGTATAGTTTTGAAAACATTGAAGCCAAAATGGCTTATCTGGTTCTGGTGTGACTATGAGGAGAGAGGTCTAGAGATTGGTTTGTATGTCTAATATTTTCTATTAAATCTTATTATTTTTGAGTTTGAATATGTTTTTAATGTATATTAAGATAATTTTCATGCATAAATATTATTTTAAAGTGGTAATACAAGTATTTAAGGTCAATGTTTCATGACTATTTTTTTGATAGTCATCGCAGTTTTGAGTAAGCAAGTTACAATGATGAGTTTGAGGATCTATGCCCTGAGTTGAAGTGTATAATTAATATAGTGATATTTTAAAGGTAATTTAGGCTATATATAAGTTATTTATTATCATTTTTGTTTGGATAAATGATGTTTTATCTTTATTTGTTCAAGATAGACTTTTATGTGCATTCAAAGGCCTACTATGAACAATGTTAATGGAGTGTTTCAAGTGGTGGTTAGACCTAAAAAATGTAATGGTGATTGGAGGATGTTGGATAATTAATTTTTTATTTTTTAATGAAAATTTTGTTCCATGTATATAGGTGTAGAGTGTTCTAAGGGGTCATAAGGTAACGTGTCCTAAAGTAGGCCTAATGGAATTAGGTCTCCATGAGACCTAAAGAAGGATTTGGTCTATTTGAGATATGGAAGACAATAATTTAATGATTTATTATTACTTTTAACATGTCATAAGGCCTATTTTTTAAAAAATATAAGTGGTAAAGTGTGTGTGTCTGACCAAAATGTGTATGGGTAAGAGGCTTATATAAAATAGGTCTTTTTAGGCCTAATTGGCTAGTGAGAAAAAGAAAGAGAAGAGAAGTGAATGAAATATAAGATTTAATAATATATTTATTTATTTTGGACCATCATATGGGTGTATATAAACTATCATAAATATATAATAGGAGTTTTATGTATTAAAATCAAGGTCATAAGACCTAATCAGTCTTGAAGAGACTTAGTTGAGTGAAGAAGCCTAGAAGGTAGTTTGAGAGGGTTAAAGAGTGTGAAGAGATAAATAAAGTGATAATAATAAAATGTGTGATGAAAAAATGTGTTATTAAGGTGATAAAATCAATTATTTATCTGACTTAGTGTTGATTCATCTAGGGGGTTAGTGCCTCCTTGTAAATGTGTGATTGTTAAAGCATAGTCAAGTGGGTGCTTGACTAGTTGGGGTTAGTGCTCCATGTGGACTTGGTGATTAACTAATTTTTTTGGTATTATATAACTATATTAAATTTTAATATATCATTTGTTTTATTCCCTTTGAGGGTCTCCCACATATGTGATGTGTTCTTGTGTTTCATGCTTATGAGGATAGTTACTTATGCTTACTAGATCTATATGTTTGTTTGAATTATTCATGATTTATTAAGTGTAAATAAGTGAAAGGTTTTGAATAATAATTCACACCCATCTCATTAATTCCAATTACAAAAATACCTAACATTTTACCTTTCATTTTAGACCAATTTATTATGACCTAGATTAGAGTTATTTAAAATACCTTTTTATCAAGATTGGCATTTAGATTTGTATTTCAAAAGTCACCATTTGTGAAAGACATTATAAATTAGAATTTGAGGAAATTTTATAATAATTTTATCATTGACTAATTTTTGAGTAACAACTCCATTCTTAGGCCAAGTTTTATACCATTTGCCATTTACAACTTATTTTTAGAGTTTGTATAAATATATAAATTTTATTCATGGGACATTATTAATTAATTTTTATATACCTCATTACACTTGTATTATAACTATATACAATTTTGATTATGATAACATGGTCATGAATGATAACTTTGTTCAAGACCTATATGGTGATGATGTAGTTCCTGATATGAATCCCTATCTTCATTAAACTAATAAATATGTGGAACAAATTTAATATCTATTATTGAATTATGTGGTTATTACACCTACCTATTTAGGGCAATACCAAGAACAAATAACCCAATATATTGGTAGTGTGCCATCAGTTGTTAAACAAATTGATGTTTAACCATACTACATAACCATGCCATCAACATATGACCCATATTTTTTGATTGTCACTTTATTGAAAATAAAAATGAGGTTTTATTCAAATTAGTGGAGGTAGGGTTAAAGTTTCTAACAAACTTCCCTCATGAAAACTTACCTAGTCTAGTTAGATTACTGAGAAATATACCTTACACCCAAATTACAAAATAAGCCTCTACTAGTTATCCTCAAGTGCTCATGTCAATTTCATACCAAGATACAAATATTATTACAAGAGGAAAAATTAAAATGGAAGACCAATTCACACAAATTCAATAAGCATATCATACCTATCTAAGCCTAGCACAAAATTTCAATGCCATGGCCATATCGAATGGTCCTCTCATAGAGTTAGCCTTCAAAAAGAGTACTAGCTGATATGATAGGTCAAGATAATCTAGGTATAGACCCACTCACCCAAATTAATTTTTTAGGGGACATGTTTAATGTCCCATTCATTAAAAAATTGATTTTGGAATCCATGCAAGACAATATGCTAAATACGGTAGATAACACACAAGTGTCTTCCAATCCAGGCTAAGGTGAAGTAAATGAACCAAAAAATAACCCTCAATAGTAAATTCCTTTAATAAATACAATGAGTGGTCCACAATAGCAAAAGGAAAGAATTATTACGTCCCAACAATAATAGATTACTCAAAATCCTCAACTAGATACTTCTTCAAGAATGTAACAACAACAAGGGGTAAGTAATCAATTATGGGCCAATTTTTTGCCTCAACAAGTGATGAATATTATCCCACCTCAATAGGTGATGGATAATATTCCATGATAAAAAGATTAGTCCAATCTACCATGATAACATGGGTAGAATACTATACCACCTCAACAAGGGAAAATTAATAGTCCACCTCAACAAGTAGTGACACATGTACGTCAATAGTCATAGAATAATATACTTATACAATCACACACACTGTCTAATCAATAAGTTATTTATATTGATCAAAGACAAATGCCAAACAATCAACAAGAATCTAGTTCACTAAAGGTGTTTATCCAACAAAGAGGTACCACTATCTAACAAGCACATATTAGGCCATCATCACCTTTTACTTAGCAAGTGACATAGATTCAAAGATAGGGCCTTAGTCAATAATAAGTTCCTTTTATTTAGCTAGGTTTGACTAGTTGTCAGCAAGTCCCTACTTAACCTCAACAGGCGTAGTATAATTAACAAATCCATATCCTTCCATCATAATTAAAATTCCCTCAGACCCAAACACATATACCAAATATGAGCCAATTTTTTTACCAATAATGATTATAATATAAACATCCACATCCCAATTTATGGATGCATTTCTTGGTTGATTCACCCATCAAATAAATATTCTACACCATTCCATATCTCCATTATACCCTAGTCAAGGTAATCCAACTTTGACCACCCAACCACAGCCTCAACCAAATATACCATCAAGTTTATTGGCCTAATAATTATAACAAATGAAGGATGCAAATTTTTCCATTTAAATAGATAAGTAGACCAAGAAATTCAAATTAGATGATGTGTGTTCATACCAATTTAACATGAAGTATCTTTAGATACCATTTCCTCCAGGTTATGAACCACTAAAATTTGACAAGTACAAGGGTGAAGGAGACCCTATGGCACATATAAAAGAACTATTTTTTGATTTATATCTAGTGGTTTATAATGACATTTACCTAGTCCTTTTATTTCTATGAAGTCTAGCTGGACATGCTTTGGAATGGTTTCTCAAGTTGCCCAAAAATTTAGTATTTGATTTTGATGATCTCTTAGACAAGTTTGTACAACATTTATACTATAATCTCAAACATGAGATTTCACTAATATATTTGACTGAAGCCAAGAAAAAAGATGGAGAGATCTTCATAGTCACTTCATGTATAACTTACCAAATAAAAAATTGGCCACTATTACTAAAAATGTGTACAGTAATATATATTATCATTTAGAGATTTAATGTGCATACACATTTAAGGATAATATTGACAAATATTTACAAATTTAATAGATTCTTATTAACAAAGGGATTATCAAGTTAACCTCCTAAAATTTGAATCAAATTCAAAATCAAAATGCAAGCCCAAGTTAGAACCTTAATCTAGTCTAAGAATAAGCATCTGCACCAACTCAAGACAATAACTATGAAAAATCCAAACCATATAATCATAAAAATAATGTTGTTGTTAATGAAGTAATTGAATCAGAACATGTCCAAATGGTGAAAATAACATCTAATTAACTTATGCCACAAATATAGCTTATGTTGCATTAGCAACCTATGCAAAAATTATATCCTACAAAACAACCTAGACCAGCTCCTCAAATGTGACAAAAACAACCTTTCCAAACCCCTCATCCAAGAAGAAGGCTCACACCTAGAGTCTTTAGAATTATTGGTGAACCCATTAAAGTAGTGTTTTGTAAGCTCACCATAGTCAATATGACTATTTTTTTAATTCTAAATCACTATCTTGAGGGTATAACATATCCATACTAGTATAGAGATCATGAGTTTTATGAATGCCATCATGTTTATGGACATTATATATGTCATTGTGTGTAGTTAAAGAACCTTATTAAAAATATGTTGAAAAATGGGGAAATCCAATAAGATAATAAAGAATACACATCTAATCAAAACCTGGGTATCTAGAAAAATCCTTCTCCACATCACAATAATGCTAATTAAGAATATCAAAAATGAAGACCAAAACAATAACAATATCAACAACACTCACATAAGTATCAATAATAGTCACAAAAAAATTAGCAACAATAACAACATCAACTAAATGGGAGGAACCAAGGCCAAATGATCCCAACAACCAATAGAATTACCACATAGTTTCACATGACTAAAATAAATCTGTAGGCCATATTTTGGGTGGGCATGTTTATACCATTACCATAAATCCTAGACCAAGTGTCAATAGACTAGGACTGTTAGCTAATAATACTAGTCAACCTACGTATGCTAGTAATCCTTCCTTAACCTATGGTCGTAGCTAATCATAATAGAAAATAAAGATTACCAGTTCAAGACCTTATGCCAATAACTCCTCATTGCCCCCATTAACATAACTAAGTACACTAGAAATAAAAAATTATCCTCTCCACCCCATCTATATCATTTTATAGTAGTAAGGGTCTTGTATCCAACCTATATTATGCAATAACAACTTGATGATCTAATATTACCATCTCAGGCCCATAACCTCTATCTAATGAACCAATCCAACCCACTGTGCTAGCTACAAACAAGCCAAATACCACTATTAAGGAAAAGACATATGACATTATGTAAAAACTCTAAAAGACACCCGTATAAATCTCCATTTTAGATTTTTTGTGCATGTCTACCATCCAAAAGAATATCCTAACAAAAATACTAGGCTAATCCTAAGGTAAAAGTGACATAACCCTAGACAAATTTCAAGCTTTGGTTGGACATCCAGACCCAGGTCAAAATTTGAGCTTTGACCAAAGTGATATGTCATCCCTTGGACCTATCCATAACAACCCATTTTACATTAAATTTATCATCATGCAGGACAAAGTCAAATGTGTCCTCATAGACAATGGATAAGGTCTGAAAATTATGTTTCTAAAGCTCATCAAGCATCTAGGATATATGACAACCGACCTTCAGTTAGAGATGATTACTATTAAAGCCTATGAGAATGAAGAAGATGAATACAAAGAACTATAATTTTACTAGTTATCATTGGGACTTTGACCCACAATACACTTTAACATATGATGGACCTAGAACTATCATATAATTTATTTTTGGGTAGACCATGAATACATGAAATTCAAGCAATGCCTTCGACATTACACTAATGTATAAAGTTACCTCACTCAGGGATGGATGTCACTATCCATGGAGATTGAAAAACTTATGAACATTGTAATAATTTTGAGGTAGAATACAAATTTTATAATTACCACTTTAGCCTAGACCTAATACCTAAAAAGGAAAAACACAAAGAGATTCTTATCAAATTACTAGAGGCTAATTATATATACCATGATAACCTTACCTTATATTCACATATGCCTCCTCTTAAAATGTCTAATCATTTCACCATTTTAGACAATGGTCTAAGAGAGTATTTGACTTATGACACATTCCGTATTTTAAAAAATTTATAAAACCCCAAGTCCTATGGAAGGCCTAAATCTAAACCATCCTGAATGGAATGGTAATGAAAGGGAAAAGGTGAGATTTATAGCCTAATGCTTATTATTTTCATAGCAATGACTATCCAAGAAGAATTTAACATCGAGACTCCAAAAAACCCAAAGTGGATTAAATTAGGCACATCACTCATTGAGGAAGAATGTGAAATTTTTATAGCCCTTTTAAGGGAGTTTTTTGACATTTTTGGTTGGGACTATTTAGACATGCTAGGTTTGGACCTTGCCTTGGTTATACACCATCTTGTTGTACATCCTTATACTAAGATTTTGAAATAATAATTACATAAGATGCATCCTCATATTATTATATTAGTAAATAAATATTTATAATAAATCTTGGATTCAAGGTGTATTAGATCGATCAACTATTTAGACTAGATCTTAGATATTTTTCTTGTTAGTAAAAATCTAGAAGGAATCAAAATCTACACTAATTTCAAAGACATCAACAAGGCCTACCCCAAGGATGAATTTACTAAATATCAACATGTTAGTTGAATCCATAGATGGGTATGACATGTTATCCCTCATAGATGGATTTTCATGATATAATCAGATCAAGATTGTGCCATAAGACTAACACAAGTCAATGTTCACCACTCTCGAATGAATTTTTGGCTAACAGGTTATGTCGTTTAGCCTTAAGAATGTTGGGGCCACATATCAAAGAGCTATGACTATAATATTTCATGCCATGATGCATAATATTATTGAATAATATGTCAAAGATATATTGGGTAAATAAAATATCTATGCATGTTATCTAGCCATGCTATAAAGGATATTTGAAAGGATTTGAGTAAAACATTTGCCTTAATCCCAAAATGTGCATATTTGGTGTCACTTCAGAAAAATTATTAGGCTTCATTATATCTCACCTAGGCATTGAAGTTGATCTTGCTAAGATTTAAGCCATTACTAAGATGCTACCACCTTCCACTTTGAAGTAACTCTAGATTTTATAGCACAAAATCAAGTCCATCAAACACTTCATTTCACATTTGGCCAATAAATGCCATCCTTTCATTCAATTATTGAATAAATGTGTTACATTTATTTGGGATGAATAATGTCAAAAAAACTTTTATCACTTGAAGGAATATCTTGCCAATCTACCAATTTTATTACCACTAATGCTAGGGAAACCATTTTTGCTATAGCTATCTGCCATGGATAAAGCCTTGGAGCCACTTCTAGCTTAGCATGATTAAAATGAGAAAGAGAATGTTGTATAATATCTAAATCATACATTGGTTGCATATGAACACAACTATATTTAAATGGAAAAATCATGTTTAGCTATGGTATTTACATCCCAGAAGTTGCTTCATTACATGCTTAACAACAAGACCATAGTTATTTCCAAAGTAGATTTGATCAAGTATCTAATATAAAAGATAACTTTATAAGGCCACATGGATAAATGGATCATGCTACTGAGTGAGTTTGAGATTGAGTATGTCAATCAGAAGGCTATAAAGGGACAAGTACTTGTAAACTAGCTTGTTGAAGCTCCCCTTTCAGATACTAAAGCACCCACTTTTGCATTCCTAGATTAATCCATCATGAAAATTTTAGAAGCACCTCCTAAGGATAAACATTGGAACTATATTTTCATGGGTCATTTACATCACATGGATTAGGGGTAGGCCTATTATTTATCATGCCACAAGGGGATATCATTCCCAAATCATTATGTATCAACTTTCCTTGTAGTAATAACATGGTTGGATATGAATTACTCATTACAGGGCTTTCTCAGGTAGTATAATGGAACATTAAACATCTCATAATTTATTATGATTCTTAGTTAATCATCAATCATATTATAGACCACTTTCAAACTAAATATGATAATTTGGTACCATACAAGGCCATGGTGGACATTCTCAAATAATAGATTTCCCACATATAATTTAAACACATACCTCAAGCTAGTAACAAGATAATAGATGTTGTGGCTACCATTAGTTATTTGATACAAAGCACAAAAAAGGAAAAAGACTATTAGTTCCTCATTGAACATATTTTAACACCTACTCATGAAACTTAGACTATCACCATGGTCTGTGATATTATTGGTCCTAGTTCTATTTGTTAATCGGACCTATACAATTACCTTCATGATCACATCATGCCACTAGACCTATAATGTAAATAATAAAAGTCCTTTACCCACTAAGCCTCATGATATACATTACTTTATCTAACCCTTTATCATAGAATATTTGATGGAACTCTACTTCATTGTTTAAATTTGGCAAAAACCACATTAGCATTGAGGGAAGTCCATGAAGGAGTATGCGGATCCCACACCAGTAGGGCCATCCTAGATAAAAATATCTTAGGTACTAGTTATTATTAGCCAAACATGGAAGTAGATGAATTGATTATGTCAAAAGGTGTAAAATATGTCAAAGGCATGCCAATTTGATTTTTTCTCTAGCTAGAACACTCACATTGATGCTTACACTATGGTTATTTTTAACATGGTGACTTGATCTCATTGGGAAGATTTATCCCATCTCATCTGATGGATAAAAACACATCCTTACCACTAGCAAATATTTTACTAAGTGGGTTGAAGCTATAAACCTCACTTACGTGACTAAAAAATAGATCTCTAAATTCCTTTTCAACCATATCATCTACCACTATGGTATCCCATCCAACCTTATATCTGACAATAATGGATCATTTAAAAATAAGGATGTTAAATCACTCTATGTTGAGTACAATATCACTCAACATTTTTCCATTGCATATTACCCACAAGGTAATGGCTAAGCTGAGGCATCTAATAAAACCATTATCAACATCCTTATTAATATTATCAATGATGTTGGAAACAATTAGAGCTTTTAGATTTTCCATGCCCTTTTGGCATATCATACTAATTACCACACTCCAATAAGAGCCATACCATAGTCCCTAGTCTATATCACTAAATCCATTCTTCCCATCTAGGTTGAGTTTCCTTATCTACATATCTCATTGAAACACATCCTGAATGATGAATATTATAGAGTTGCTTACCTATAAGATTTAGAGTTACTAGACAAAAAATGGATGGCCACTATAAATATACATTAAGTTTATCATAACTAGTTACATGCTTAATATAACTAGAGGTTAAACATAGAGAGTTTGAGCTTGGTAATATTTTCCTCAAAGAAGCCTAGAAGAGTACCATGATTGAGAAAGAGAAAAAAGGCAAGTTCAAGCCCAATTAGATAATCCCTTATGTAATTATTGCCAATTATAGATCTAGAGCATACATGCTTACTACACCAAATGGAGATAAACTTCATGAGCCCATGAACTTCATACACCTCAAGTGTTATTTCACTTGAGAGACCCAAAGTATTATTTATGAAGATCATTTTTGTTGTCCTATACCATCATCTTTCTTCTATCATACCATATACCATTCATGCCATACCTTAACTATTGACCAAATTTAGTTTTACTCTCACACCCTCCCTTTTTTCCCTTGGTTCTTATTCATTTAGTTCTTTGGGCACCTTCAACGAGGATATTCAGATCAAGTTTTAGTAATTGATTTAGTATTCTACATAGAGGCAATATCTTAGACCAGTATGATAGTGGTTTGGCAATTATATTCTTCATTGTTGACATGTCCTACCTCATTTTTAGTGCTACTAATTATAACTACCTTTGGGTAGATTATTATCATTAACCTATGCCATTATTTACTAATTATAACCACCTATGGTAAAATTAAAATCAATACCTTTACCATGCCTTTCTTTATCACTTTTCCATTATTATGTTATATTATACCATTTGCCTAATTCATGAACTTGCATCTACCTAGTCATATTACTTCATTTTACGAAAAAATTATAGTAACTTGAGGTCCCATTCTAGGATTATGTAGGCAATGCTCAATTTATGTTGAGGTTAGCTCAATCACCCCTTTTCCATGCTCTCACCATTTTATGAGAAATTCAAGTTTGAATGCTCTTTCCATTTTGTGAGCATCTTAAGCCATTCTATTACTATTTTTTGAGTTATCCATTTAGTATCTCATAATTATTAATCAAGTTGAGACACTTAGAAAATTCCAAAAACATTGGTAAGATACCTATAATATCTTAAACATCATAAAATCATGAAAATTGGATTGAAATTTCCATGAAAGATATAAAATTGTCAAAATTTTATGGGATGGGAGATATTATTTATTTATTTTTATTTCTAGACCACCTTGGTCTTTTCACTCCCATTTAAGGGAGAAATACATCATGCACAGACTATGTAGTCAACACTTGGATACATGGGGTATCTCAGGTTAGCTTGAGCCCACCTTCATTTCTTTTTTAACCACTTCTTTGCCTTAAGGATCCTAGGAATCCAAGTTATTTCAAAAGTAACAACTTTTCCTTTAGTTTACCCATACTTATTGGATTTATCCATACTCTCTCACCATTTTATGAGTCATTTATATTTTAGTGCTCTCACTATTTTACAAGCATCCTCATCCTATGCACTCACCATTTTGTGAGACCCTTCCCATATTCCTCTATACATCAATCATATTTCTTTATCATCATTTTATTATATCCCATATCTTGGGAGAACTACACTAGCTTAAAGTTCATGTTGGATTTGCATCCATGAAACTATGTAGGTAGTGTCCACCTACTTAGTGCATTTGCAGTCAGCTTGGCTACCCCTTCTTTTTATTCTATTCCTTTATTTTGTTTGTTTGTTTTGTTTTCATTTATAACCTAGGGGTAATTTTTATCATCTTGTTTATGCCTTTGTTCCCTACTATCTAAATACAACCTTGTGCCCTTTATTATTGAATTGTTGTACATGTGTCATTTCTATATAGTTTGGGGGTCACCCTATACCCAAGCGTAACACCTATATTAAATACACACATGAATAATTTGTTTTCTATTTATACTAACATTGTGATTAACCACTGATTGTGTTTGATTTCTTTTGTTTTAATGGTTTTATTCACTATTTTATTTATTGGTGTTTTGTTGTGTTTTTATTTATTAATGTTTTGTTTTGTTTATTTGTTTACCTATTTGTTTGATTTATTATCATGCCTTGACTAAGTATGACTATGTGAATTGGGTGATTCCTTACACATTATGATTAAGTCCATCCATATTCATATGCCAACATTGTCATCATGGTTTTTATCCTTGGGTGCATTATTTTCACTTGTTTATTGGATTAAGTGTCAATCCTTCTTCATATTATGGCTAGGTCATCATGATGTTTCATATCATAATGCATACCACCATGTGCTACAATAAAAATAAATTTGGTTGATCTTACAAGAAATGGTTCCATAGTACTTCTCCTTGTTCACCTAACAAATTCCCAACATTTATAAACATTACCCAAATGCAGAGTAATTAAATAAAGAATGAATTTTAATCCCTACTAGTTAGGACATGCATATCCATCTTAGAAGGTAGCCCAAATTCATCCATACCCTCTATAATAGCTTCCTCTTACTTTGTGAGTATGATTTCAATACATAAGCCCCCTTTTCCAATTTTTCATATTGTCCCAAACCGTAGTGCCAATGATTATAATCACCTTTGGGAAAATCATTATAGGTGCCAATGATTATAACCACATTAGGGAAAATCATTATGTTTTGATATATCTTCCCTACTATGGCATGTTTTCATTATGCTAATGATTATAATTGTCTTTAGTAAAATCATTATCTCTATCTACACGACTAGTGAATTTTTCATTCTATTAATGATTATAACTACCTTTGGGCAAATCATTGATTTTCACCTCCCTCCTTATGCCAATGATTATAACTATAGAAAATCATTATTTTTATCTGCCCTACTAGGGCATCTCACTATGCCACTAATTATAACTACCTTTAGGCAAATCAATATTTTCCATCCACTTTACCTTTAGGTCCCATCATTTCATTCTTTTTGAGGGAATAATCGTTGACCTTATTTGTTGTTTATTCCTTTAAGGGGGCATCTAAGGATCATCCATTACCTTATGGGGCATTGAGAATTAATGACCTTTTCATTATTTGAGAATATGTTACTATTAATGTAGTTTTTAATTTCTTCCCAAATAGGGTCAATTGGTAGACACCCCATTCTAGTCACAACCAGGTTCCAACTAGACTTTAGACTCATTTCTACCGAATAGTGTAAACTAAGCTTAGAAATCACTAAATGTCCCAATTTCATCCACACATTATACATTAGTGCTCAAAATTTTTTTGAGGCATACCTATTTGGGATGTTATCTTATATGAAATAATAAATTGTCATAGATTCATCCCTAGTCACCTTGTGACCTAGCAACTGGTAGTTTGGCCTTTGGACCCATTAAGTGGGGCACTTGAGCAATTCCTAAAGTGATAAAATTCTAATCAAAATGAATTAAAAAATCAAACCAATTTAAATGATTAATTGAATTTTACATGTGTAAATAGTGAAAAAAATGGAAAATAGAAATTTTAATAAAAATGAGGTCATGATGACATCATCATCCTCAAAGTCAAGGAATTCAAAATATCTCCCTGAATGTTTTAAATGCAAAAATAGAGATCCATGCGTAATAAATGGAATATCTATCCCAAATAGTAATTACATGTCCCCTCCTTAACTCAACTAAGCTTAGCCGTAATTCACCTAGGGTTAGTTCAAACTCAAACATGGTTAATTGTAACCTAGTGACACTTGGGTTAGAGTTAACTTTGGAGTCTATAATTATAAATCCTCACCCAATAAAAAATAATCTCTCTTGGTGTAAAGTTATTATGCTCAAAAACATGAAAATATTTCATTATTGTAAAGTTACCATGCCCATTTCATAAGCCAAGCCAAGCCAAAGCCAACAAACATTACCAAGGTGGCAAGGAGAGGTAAAGAAATGGAGCTTTATTGAAAAATATTTCTTGATCACATAGGCAATTACATCATTTCATTGTTGACTCAAAACACTTGCTTTCATGGATGGTAAAATCTCTTGTTTTACTTTCATTTTGTTAGTTATTTATGTAGTTCTCTATTTTATTAAGTGTCAAGGCCAGAGACATTAGTTTTTAGTGTGTTTATTTTAATTTGATTTATTGACTAAAATAATACTAATCTCCTCTCTACATCAATTTCCTTGTTCATAGTACTAATTAACACATTATTATACTAAATTATCCATACCTTATGATATTGGCCATGCTTGAATTTTTCTACTATATTGACTAAACATCTAACTACACTGACCATGTATAATTATCCAATACTACCATGAATACCCTATGGTATTGTTTATTTACTCATTTATACTACATTGACCATACCCTATAATATCATCAAATTTAAAATTGACCCTTATAAACTGTATCATCCTAATCAATACAATTTCTTATGGGATGAAATTTATTTTTTTGGATCTAATTTTGAATTTTTGTCAACTACCCACAACACTTTCTTAATTCAGATTTGTTTTTATTTTTATTGGGGAAGTTTTCACTACATGAATTTGTCTTGACACCTAGACTTGATAAATCTAGTTCATTTTACCAAAAATGACAAAATCAAGCATTGATTACACTACCTACTTATAGGGATTTGACATTAGTTTTGATGTGAATTTATACAAATTCACCTCATCACATGCAAGCCATTATTTCTTGTATCACTATTTTTGGACATTCAAAACTCTAGTTTTCAAAAATTAGTAAATGTGTAAATAAATTTTGAAATTTGTTTTCTAGTTATTTACCATAAGATTTCATTTTCTTACCATATTTGTATTTTTATGAGCCAAAAAAATCTTTAAAATCCTGGTGAGATAGATAATTTTTACGTGATAATAGATTTTATTTCTAAAAAAAAATATTTTTTAGGTTTACCTTTCTTTCTTCTTAATGGTCATTTTGTATTAGTTACAACACACACAACATCACATCCAAAATCAACAAGGTAAATGAAGGCACATAGTTTTATTTTACTTATTTTCATTTCTTTAAACATTTATTTTTCAATTATGCTCCTAGGTATTACTATGTTTATATCCTAAAGCATTATCTCGTGTTACACTATTATGACACATGATGAGCTTTGCATGGGGCATACTCATACAAATGATATTTTTTCACTTTTTCACTTTATTAAAATTGTATCTTTCAAGGTATTTTTGATGCATTAATCTCCCTGAGTGCATGCCTCAAAGAGTTCACTAGGAATATGGTGAGATTGGATTGTGGTACTTTTCAAGAGATGTTTGAATACGATTCTATCATACCATCACTACTATCAATCTAGCTTCCTCTAAGGCTCTATCAACCCTACATATCTTTCTAATTTTTATCCAAATTTGATAGCTTCCATATATCCTAATATATCTACTTGGGAGATATAATATGTTTTATATTATGTATTCCTTGTAATATATCAGCTAACTCAATATATTAATGAGTTCATATTTTGTCATTTGTACCATATTAGCCTAGATGATAATATATAGAGTCAGTCAAAATATTCTAAATATATGGGCTTGGATAATACCATCAACCAAGAGTTTAGGGTTAGTTTTGGGTATTGGATTTGTATAGATAGGGGTCATATTTGATTCCCAATAGATATATCACATTCATACATTCTATTTGTTCTTGTATTTATATTTTAAGTAGTATTTGAGAGAGTTAGTGGTGAAGAACCTACTATTGGAGGACTTATCTTATGGTGTCATTAAATCTTAATAACAAGGGTATTTTGAGTTCTTAACTAAGGATATGAAAGTATTTATCTTACCATTTTAATATTTGTATTGAAATTAATTAGTTGATTCACAACAATACAAAATTAAGAGAAGAATAAATAGATGTAAAACAAAAATTACCAAAAGAGTAAAATACTTGAATATTATGACTAACCACTTTAAGGGGGAAACCTCCACAAGAATGTAATATGAATATAATTTACAGTATGATCATAAAATACTAACCACTACCTCCTATATACTCTAATTATCCAAGGTTGTTCCATAATTTGACCATACTAAGAACATAAATAAATTCAACAAGATAATATGAAGGTGTGTAAGCCATAAGTCAACCACACATATCCCTAGACACACTATATGTTAAGGGTGTAGCATTCCCCTCACCTTAAAAAAAATGTTATCCTCAATGTTGAATAAAAATAATATTTTGTTGTAGGAAGGCTTCATCCTCCCATGTTGCATATTCAGAATACAAGTTCTTTCATTTGAACAAATATTCTTTAATAGCTCTGGTTTATAGTTGTTTAATGTGCATGTGAAAGATATCTTCAATATCTAGATTGATTTGGCCTTATTCATTTAATTTTGGTAAATTAGTCTGAGTGGAAACTCTATATCCAATTAACTTCTTCAATCAAGGTTATGGAATACCATATGTATACAAGTGGATGGAGGTAATTCCAACTTGTAAGCCACACCACCAATTTTTTGTAAGATCTAATAAGGGCCTTAATAATTAGGTGGAATCTTATTATTATTTCTCTATTGCTTCAAATACATCTACTTATATGTATAAAAATTCATAAATACCCAATCACCTATGATAAAATATCACTCACTATGGTGTTGATCTGCTTGTTACTTAATTATATTTTGTACCATTACTAAATTCTCTCACAGACTCACTAGCACCTCCAGTTCATGGCGAATGTGTTCCTCAAGATCTCTAACCATAAGATTCACTATCAAAGATGAAGTGATGGATGGGGGGTAATACCCATATAATGCCACAAAGTGATATATGTTGGAAGAAGTGTGAAAATAAGTGTTATACCACCATTCAATAAGTGGTAGCCAATGAACCCATTTATATTGTTTGTTAGAAACAAAATAATGAAGATACCCTTCTAGACATTTGTTCACTACCTTTGTTTTTCCATTAGATTGAGGATGATAGGGAGCTATGATCCAACTAGGTTACCTAACATGTAAATAATTAAGTCTAAAAATTAGTATTAAAAATGGGATCTAGGTCACTTATAATGAACTTTGGAGTAGCATGTAATTTATGTTCCATATTGAGAAAAATAAAAGCTACAGTACTAAAAACAAATGATTGGGATAAAGAATAAAAATGAGCATAATTGGTGATTCAATCCAAAAATCCCATGATAACATTTTTACCCTTAGACCATGGTAACCCTATAATGAAATTCATATAAATCTCATCCAAATACTAGCTTGAGATGGATAAAGGCTACAAAAGACTTGGGGTCTTAATGGTTTCACCTTTATTTTGATGACATACTATGAATTCAACCACATATTTTTGGGCATTCCCCTTTATTGCTTCCCAAAATAAATTTTAATTGATTCAATGATATGTTTTCAAAAATCTATAATAACCTCCAAGTGGAGAGGCATGAAGTTCATAAATACTTTTATATTTGAGGAGAAAATGCTTACAAAGGTATAATCTATATTTATATGATAATGTGTTCCCATTCCATGTAAAATTTTCATATTTTTTAGAACATTCCTATAGATCTTGAATAAAATCCTTGGTAACAATCTCATTCTCCCATTTATATCTTTCTTCCTCTAACCAACCAGTCTGCCATATGGTCATGGTGCATAAAAATAGCTTAGTTGATTTATCCCATCAAGAGAGGGCATATACCACCACATTATCTTTTCCTTTCTTATACACTATTTCAAAATCATATCCTAACATTTTAGTCACCCATTTATATTGTTATTCATATGATAATCATTTCTCTAAAAAAATTTGAGGCTACCATGATGAGTCTTTACCTAAAAGTGATGAACCATTAAATAAGATCTCTATTATTTAACTACATACTGAATAGCCATCATCTCTTTTTCATAGATTATCTTGAGCCTATTTTTTCCATTTAGTTGGAAAAATTCAAATTATAATGGTCTACCTTTTTTCATGAACATCTCCCATGCCATATTTTGATGTGTCACACTCCACAACAAACATTTTTGAAAAATCAAGAGTAACAAAAATTAGAGTTGTGCACATAGCCATTTTTAACTATTTAAATGCCTTGGTAGGTGAATCGTTCCATAGGAAGGAGTCTTTATTCAACAAATAGGTTAATGTGGATTCAATGCTATCATAAGTTTTGATAAACCTATGATAGTAACTAGTTAACCCCAAAAATCCTTGAAGGTTTTTAAGGGTCTTAAGAACCTGCCACTCCAACATTACTTGAAATTTTGGATCGTCTTTTACTCCTTCATGTGAAATAATATGACCCAATTAATCCACCTTTTGGACAAAAAAATCACATTTGGAAGGTTTGGCATAAATCTAATGTTTTTACATAACCGAAAGTAACTATTTCACATGCTTCAAATGGTATTCCTAATTTTTGTTGCAGATGAGAATATCATCAAAAAACACTGATACAAACTTTATCAAAAATGGCTTAAAATAGTATTCATCAAACTCTAAAATATAGATGGTGCATTTATGAGGCCAAAATACATGACCATATATTCATAATGGCGTTCATGATTTTTGAATGGTATTTTAGGTATGTCCTTATCACATATGTGAATTTGATGATATCCAGAGTGAAGGTCTAAATTGGTAAAATCAACAACACCATACAATTCATCTATAAAATCATCAATTAATAGAATATAAAATTTATATTTGATGGTGTACTTGTTGAGTTCTCTATAGTTTGGGTAAACCCTTCAATTGTCATCTTTATTCTACACTGTGACCACCCAAAAAGAATATTCATTTGACTGTGTTGGATGATTCCTACCTCTAACATCTTCTTTAACATATTTTCAATTTCACTATTTTTGGCATAAGGATACCTATAGGGTGTGATGTTAGTTGTTTTATTTCATATAATGATCCTAATGGCATGATCATGTGCACAACTAGGAAGAATTCCTTTTGGCATGTCACAAAAAAATAGAATGGTCATCTAGTACCCTTTGAAAATTAGGATTTGTATACTCCTTGGTTGGTTAAAACTATATGAAAAATAATCATGCCACAATTTTTTTTGCGCAATTTATGTTAATATTTTTCAGTTGATGGGAACTAAATACTTTTAGATATTTATCCCATAATCCATGCAGTTTAAAGCACTTGCCTTCTAAATGGAACCTCATGAATAATTCCTATAAATTCATCTCAATATTGCCTAAAGTGGTGAGCCAATACACTCCAAAAATAATGTCAACTCATCCTATGGGAGTAACAAATGTAAAGGAATCTAGAAAGTATTCTCCCATATCAAGATTAATGATATGTAATATTCTAGAATAATTGATTGTACCACCATCTACAATCATGACCTAGAATTTTAAATATGGGTAAATGAAACAATTCAAATGAGTAGCCAACTTAATGTTCATGAAGATATGTGTACTCCCAGAGTCAAGTAACATATTCACATTTTGTTTATTCAAGAAACCCACCACCTTAAGAGTTTGAGGAGTAATCATGCCTAAAAGTTTGTGACATAAAATAGTAGGTTGAGAATCTTCATATTCATCCTCAAGTTCTTCCAATCCTGCCATTGAAGCTTCATCATCTTCTTCCTTTTCATTGGTACCTTCAATATAAAACAAACTAT
This sequence comes from Torreya grandis, assembly GCA_037957365.1. Lineage (NCBI taxonomy): Eukaryota > Viridiplantae > Streptophyta > Pinopsida > Cupressales > Taxaceae > Torreya > Torreya grandis. Next base: position 4,241,760 of record JARHVA010000681.1, read on the forward strand.
TTTTAGCACATCAATGTAATTTTATCAATTTTATATCACATAAAAAAATCCTTTTTCATGATTTTCTTAAACTTTCTAAGGTGTCATTCTGGTATGATGTGGAAATGATGGTGTTAGGAAGGTGTGTTCATGCATAATAGTGAAAGGTCTTTTTTTGATCAACTCTTTGTCCTCAGCCATATGTACCCTTGGTATGGATTCAAATACATTAATTGGATGAAACATGTGAACCTATAATTAGATGATATCTTTGAGGCCATCCAAAAATAGGTTAATCAGATTTTCCTAAGTGATGTCTGCCACATGTAAGGAGAGATTCTAAAATTAATGAATGTAATCATTTACCATGTTAGTTTGGTATAACTTGGCTAGTTGGATGAATTAGTTTTTTGATAAATTTTTGTGATAGTGGATTTGTATTTCTTTAAAAAATATAGACCATGTAACCAAAAGACCCTTATTTTTATTTTGAGCACACAACTAGTGATATCAAATCAACTGCTCAGGTTCTAGATATAGATAGGCCATGACCACCTATTCTGAATAGGGAGTCTAATGTAGATCAAATAAATTTTAAATTTGAGTAATCCATGTGAGTGGATCATTACCATAAAAATTTAATAGGTCCACTTTTATAAATAATGGATTTGTACCATGTTTGGAATTATGATATTTTGGAGGAGAAGAACCAAAGTAAAGTGGTGGAGGGTTATTTTGCAATTGTTGTGTTGAAAAGTTATCCAATTACCTAGTGATTTGTTGAAATTGATCTTAAAATATATTTAGGTCCCCTCTTATCCCTATGAGGTCCCCTTGAACTACATCAAGATCATATTTATACACCATGCCCTGTATTCTAACTTGAGTTTTTTAACTACCTCCAAAATACTTAGATTAAAAGTTTATGACTCCATGTCAACTTTGTGAGTATTTTTAGGCATTTATTTTCATTTCCCATGATCATGAATGTTAGGCCCTACCATGCATGAACATTAGGAGGGTCATGACCGAAAAAAAATGTATTGGTAGATGATACTATTATAATTTCCTCACCAAGATGAATCTAAAGATTGCTAATGTGCACAAAGGTGAAAATCACTGACCCAAAAAAGTATACCAGTATCATATATAATGGTGATTATATCACAGAGATGAATCTAATGACTGCTAATTTTCACATGGTAAAAAAAATTCTAGACATTTTTTTACCAAAATAATGTTTTTTTCTTTTTTGTGAAAAAACCTCATGAACAAAACTGTGGTGATAAAAAAAATTCAATTCCTCTCAAATCACAAGTTATGTTTTTTTGGCCTTCTAGTGCTCAAGATGATAGATCTAGAATAATAATTACATCATATAAAATCTCCAAAATTGAATCTATGATGCCATTTATAATGAAATTATTTAGATGATTTGTAATAATAGAATTATATATTGCAAAGTTAAGAGTAAAATAATTAGATCCACAACAACAATTACCAGAAGAGAAGAATACTTGAATATTATGATTGGGCCACTTCAAGGGGCAAACCTCCACAACATTGCAATAAGAACAAATTTTTTAATATGACTATCAAAGAATAACTACTACCTCCTATATATATTCTACTTAGATAAAGTTATTCTAGAGGCCAACCATACTAAGAACATAGAGAAATATAACATAATATGGTGTGTAAGTCACAATTTGGCCACACATATCCCTAGATACACTCTAGGTTAAGGTCATAATAATATTTGGCTTACATATCTTTCAAAGGGCCAATTGAGCCAAAGGGGGAGATTGAAGCATCAATAGGTCCACCCAAAGGTAAGTATTTATGTCCCTACATTATTTCCTTTACTTTCTTAGTATATTCGATGTTGTTTATTAATTTGTGTATTTATGTTTATCCTCAATCATGATCTTACTTATAGTGAATAGATGGTATATATATAGGGTTACTTAGGCTTTCCACTTATCACTTTAGGTTGCATAGACCTCCATTTGGTTGATAGTTTCACCTTACCTTCTTTATAATCACTTACCCATGATTTAATTTAATTTTATGTCCTACCCATATTTTAATTTTACTTCATCTTTGTAATCACTTACCCATAATTTATCCTTAGTGAAAGTTCTAACCTATGTCATAGGCTTAGGATTTGGAACCACTTCCTATAAAAAATTGAGTGTTGTTTACCTTCTTCTAAGGGTATGGATATTTTAGATCCTCACCCAATTGCCTATGTATACATAGGCTCTATTGATCGATCTTATTCAATTATTACTCCATTTATAGAAAGAATATAGTTTCAGGTCATCCTATCCCATGCATACTAAAGCCACCAGATTGATATTTTTCACATCTCTTGATCTATTCCAAAATAAACATGTGTATAGGCTAGTTATACTTTAAAAATTAAGCTAAATTTTTTTAATAAGGACATGAAATAAGGTGGCATTACTTAGAGGGAAACTTTGGTTAATTTAAATTTACTTAAAAAGGATAACCATTTTGCCCTCTATAATCACATCAAAGTGGTATTTGAGTGCTAAGAGTGCTACTTGAGACTACTTATTCCTAACTTAACCCTAAATCTATCCTAGATCCTATTACCATACTTATATAGCCTTCATGTGGGCCATAGGAATCCATAGTAAGCTAAAATTTAGTCCTAGACCCTCATTTCCTGATAATGGCCCTTTGTGCCTAGTGTTTTTCTAGCTGGACATTAACACCACATTAAGGAAACTAGAGCTGCATGGAGCTAGTATCCCCAAAATGGTGTCTATGTCCTTTACCTTAACTTTCCATTTTTTGTCCAATTTCATTTATAAATAGACATTATAGAAACTTCTTGTAAATAATGAAATTTAAGCCTATAAATCATTAGAATACGTTGATTCATCAGTGCACATTATGTGCATCTTCTAAACCATGTTAATGTATCCCTAACTAGGGAAATGTAATTTAACAATCATCATCCTTTAATTAATCTATGGTTAAGTTTTAACCTAGTAAATTGACCTTTTCAATTGTGTGGGAGGCACAACTTGTCAAATTTTATAAATGACAATTAACTTGGTCAGGATTGCTTAAATGGTTATACCCAATTAAATACATAGGTTAAAATCCCATGGATAATTAACTGTTAAATTTTTATTTTTAGAAATTCATAAATATAGATTGATGACATCATCATGACATCAAAAAAATATCTAAAATGATGTCACCATAATGACATCATCTTTTGTGAGTTATAAAGCACTCACACAATATCAAACAAATATCTAGATTTGTGATCCATACCTATTAATTTAAAATTTTAAAGGCTTATCCCCTTCCAAACCTAACCACAGTTAAAATAAACCTAACCAAAATTGAGTTAGAGTTAGTTTAAAAGGATATACATAAAAGGTTTCACCCATTTTTCAAGAAGTTTTTTTTGTATAAGGTTATTATGCTAAAATACCTTCAAACAAGCTCTTTTGGTGTAATTTTATGATGCAAAAATAGCTTTAAAGACCCTCTTTGCAATGTTTAAATGGTCATTTATTGAGAGAGCCAAATCTAAGTCCAACATTTCTAAGGTGACAAGGAGATAAGATGCAAGGATAACTATTTCCAATTTGGTCACATGACCAAGCACATCCATCCATGGCCAACATATAACTTTTACTCTCAAGGAAGGTAAATAATGGCTATTTTGTCTTCTATTGATAGTTACTTGCATTGGTATCTTTATCCTTAAATGTCTAAGCTAGAGGTGTTAGTGTTATTAGTGTATTTTTTGGTTTTAATCATACTAACATGATACTAATATCCCCTCTTAGATTTTTATTGATCACATAATAGCATGCCCGATGGGACACACCTCATAAAGTTCTTATAGCTGCTTCTTAGGATGTATTTCTAACTACTTTTATGCCAAGTTTCTGATTTAAATGCCAAAAAAGTGAATAAGTTTGAAGTCTCAGCCAAGCCATAAGGATCACTAAACACTGTAAATAATTAGGGTCAATCATTAGAATTGGGGTTGATAAAACAAATTGGAAACGGTCTCTATGTCAAAAACATAGTCAAACCAAAAACTAGAAACATAATAAAAATCAAGTTTTTCTTAATTTTATCAGGGTCTAACAACCTATTTACTACCTATTTAACATTCTTATTGTAGGGTAGTGAGAAGTCTTGAGTTTAAAACATTATTTTACAAGAATTTTTCTATCAAAACATGTATGTTTTTGGTGTGGTTGTATAATCAACGTCGATTGTCAAAATCAACAATGATCACCAGAATCAATAATGATTGTAATAGAATTAATGTCATCATAAGAATCAATCATGATCCCTATGAATCATTGATTATTCCTTTAGTTTTTTTATTTTTAAAAAACCCAAGAGTTAAAATTTGCATTTTTTCTAAGCTAACTTGTAGGAATATAATATTTTCTCAAACATATATCAATCACTAAATTTTTTGAAGGGAACTAAGATAAAAAAAAATAATTGGGTAGTTTTTAATCAAATTTTCATTTTGCAAAGTCAAAATTTTACAAAGGTTAAAACATAATTCACATTTGGTTCAGGTGTTTTAAAATTCACTTAAAATTTTATCTTTTTAGCATTTTATAAGCTTTTACAAGTGAAAATACAGCCAAGGGGCCAAAATTTTCAAACACATTTCAATTTGTTTTTAGCAAAAAGAACCTACATTTTTAGTTAGAGATCCTAAGAGCTTTTTTGATTTTTTTTAATTCTTTAGTTAGCTTCAAATTACTTAGATTAGATTTTTTATTTTTGGAAAACAAAATCTTTAGCATGTATGCTCTCCCCTATCCCTTTTAGGGAACTCAAGTGACTAAAAGTACTTAGTTTATTTCCCTTGTTTGTAAAAAGTTATGTCAAAAAGAATCTCATGTATGCTCTCCCCAAGCTCTGAGTGACTTGGGTGATTTAGAAGAAACCTCTAATCTCTTTCCATTCTTTTCATTTATTTATTTTTATGCACTTGGTTTGTGGGTGGGACTTTATCACTTCCCCATTAGTTCTTTAGAGGTGTGTTGACCTAAGACTTCATCTCTCAACATTGTACCAACCTAAATCCACAATGGGGTAAACAAATTGGGAAAATAATTAGATAGGATAGTGGTTAGTGGTTAACTTGACCATCCAAATAGGTACCCAAGCCATGAAATAGCTAAACATCAAACTCCACTAAGTAGTACACAGTTGTATTTTCTATGCAAAGGAATAGACCCTTACATAGTAAGCTAGGTGGTTTTGATTCAATTAATGTTTTTGTGTCCTTGTGTTAGCCACACTTAGGACCATCTTGTACATGTGAAACTTATATATTTTAGTTAAACCCCACTTTCTACAAATTTTTATGCCAAATGCTGAGTGCTCCTCACTCTAAGTTTGTGCCACATACCAATGCTTAGGAGATAGAGGGGGACATAAAATATCTACTTATGCCTATACTTTAAATTTTGGATTAATAATTACTTCTTCATAATCATTGGTATATTAGTAGAAATTTGGGATGAAACTACACATACCCATGGCAGTTATAGGGAATAAGATGATTTATTAGTGCTAATTCTATTTTTATTTGAATTATATGTATGATTTATGACTAAATTTTTTTTGTTTATTCTGAATGAGTCATAAAAATCATATGTTTTTACACTAATTTATCCTAAGAGGTGTTATTCTATCCATTTGGTGTCACACTTTTACCATAGAATTTTCATTCTAGAATATTTATGTGTGTGTGTCACCTGTTTAAATGGGGTATTGTTACCTTGCCCATTTCATCCCAAGTATTTAAATTTTATTTTTGAATAAAAAACTATCGGAGTTGTTGCTAGAATCTGGATAATGCAAGTGCAATGGAGATGTGATCACACAAGTTGAAGCAAGTGCACACCACATAGATGCTAAAGCAATTTCAAAATAACACAATAAGAGAAATTGCACAAGACAAACTGGAGAAAACCAAAATTTGATTAACATGGAATGGCCAAAGTGAGGACTACAAATAGGAGAGTACAAAAGTAACTCTTCCACAAAAGGTGGACAAGGCACACCAAGAATAGTCAGTAACTCCTCCGTGAAAGGTGGTGACAAGGTGCTAAGAATAGAGAAGTAACTCCCATCAAGGGAGTTACTTATGACATTCTTATGACACCTATGACACATCTATGAGACACACCTCCACATAAGCTAGCCTATCCCACAACTGTAGGAAAACTCCATGTGTGCACAAGAAATACAATTTCCCTAATTAATAAATAGGGAAAAATAAAAACCTACACAAATACCCCCCATAAGCATAGCTTAGGTGGGTAGTGTGGAAATATAAAATGGGTCTCGGCAACTAGGCCTGATGAGGTACCCATGTACAAATGCAATCTCCCATAAGATAGAGAAAAGGAGAAAAATCGTAGGAAAAAACTCCCCCCCAAAAGAGAGACATAAAATAAAGAAGAGGCTAGAATGCCCCCCTAAAGATGATGCTGCTGCAAATGTGGACCGCACCCCAAGAAGATCTCGTAAATGAATGAACTTCCTCTCAGTGGAAGGTTTGGTGAAGATGTTTGCAACCTGCTCTAAAGACTGGCAAAATATCAAGTCAATGACCTGACTATGAATAAGCTCTCAAATAAAATGCATGTGAATCTCTATGTGCTTGGTTCACTATTGTTGAACTGGATTCCTACAAATTTAAATGGTACTCTGGTTGTCACAATAAATGATGGTGGGCTGCTTGATAGGAATGCCAAACTCAGAAAAAATCCCCTAAAGCCAAATAGCCTCAATAGCTGCATTAATAGCTCCTCTATACTCTACCTCTATGGATGATATAGCAATAGCATTCTGATTCTTGCTAGACTAACTGATAAGACCATAACTTAGAGAGAAACTATAACCAGAAGTGGACTTGCGAGTCTATGAATCACCAGTTGAGTCTGAATCTATTTATCCAACCAAGTCAACCTCTATGCTAAATCTGTAATGAATCCCATATCTATGTGAACCCTATATATAATGTAAGATCCTCTTATCTACTTTCTAATGTAGCTCATGGGGTTATTGCATGAATTTGGAGACAAGTCTCACTGTATATGAAATGTCAAGCTTGGTGTGAGTCAAGTAGATGAGACTACCAACAAGTTGTCGATATCAAGTGGCATCAACCAATGGTGAAGAATAATTAGTGTCAAGCTTGACTCTTGATAGAAAGGAGTCGGAGATGGCTTGCAATCAGCCATGTGAAATTGAGCAAATAAGTCAAGAGCATACTTAGGTTGTGCAAGAAAAATCCCTGAATCTAACTATGAGATCTCAATGCCAAGGAAGTATTATAGCAAACCCAAGTCTATCATGTCAAATCTATACTGAAGAGATGCCTTCACCACTGCAATAGCCGATGAAGAACTCCCAGTGATCAAAAGGTCATCTACATATAGAACCAAAATCAAGAGTGAATCATCCTGCTGCAAGAAGTAGACATTGGGATCAGAATGGCAGCTAGTAAAACCCACTGTGAGAAGGAAGGAATCCATCTTGGCATACCAAGCCTGAGGGGCTTGTTTGAGGCCATAGATAGATTTCCTAAGTTTGCATACTAAGGAAGAATCCTAAATAAATATTGGTAGCTACTCCATGTAGATATCCTCCTCTAGGTCTTCATGAAGAAAGGCACTCTTCACATCCATCTGATGCACATCCTAACCATGTGCTGCAACAATAGCCAAGGTGAGTCAGATAGAATTCATATTTGCAATAGGTGTAAAGGTCTCTGAATAGTCAATGCCTACCACCTATGAGAAACCCTTGGTGACCAATCGTGCCTTGTACTTATCAACTGACCCATCTACTGCAAACTTGGTATGATATATCCACCTACATCAAACCATCTTTCTTCCCTTAGGAAGTGAAGTCAAATCGCAAGTGTGATTTTTGATTAAGGAATAATATTCTTCCTCCATAGCATTATCCCACTCAGGTACCCCTGATGCCTCTTGAAAAGTCTATGGATCTGAAACTGAAGCAAAGAAGGCATGTGGATCTCTTTGAAAATCCCCCTAGTACGTCTATCATCTACGGGATCTCCTACCCAAGTGCCAACACTCTCAAGTGTTTGTCTGGCCAAAATTCACCCAAAATTGGGTGAGTCAGGTGCTAAATCCTCATCCTCTAACTAACTAGAGGTGGATGACTCTGCATCACTATCCTTACTTTCTAAAATTGAAGAAGAAGATGATGACTCTAGCTCAAGAACCTGCTATGGTTGATCTGAATTTGATGAGGAATCATCATGAAGAAGTAGATCCAATGAGGGAGAAGAAGTGTCAAGTGTTGAGTCTCTAATACTCTCCTTAAAATGGACACTTCTCTCACGGAACAACTCATGAGTGACTAGATCTAGAAGGTGATATCCATTAATACCATTTGGATATCCTACAAAGATGCAATACTTGGACTAATGTTCCATAGCTTTACATTTCTTCTTCAAAATGTGGGCCATGGCTGGGGATCCAAAAACTCTAAGGTGTTCAACATCATGTTTCCTTTTATGCCATGCTTCAAAGGGTGTTATCCCTTTCAAAGCTTTGTGAGGAACCCTGTTTTGAATGTAGCAAGCACAATTGATAGCTTTGGCCTAGTATTGTGGTGCTAGGGATTTGGAGTGAATCATACAGTTACCCATCTCTTTCAAGAACCTATTATTGAGTTCTATAAACCCATTTTGTGAAGGACTGTAAGTGATTGTGTGATGCAAATCAATCCCCTCTATAGTGCAAAACTACTCAAATCTGATGATGACATACTCCCCTACATTATAAATTTGAAGAACCTTGATGGATTTCTCACTCTGTTTCTCAACAAGAGCCTTGAAGTCTAGAAAATTTTCAAACACTTCAGACTTTTGTTTGAGAAAATATATCCAAGTGTACATAGAGAAATCATCAATGAAAGTGAGGATGTACTTGGCCCTTGTGAAAGATGGTTTGAGAAAGGGTCCTGATACATCACTGTGGACTAACTCCAAAGGTTGTGAAGCCCTCTAAGCTTTGCCTTTGTCAAATTTTGCTTCAGGATGCTTCCCAAGGGAGCACCCCTCACAAAGTCCTTTTGATAATTGGACACGAGGCAAGCCAATGACCATGTCATTTTTACAAAGTTGCTCAAGATAGCGGTAGTTAAGGTGGCCAAACCACTCATGCCATAATTTTCTAACTCCATCTGAATGAGTCAGCAATGCTGTTAGAGAAGAATTTGATGCAAAATGTGAGGTGTATAACCTGGCTTGGTGATCTGCCCTACCCACTGCCACTATAGTATCACTATGCAACTCCTTGATAGACACTAAATCTAGTAAAAACTCAACTCTCATGCCCTGACCAATGTGAGTGATTTGGTACATTGATAGGAGATTGGTTGAAAGAGAAGGAACACTTAGAACATTATTGAATGTTCCTCCTTCCATTTCAACTGACCCTCTCCCTGTAATAGAAACTGAAGTGTCATCACCCAAACTAATTGAAGTCATGCTACAAGGCTCTAAAGATGAAAAATCAACTAGTGAATAGCCCATGTGGTGAGAAGCACCCGAGTTGATGACCCATGAAGATGTGGAAGCTGTTGTAGCTATAAGGGCCTTGCCCTTTTCTTTCTCCTTACCCTTGCCTTTTGCCTTAGTAGAATCTTGGGTAGATGAATTCTGCTTGATGGACTCAGGAACACCTATGTTGTTCTTCTATAGAAGATGAGTTAGGTGATCTATTTGTTTCTTCATGCATTTGTGTTCATCATGCCCTATCTTTTTACAATAAACACACTTAACCTTCTCCCTCTTAGGTTTAGCATTGGAAGAGGAAGTCTCAATGTTGTTTTTGGTAGGATTGGTGTTTTCTTTCTTCTTCTCCTGGTCCTTGTTCTTTTTCTTCTTGTCCTTTGTTGAAGTCTTATCCTTACCATTTCTAGCTATCAAGGCTTGGGGTTGGGTAGACTTCATTGTACCCATCTGAATTAGCTTATCTTTCTCCTTAGTCAAGTCGACAATGAATGAATCCAAAGAAGGCATTTTCCATGTAGTGCCAAGGGCACTTTTTGTGGCATGGAAAGTGGAGACAAAGACTAAATAGCTTGGACCTAACTTTGTGAGAATAGAAAGTATGAGTTGATCATCTTTCTTCTCTATCCTGCATTCTTTCAATTTCAATCTAAGGGCCTTAAACTTAGTGAAGAAGTCCTGTAGGGTGTCAAAGTTGCTAGGACTTAGACTTATGAGTTCATTTTCGAGCTCATGACCTCTCATCTCATCAAGCTTCCCAAACAACGTTTCTTAAGTGTCCCATATGTCATTAGTATTTTGGGAGGATTCTAAGTGGAAGAGAAGTTTTGGAGACATAGACAAGCTCAGTAGTCCAAAGGCTTCATCACTACAGTTGTACCACTTGACCTTTTCAACATTTGTGTTGGGTTCTACTTTGGTACCCATGGTGATCCTATACAACCCTTTGCTTCTAAGAATTATTGACATTTTAACTTTCCATTCATGATAGTTGAAGGGTGTTAGGGGTTTAAGTTAAAAAGAATCCATTTTTTAGCTAAATTTAGGTGAAGTTGTGTTGATTGCAAGTTGTGAATGTATGTAGAAAGGAGAATGAAAGCAAGTTGTGAAAAGCAATCACACCCCCCAAAAATATTGAGCCCTCCCAAAATATGCAATTGCATGCTCAAAAGACATTGGACTTAGCTAAAAATGTATCTTAGAACAATCAGTGCAAGACTAAAGTAAATAGGACGTCAGACTCAGCCGAAAATGCATCCCGAGAGACCCAAAATTTTGGCACTTTATAAAATAGTGCATTTTTGAAAAATAACAATTCTACACTATGGATAATTTAATTACAAGCACTTTTGCAAAAAATGGCACCCAAAACTAAGATACCGTTTGCAAGATATTAAAGTTACAATTTTCCTGTAAACTAGTGTTTTTGCAAAAAAAAGCACTAAAACATTAAAAAATACCTGTTATGGGGAGAGAAAGTGGTCTTCCAACCACTCATTAGATTCGGCATGGAATGAGAAATCCAAAGGAGGTCTTTGTGAGGGGGAATTGGCCTCCTGCCAACCCGGGCCTCACCCTTTGTCTTCGTAAGTCGAAGATACAATTTTTAATTCAAACCCCCAAAAATACAAAACTATCTAAAAAACTTAAAATTAAGTCAAATTGATTGATTTTTATTTTACAAGTTAATTTTAAATTGAAAAAAAAATCAAAGATAGTTTTGAAGGATGCCACGTGTCTAAGGGGTGCCAAATGGGACACCAAGTAGGAAGGGGTGCCCAAAAAGGTACAGTGCATAATTTATTAGCAAAAAAGATAAAAAAATAAGTGTGCAGACCTACTGGACTGTCTGAGGCACCGTACACCCTGATGGAGGGTAGAAATAAAGCTCAAAAGACTAGGCATAGAAGCTGGAAGGAACTAGGCTGAATGCGTTGTAGAAGTTAAAGGAACTTGGCACACTGTACAATTGAGAAGTACATTGTACAATTGAGAAGTGTGTTGTATGGACTACAGAAGTGTGCCTTCTTCTACTACTATTTGTTGTGCCTAGTTGGAGCTGAAGTTGGCATGGTAGAATACTGGGCAGCAATAGATTTTTGAGTGGGCAGCGCCTGATATGGGCTGGAAATCTTCACCCTTTCTACCAGAACAACAAATAGAATGCAGATTTTTACAAAACAAAAAAAATTCCTCCGCCTTATTGAAGCCACAACAAAGCAATCAAGACACCCAAAGGCCAAAGATACCAGAAATGATATTGACATAATTTTTTTTATTTTAGACCAAATCTAGAATAAAAAAATAAATGGAACTCCACTCCTCTTGATTTAAAAATAAGCTAAAAGCATAATCACACACAAGATTACCAGGTAGCTCTGATACCATATCGGAGTTGTTGCCAGAATTTGGATAATACAAGTGCAATGGAGATGTGATCACACAAGTTGAAGCAAGTGCACACCACATAGATGCTAAAGCAATTTGAAAATAACACAATAAGAGAAATTACACAAGACAAAATGGAGAAAACCAAAATTTGATTAACATGGAATGGCCAAAGTGAGGACTACAAATAGGAGAGTATGGAAGTAACTCCTCCACAAAAGGTGGACAAGGCACACCAAGAATAGTCAGTAACTCCTCCATGAAAGGTGGTGACAAGGTGCTAAGAATAGAGAAGTAACTCCCATCAAGGGAGTTATTTATGACATTCTTATGACACCTATGACACATCTATGACACACACCTCCACATAAGCTAGCCTATCCCACAAATGTATGAAAACTCCATGTATGCACAAGAAATACAATTTCCCTAATTAATAAATAGGGAAAAATAAAAACCTACACTAATAAAAACCATTGTCATACCTTTTGATTAAAGTATCTTTGTTACACTACTCATGTTTTTTCAAACTAGTGCCTTGTTTCAAATCAAGTTCAAAACCATGTATGTCTTTGGTCTTCAATTGGTGTCATTATGATGTCCATTTAGGTCTAGGATATTATCCATTTCAAAAATACAAGTCTTTTAAACCAAATTTGGAATTTGTCATGTGAATTTTAGATTCAAAATTGATTGATCTACACCTATGTCTTGCTTAATTGTCTTGGGTGTTTAATCTTACCTTTGAATTCTATAACTTGGACTAAATCCTTACTTGATTTGAAGACCCTTTTGCCTAGATCTAGGAAATGGTCTATTTTTATGTGCCTCAAGTTGATTTTTTACCTAGAACTAAGGCAAAAACTCTCTTTTCACATACAACCTTAAACACAGTTAATTTACATTGGATCCTTACTTATCACTTGGGATTGAATGCTTTAATCATCACTCTTATTTTTATTACTTGATATTGATTTTCCCAATTAGTTTTAGGTGTATACCTAGAGTGAATGTCTTATACTGAGGTCAAATTTGTTTCATAATCCATGTGCTTAGATTGAGTCAAAGTGTTTTGAACTATTTACCTTAGATAATGGATTAATTACAAATTGTTACCTTAACCTAGTTTTTTACAAAGTTTAGATTTGTGCCTTCTTACCAAAGACCTAGCATTTTAATTTTAGTTTTTAGACCTATTTTATTTCCAAATCTATATTTGTACCTTCTTACCAAAGACCTAACATTTGCCTTTCAATTTTTAGACCTAGTTTATTCCAAATTCTAGATTTGTGCCTTGTTTCCAAAAACCTAGCATTTGCCTTAATTTTTAGATTTCCTTCATACCTTTTCAGTCTAGCTTTGTGCCTCATTTAAAAATATATAACATTTTTTTCATTTTATACCTAGATTATATTTTTTTTAAACACTTTTCCAAACCCAAAATTCAAATTTGACATTCATTTGACCATTTGTGTGCAAAACCTTTGACTTTGAAGATATTTGAAACCAATTTTCCATTGATAGTTTTTGAAAAGCGATCCATTATAGGCAAAGTTTAAACAATTTGTAGAAATATATCAATTTTTCCATCTAAAATAAGTTTCAAGACATTTGAAAACATTAATCAATATTTTTAGACTATGTTTCAAGTGTTATGTGAACTGTATCCCCTTTTCTTTATGAAATCTAGTCATAGATCTGAACGTTCTTCAATCAAGTTTTGTTTTTAAGTACTTAACTCATGTTTATTTTCAAGACTAATTTTACTTTTCCTAGAATAATGCCAATTTATATGAACCATGTTTAAGACCATTTTTATAGACCAAGACTTCCCTCTTTGGGCTAATTACAAAACCTGACCATGTCTATTATCATATGCTAATTCACCCTTCTATGGAATAATTAAAGTACCAAGTTTTTCCTTTAAATAATAATGGTGCCTAATTTATTACCATTCTAAACCCTCCTCCTTTGGCATGCATTAATAACCAAGCTTCTCAGTGCCCATTCATTACCATTCTAGGCCCTCCTCATTTGGCTTATGTTAGCAACCAAGCTTCATAACACCCATTCATTACTAGTCTAGGCCCTCCTCCTGCTTGCATTAGAAAACAAGATCTATAATACCCAAGGATTACCATTATAGGCCCTCATTCTTTAGTCTGCATTAGCAATCAAGCTTCGTAATGCCCATTCATTACCATTCTAGGTCCTCTTCCTTTGGCTTACATTAGTAACCAAGATCCACAATGCCCAAGGATTACCAGTCTGGGCCCTTCCAAATTTGGTATCTTGTTTTTCCAATAAAGTTGCATAATTATGACTAGATAGATTACAGTTACCATCCTAGACCCACAACTAGTCTTTATTGATCCCATCATAGATGAGCCTATTTTCAAAGAGTTCATTATTGAACCACAAGTCATTTTTCATCCATTCCCAACCTTCCCCCACTTTAGAAAATCTAAGTTGATCTTTGAAACACAACATAGCCAATCATTACCTCTCCAAGTGTCATATTTTAAATACCAACATGTGTTTAGATTTGATATTTTCAACCATTTATAATCCAAGGCCAAGAAAATTAGCCAATATGCAATTTTTTGTTGAAACACCTATTTGTGATGAGTTAACCTATCTTGAATCACCCTTTGAATCTTTAACTTTGGTTGATGAGTCTCACTTTGGCAATCCATTATTTATTGAGTCACCCCCTAATGATTATAACTACATTTGGGTAAATAATTACTCAACCATTGCTCTATTTTTAAGGAGTCTCGCTTTGACAAGTCAATTTATATGGAGTCACCTATTGGCCATTTTCATTTTATTGAGAAGCCTAACTTTGAAAAGCCAATATCTATGGAGTCCTTTTTAGCTAATCCTAATTTTGAAGATCCCATTATTTAACCCAAGGACATTACTCATCCAATACCAATCATTTAACATAACATCTTTACTATAACACTAGAAGAAGAATCATCATTAAATTCAGGTGTTATTTTTGAACCAATATCATATTTAAAATTAGAAGCAACATCAACAATAGTCTCAACATTAGATTCAAAGTCCCTTGAGTCAAACTCAACTTCAAAATAAAAATAAATTCATGGATATTATAACATTGGTTACAAATGCCTTGTAGATCAATTTTAATACATTTGTGATACTTCCATGGTTTTTTAGGATGATTACTTTAGCATCAACACAGGTTTTCCTAGTATATTTTATGAGGATTGTGTTTCCTATTCCCATTCCATTACCATTCCACATGACATTAACACCACCCAATAAATACATTATATGGACATTTCACCTCCCAAAAATGTTGACGTGACTGATAAAATCACACCTTTTTAAATTGCATCCATTGCAACATATCAATTTTAAAATATCACAGGGACCAAGACCACATTCATGTAGAAGAATAATATTTTTCAGTGAAACCTTTTTAAGGTGCTAGGGGAAATCAAAATCCAATCTCAACATCTTCAATTGAAACCTTGTTTGAGGCACTAAAATAAAATAAAGGTCAAAATTCAATGTTCCTTAGTGAAACCTTCTTAGATGCGCTATGGGAAAATTAAGGAAACTTTATTAGTGAAAACCTCTTTGAGGTGCCAATAGTTAAGCACAATAGTTATTTAATACTTGATGAAGACATTATAAAAGATAACATCAGTACAAATTCCATTCTATAACATAATCATATGGTAGCTATTCTTAGGCCCAAATAATAGAAAAATATGGTGGTCTTATAAAGAGTTAGAATTATTTGGCCCTGCCATAACCAAAATTATGTCAAATCCAAAATCAACAACATTGTGTGTGCTTGAAAATCCTGATCTTCATTTTGTACCCAAACATTATAAATTCCATTATGATCCATCTTTACATTACCAAATTAGACCCTTTAACCAGTGTTTATTATTATTTACCAACCATAACCACACTTTCCTTTATAGAGGCTATGAAGACACCTTGTATCTAAGGTTGGAAGAAATAAAATCAATGACCAATGAAGATCACAACATCATTATTAAAGTCCAAATCAGTAGGAGGTTCTTGATAAAGTAGTTATTCAAAAGGGGTGTGCACTAGTAATTTACATAATTGAATATTATGGTTGTATCATATGTTGATCAGGATGAGCATCTCCACATCACAAGAATAACATAACCATTTAACTTATCTTGCCATTTGCCTTGCGATTATTTCATAACTTTCCATGTTCCTTGCCTTTCCCTTTGCCTCACCTTACCATCATTTCATACCTTGTCATACATAAAAACTACATTGACTTGAGGTCCTTTAAGACTATGTAGGCAATGCTCAATTTACATTGAGGTTAGTTAGGTCACCCCTTTTCCAATGCCCTTGCCATTTTGAGATAAATTTTAGCCAATGCTCTCATCATTTTTTGAGTGGTATCTTGTCAATCTCTAATGAGTTAAGATACCCAAAGAAATCCAAAAATATTTAGAAAATTTCAAAATCTTAAAAATTATTAAAAATAGCTTATAATCTCTTAGAAAGATATAAAACCCCAAAATCCAAAAAAATATATTGTATAAACCTAGTCAACCATACTCAATCTGCCCTACTAGGGAAAAATTCATTATTGTTTCCAATCCATTCCATAGCCATTGGGGATGTATAATCCCCTTTGCATGTATCCATTCTTAGGGGCACCATCCCATTCACACTTTTAGGCCAAGCTCATAGCCTTCACCCTATTGGGGAAACACCAAAGCATGCAACTTATACCAGGACATTTTATCCCTATATGTTGGTTCCTTGTATATGGTTTTCTTAGGGGCACAATAATTTGATCATTCCATTGTGTTGTCACATGTAGGTACTAATTTGGTTGATGACATGATGATTTCTATTGATTTTATTTTCGAGCATTATGTGTGTTTTCTTAGTTGTTTATTTGTTTGTTTATCTATTTATTTGGTTTCATTATTATGCCTTGACTCAATATAAGTGTTCATTGGGTGACTCTTTGTATATTGTACTTGAGTCCATCCATATTCATATCTCATCATTATTGTCATGGTTTTATCATTAGTTCATTATTTTTTATTATTTATTAGATCAAGAGTTAGTCCTTATACACATTACAACCAAGTCATCATGATGTTTTATATCATGATTCATATCATGACATGTTATAAAAAAATTAGTTAAGTAGGGATTACAAGCAATGGTTCTGTATAAACTTATTCTTAGTAACTTTGGAAAATCCTCCCACCCTCGATCAAATCAACCCATTGAACATTCTGGTTATATCAATGCTAATAAGGATAAACATATTCACATTGGAAGGTACAACTAAATTATTCACATTTATTAATCATTATTCTTATATTATATTCCTCATTCCATTTTCTCCCACTTCTAGGTGAACTACATTGGCATGAGGTCTATTTAGACTATGTATCACTTAGATACATGATGTATCTTAGGTCAACTCAACCACACCATTATTATTCCAATCATTTATTTCATCACTTTGCACATCCTTGTGTGCCTGGTTATTTGTGGATTATTTAGTCATTAGACCAATGCATCAATGTTTATGCCTACTCATCTTTAATATGTGTAATAGGTTACATACTTGAGTTATACTTGTCAACCCACCTTATTAGGGCACAACCAATTTATCATGATCAAATATGCTCTATTGGGGTAAAATCATTATTCAATCTAGGTCATTTAAAATATCATAACTACCTTTTGGAAAATCATTATTTTGACTCATCTGCCCTACTGGGGTACATACCTATGACACTTACTATAAACACCTTTGGAAAAATCAACATCTCAACCTCTGTTACTGATTATAACTGCCTTGAGGCAAATCAATACTTCTAATCAATGCATGCAAGCATTATCTTGATTGGATTAATCTCACCCATAGTTTAATTTCATTTTTCTTCTTGGTTCTTTTTGAGGAACCATCCATCACTCATATGTGTTAGCCACTCCTTCGAGGGGGAATCATAGGCTTATTAAACTTTTTTTGGATCATCATTATTCTATCATTATTTTATTTTTCTTCTTAATTCCTTTTTCACTCTTTAAAAACACATTACTATGCTTGTGTCTCACAATACCTTCTCAAACATGGGTAAACTATAGATTCTCCTTTTTTGACACTTCCATTTCTTAATGGACATTAGAGAATTTTTTTGTAAATAATGCAAGTTAAGCCTAATAATCACTAGAATGCTCTAATTCATCAAGGCATATTACGTGCACCTTCTAAATTAAATAAATATTTCCCTAACTAGGGTAATATATTGTACACAATCATCATCTTCCTTTACTTCATCTTTGGTCAAGTTTTGACCAAGTAAACTAAACTTTTTGACCATGTGTGAGGGACAACTTGTCAAAATTAAGAAATGACAATTAACTTGGTCAAGATTACTTAATTGATTAAACCCAATTAAATACATAGGTTAAAATCCTATGGCTAATTAATTATTGAATTTATATTTTTATAAATTCATAAATCCTAATTGATGACGTCATCATGACATCACATAAATATATAAAATTATGTGACCATCATGACATCATCTTTTGTGAGTTGTCAACACTCACAAAATATAAAACAAATATTTGGATTTGTTATCCATGCCTATTAATTTAATATATTAATGGCTTGTCCCCTCCCAAAATTTATTGTGGTTAAACTAAACCTAACCAAACTTGAGTTAAAGTTAGTTTGAAAGTATATAAATACAAGGTTTCGCCCATTATTCAATAATATTTTTTTGTGTGTAAGGTTATTATGCTAAAATACATTCAAACAAGATCTTTTGGTGGAATATTATGATGAAAAAATACCTTCAAAAACTATATTTATAGTGTTATAACGGTCATTTATTTAGAGAGCCAAGCTAAAACTAAATCTAAGTCCAACATTTTCAAGGTGACAAGGAGAGATAATGCAAGGAAAACCATTTCCAAAGATTCTTTTATCACATTTCCAAGCACATCCATCCATGGCCAACATACAACTCTTGCTCTCAAGGAAGGTAAATAATGGTTGTTTTATCTTCTATTGATAGTTAATTGTATTGTTCTCTTACTCCTTAAGTGTCTAGGCTAGAGGTGTTAGTTTTATTAGTGTGTTTTTGTTTGGTTTTAATCATACTAACACACTATTAATCTCCCATCTAAGATTCCTTTTTATCACACTTGAGACTACCTATCCTTAACTTAGCTCTGGACCTATCTTAGAGCCTATTAACACACTTATCTAGCCTTCATGTGGGCCACAAGCATCCCTAGTCAACTAGAATGTAGTCCCAAACCCTCATTTCCTAATCTTGGCCCTTCATTCCTAGTTTTATGCTAGTTAGACATTATTGACACATTAAGGAAATTAGATCCATGTGGTTCTAGTGTACCTAAAACAATGCCTATGTCCTTTACCCTAGCTTTCTTAAATGAATATATTTTTAAAGGTATAACCCTCCTAAGGTTAGCCTGAACATATTTTATTATCTACACAAGCAAGAAAACACTATAAATATGTGACTTTTATCCCTCTATCCACTATATTCAAATTATATGTACAATATTTATTTAAACATGAAACAAGTTTAGTAATATCAAGGTTATTAATCCATATTATACTCTAATTTTTCATACTACCATCTATAATAGCCCTAAGCTCATATTTTCTATATTTCCAATCTCAAACACACTCAAGACACTCAATGCCACTATCATACTAGCATCACTTACACTTGTAGTTAGGTGGGGAGAACTACATCAAACTTAATCCATCCTTAAAATATTGGTATGTAGGCAACTCTCTTCATAGTGGGGTGTTTAGGATGTCCATCCTATCCTACTAACGAACACACTTTTCATCTCATACCTTAATTTTAAGGAGGATCAGGGTTTTCATCATAAATCAATCATTAAAGGCACAATATAGAGTTCTAAACTTTGTGCATGTAGGAACATAACCCAAAAACATAGACACATGTGCACCCAAAAGTTTAGGTAGTCCTACATAGAGGACACATTACCCAATATTAGGATGCTAGAGCCACATGGAATGTCTATACAAATGTAGCACTACTATCTAAGATGGGTTTTGACATAGTGATCTAATTGAAAACACTCAAATCTACTTCCATCTCACTTTCCAGAACTCAGATAATCTATATCAGGTGTTTTCTATATATGAATTTATTTAAACATATTTATTACTATTTTTAGAAAGTTAAATCTTGTCAAATATGTAACAAACTAGTGTCTATTTTATGCATATTATTTCCCTGATTTAGTCTAATCATCCCTTTAATCAAACATATGATTTACACAAGGTAAACCCTAAAAGGTTAAAACATTTGGTGAACCCAAATTACTTTGAACATTTCTCAAACCCTAACCCTATATGACCTTAGGTTTTGTATCCTTTTTTTGTCTATGCTCAGATTTTACTTCCAAAATTTTAGGTTTGTTTAAATATTTGTTTTTTGTCATCTTCTTAGATTAAATTTATTTAAAGGTTCAAACTATACAACTTATTTTTTTACTTCCCAGACCATAATGGTAAAATTTAACAATTGATTTGATGAGACCAATAAGAAACAATTACAAGATTTTGTGTCAAAGCATGTGGATATGCAAGATGATCTCATCAAAATTATTTAAGAAGAACTCCAAAAATTAAACAATGGTTAATCTTTAACTCCCCTATCTTATAACATTGTTACACCTACAATGGGGCCAACTCAACTAGCACAACCTACAATCATAATTCAACAACCTTTAATGACATCTACACCTTTTGTGGCTAGTTCCTCCACTCCAAATGTTCAATCCCTTATGCATGAGGTTCATACTCTACAATCTAAGGTGTTACATCTTGAGAAGGGAGACACTAGACCATCACATGCCTTGGATTCTAATATTATATTATATATTCCTTTAGCAGATCACATTGTGACAACTAATTTACCATCCAAATTTGTGGAACCTAAGATTACAATATATGATGGAAAAGGTAACCTAGAGACCATCTCTGATATTTTCATGCAACATGTTTGGATTACATGTTTAATGCTTGGTTTCTCATAAAGTTCTTTATATGTAGTTTAAAATTTCATTCCCTAAATTGGTTTTATGACTTATGAAATCAATTTATCACAACATTTAATCCTTTTATATACATCTTTTTAGCACACTTCTCCATCAATATCAATTATAGTATCTCATATGCCCAAGTTTAGTTGAAACAAAAGTCAAATGAACCTATCACAGAATACATCTTACAATACAATATTATATTAGCTAAATTGACTAGCCCCATGATAGACAAAGAGATTCATGACATATTAAAATAAAGGATTTTAGAAACATTACATGAAGCTATCTTTTTAAAGAAGTTTAAAACATTCATAGATTTGTGTCACATAGTAAAATAAAGAAAGGTCAAGATTTTATCAATGGGTAAACCAAAATATACCAAAGGATCAAAATAAACTATTAAGATTTAAAATAAGCCTCCACACAAGGTAAGGGCCACTACAAACAAGGGTTATAAAAAGGACATAGTTGAAGTAGTTTCAAAGCCATCCCCTCACTTAGTTTTAACATCTCCTCGGCATTAAATATTTACCAACCTTCCAAAGTCACTAGCCCAAGTTACAACATATTTGGGAATGTAATTTCATATCTCTCCCTCCCATTAAAGAGATTGATACGACATGACCTCCTCCAAAGAACTATGATTCCAATGCATTCTAAAAGTATCATAAGGCACAAGGACATACAAAAAATAGATGCATAAACCTAAAACATAAGATACAAGATTTGATTAAGGATAACATTAGTGGTGTGGGCACACCTATTTAGGCACCAAAAGTAAAAAAATAGAAGTTAAGAAATTAAATATATTCTCACATTCATTTCTAAAGCACATAATAAATGAGGGAGGGATCACATTAGGTGTTCACTACACATATAAAGAATATCCACCATTGGATTCATATCATACTATTATAAAAAAGGCACACCCATTACATAATATCATTAGTATGTACCACACTATAGTTCCATATATACCACTCATCACCTTCTCAGACTGGTAGATTGTTGATGATGACAAATATTTACATACACTCTTTGGACATACATAACTCATCATCCTCTCCAGAGTGTTATGTATGATAATAGGTCAAGCATTAGCATGTGCACTATGACACTTTTACAAAATTTAAGGTATTCTGAGTAGGATATATTCCCCATAGACACAACTATTAGTGGTTTTAGTGGTCATGTTTTGATATCCATCAAGGAGATTGTGCTTCCATTATAGGTTAGACTAATACATATAGCCACTCTATTCTTAGTAGTATCTAGTATAGGCATGTTTGATATGTTATTAGGTATTCCATGCATACATCATCTATGATCCATCCCATCCATAATACATAGATGTCTGAAATACATACATGAAAATCATGTGGTCAAAGTTGAGGGTATTCCATATGAGTATCCTCTATCTATCCCATAGGTAGTTACATCACAATACCTAGTTAAAATTCCAACACATTTACCAAATATAATGCATTTATTAGTTACAAATCAAAGCATAATTCTTATTGATACATCATAGAGTTAAATAGAGCCAGAAGCGTAGATGATGTCTACTCTTATAGTATTGACATGTATGCATACTCTCACACATATACCATTATTATAAAGACCAATATGTTAGAGACATGTTATATATTTTAGAGGGCCTTCCTCCACTCACTTTTTTTTTAGATTAGTATTTTTGGGTTCTCGAGGTTCTCAACATAGAGCACCTATGTCACCTAAAAATTCTTCTACCAATTGGGTTTCTAAGACCCCTATAGTTAATAGGAAACCACAATCAGTGCCACAAATTCCTAACACTACTACACAAGAAGATACAAATATAGATATAGATTACTCAGTAAATTAGATTATGAGATCATAGTTTCCCTTTCACATAACACACATGATTGTAGTTCCCTTATTTGACACATGTTATAATGATAACAAGTCTCCTATGAGACTCACTAGTTAGTATGGTTTCTCTTTTATTATGCATACTTTCTCTTTCTCTCTTTTCTTCTTGTACATAGTTCATTTTCATATTGATTGTACATAGCTTAATTTAAAAAATACAAAAATAATATAGCATGTCAAAACACATACACATTCAAATATTAATAAAAAAATACAAACTTTAAAGATTGTATGCATTGTTATGTTTACATTTCTTATATTTGAAAGACACCACATATGTTAGCTATATTAGTATAGTTAGTTTTATCATACTACATGCTTCACTTGTATTTTTGAGTGCTTGTAGATTGCATACAAGACTTTGGCCTACTACACTGATCCATACTTGTTATCATCTACCCACTAGGGGTATATACATTGATTCATGTTTATTCACTTGAAACATTCACCCACTTGGGGAATCTTATTCAAAGTTTATATTACCAAGTTATATCCTTACATACTCTACATTCTAGTTTTAACATTATATATATTGATATTGACCATTGTTATTCTTACTCATATTTTTTTTTAATATCACTACTTTAGACTCAACATATTACATCCTTGCTCTTACATAGATTTTTACTACATTCATGCATGTTTCCACTTCTACCTTTCATAGTTTAGACTTGATTGTATTTATATGCTTCTTTTATTTGAGGGCATTTGAATATGCCATTTTTATTTGGATCTACGCCATTTCTATTCATAGTATGTATGCCTCGAACATGTGCATTTGTCCCATGTGTGTGTTTTCTTGATAATATATGTATAAATTTGAAAATGTCTTTCTATGTGGCTCTAAGACAACTTTATTTTTTCTCATGTATATGGACATTTGAACCTGTCATTGTATGTCTTATTTTCTTAGATTTAGTGACATGTGCCCATGTCCCTTGTATTGTGTCCATTTGGCCTATTTTTTATGCCTCATATGTTTATATGTATGATTTTTTATGCATCATGGCCATGACACATGTATTTACTTGTTACACACACCATGTTTTGATGCCATGAGGGAACTCATGCATCTCCTTTCCCTATTTGGGTGTCATGATAGACATCCTACCCCATCCCCCTAAGTAGCTACCTAGTTTTACTTAGATTTTATATTGCATGAATTTATTACATCTATCTTGACACCCTTATATAATTCTAGACAAAACATACATCTTACATTATGTTGTTATGTTTGCACATTTTATTAGATTATCACACATTTATCGTATATGCTCTAGCTAACACACATTTTTATTTTAAGGTTAGTCATTACATAGGCTCAAAAACTAACCTCAAAAGAGAGGGAATTCATATTGGTTTGTCATAGATATCATACTCCTATATTGCATTCATAGTATATTTTTCAACACATAGGATCATTTTCAAAAAAGTAAACACAGGTAAACATAATGGGAAAATAGTTACCCATAAAGTAGTATAGTGACAAAGAATTTATACTAGAAATACATTACCACATTAATGGGGAAAATAACACCACATGGTGCTACTATCCAAGATACAATGTTACTATCTAGTAGCCTTAGTTTTAGAACAACTCATATTGGCTATAATAGTATAGGTTAAATACATGTTTACATAGTTCTAGTTATAGGTTTATTAGTTATACTCATTTTTTTATTAGATTCATAATATTTTAGATCATAATAATATCATTTTCTCATATTGGAGGAATCATATGTGGAATGACCATTCCCATATTTAGTTCAGATAATTATATATAGTTATTACAACTCAATCTAGAATAAATATGTTCAAATACTAGATTGGGGGCATGTGCATGGCACATTATCTCCATATGATTAGTTACAAACTATTTGATTATATGGAATGATAAATTCCATGTCATTATCTATGTTTTTTACACTTGAAATCATATTCTTGGTTGTCATTAGTTTCATTCCTTACTCCATCTACAGTGGTTGGCATTCCTAAGTGGCCCAAAGCTGCCTAATATACATGAGTTGCTATAGAGCCAACATACATAGTTAGATATAATTAATTAGACATTTATAGTGTTTTTTATAGTTAAATTTTATATTAATATACTATACATGGTTTTGAAATGATGGATCCATAGGCTACTTGCGTTCTTGAGCCACCCACATGAGAAGCTTGGATACATTATTAGTCTAAACCAAGCTATTCATAAGTCATGATCCACCAAAAAAAGGTGGGAAATTATATTGAGTTATTAAGACACCAAAACATTAGTATTGAGCAAGATATTATCTCAATCCAAGTTATTCTTTGATGTTTTACTATATAATGCACACATATAGGTTATCACTAGGTTCATGCATTAGTTTGTGTAACCAATGAGTTGTATTTGCTCCTTTCCTCTTTCCCATATATTTACTTAGCTTTACCAAACATATTATTTTAATTTTTATATATTTTAAGGACTAATTTATGCATGTGTCATTTGTAGTTCATGCATTAGATCATGCTTCACATACATAGACCTAGTTTCACATACTCAAATTTAGCTTCATGGGCTTCACTTCTTAGGTAAGTCTAGGCATGCTTCCTTTTAATTTATAATAGTCATTTTTATTTGATGAATTTATAGCATAAAGGGGGAAATATAATCACTTAAAACTAGTATTTGAGTGATAAGATTACCACTTTAGACTACATATTCCTAGTTTATCCTTGGACATATCCTAGAGAATATTATCACACTTATCTATCCTTTGTGGAGGCCACAAGAATCCATAGTTAGATAAAATGAAATCCTAGACCCTCATTTATTGATCCAAACCCTTCATTCCCAATGTTTTACCAGCTAAACATTAGTTCCACATTAAGGACACTAGAGCACATGGTGCTAGTGTTCCCAAAATTATGCCTATGTCCTTTAACCTATCTTTTCTGAATGAATATATTTTTAAAATTAAAACCCTCATAAGGTTAGCCTAAACATATTTTATTATCCACACAAGCAATAAAAAACTATAAATACATGAAATTTATCCCTTTATCCACTAGATAAAAATTAGATGCAAAATACCTATTCAAATATGAAATAAGTTGAGCAAAATCAAGGTTATTAATTATTATTTTGCTCTACTTCTACATACTACCATCTACAACAACCCTAAGCTCAAATTTTATATATTTCCAATCTCAATCACATATAAAGCACTCAAGGACACTATAATACTATCATCACTTTCAATTTCACTAGCACTTATGTGGGGATACTAATTTAGGCTTGATCCCTCTTCAAATTATTGGTATGTAGGTAACTCTCTTCATAGCGGGGTGTTGAGGATGTCCAACCTATCCTACTAATGAACACACTTTTCATCACACACCTTCCTTTATAGGAGGATTAGGGATTGAATCATAAACTAATCATTATAATCATAATAAAGAGTTATAGACTTTATGCACACA
Source organism: Torreya grandis (assembly GCA_037957365.1). Taxonomy (NCBI): domain Eukaryota; kingdom Viridiplantae; phylum Streptophyta; class Pinopsida; order Cupressales; family Taxaceae; genus Torreya; species Torreya grandis. Next base: position 4,268,215 of record JARHVA010000681.1, read on the forward strand.
GGAATAGAACCCATAAATATAGACAAAGGTGCACCTAGAATTTTGAGGCAATCTTACGTAGAGGGCACCAGTGCCAATATCATGAAACTAGAACCACATGGCACCTTTATCAAAATGTGTCACTACTATATAAGAGGTTTTTTAACATAAGCATAAATTTGATGAAACTCATATCTACTTCCATCTATGTTTATATCTCTTAGATCATTCATATCAGGTGTTTTCTAGATAAGTCTTTATTTGCACATATTTATTACTATTTTTAGAAATTCAAATCTAGTCAAATATCTAACCAATTAGTGTATATTTTATGCATAATATTTACCTAAGTTAGTTTAATTATCCATTTAATCAAACATAATATTTACATAATATAAACCCTGAAAGGTTAAAACATTTTCCAAATAAGTATTTTGTTGAATCCTCCTCATGACTAGTTTCTAGAATGAATGAGAATGGATTCCCTCAATTAAGGGCATACTCAGATAGGATATAGATATAATATCATATTTAGAGCCTAATATTCTTTGTATTTTTATCTAATAATATTCTTTGACATTAAGAAAATACAATTTAGACTTGCCATAGTTAATTTTTAGACTAACTGCTAACTCATATTTATCAAATATCTATTTGATTCTTTGAGCCTCAACTTCCATTATGGATTTTATAATGAAGTGAGTTTAAAATCTTTGATTTATAATAAGGAGTACAACTCTATCCACTTGAGTTTGTCCTATAATAAGGAGGATGCCTCTATCCATATGAGTTTACCCTCTCTGATTTCTTTGTTAATCAAGTGACTTATAACCTCTATTAAGAGAAGAAATAAAAATGGGGAAAATGTGTCCCTATTCCAAAAAATTATTAAAGGAATAAATAATATGGATAGTTTATACAATTAAATTTTCTCACCTCCTCTCTCATCACTAATATTATTATTAATCAACACCAATTTCATCTAATTCTTCTAATTTATTACCTAGTCACATTATTATTCCCCTTCTAGTCATTTATCTAACACATCTCCTTTATAACCCTTGTCATACTAACATTAATCTCATCCCATTACTTTATTAATTCTTATAATCATGATATTATCATGCCATTTTTAATATAACCTCATTTATTAATTATTTGTGAATTTTAAACTCACTTATACCTAAATCCCACTTACCACCACTATATCCTAAAAATCCTTGGTCTAATCCTCATCTAATTATATTATAATCATAATTATGAGTCTTAACCATTCTCTAGAATCATCTACTCTCTATAAGACTCTACTAGCTTCCCATTCTCTACAATTCTCCATTTCTAGAGTCTTCTAAGGAATTTAAAATTCCTTATAAGTATGTATAGAGCTAGAGGAGTTTAGAATCCATTAGAGGAGTCTATTGATATTTATGGGAGTGTTAGATAGGTTTATAAGAAGGTTTGGGTAAGGAATATGGAATAGGATTGTAGTAAATCCTAGTGGTAGGTGGATAGGTAGTTTGTGAATAAAAAATTCACAATATAATAGATAAGACATGTTTAGGTGACAAATGACACATTAGAGAAAAGATTAATTATACATGGGAGTTATAAGGTTAATTTATGGATTAATAATGAGTTAAAAGGTTAGATAAAATGACTATAAAAAGTTACTAAGGATAATTTAGATGAAATTAAATAGGATTAGTGATGGAGGAGGTGAGTAGATTTAAGTTTATACATTTTGCCCCTCTTTGAAATAGAATTACAAATAGATGAAGTGAAAGGAGTAATGGTATTTCAAATAATATTATTTTTAATGGATGTTAGTAATATTAGTGGACATGTGATGCTCTATAAAGGGGACATGTAGGAAGGAATGAGATAGATAGACACTTGATAAAGGGAATGAGGGGACAAGATGGATGAATAAAATAAAGAAGGGGTAACTCAAATCTTATGTCATTCAAGAGTAAAAATGGGTAGATAGGGTAATAATGATTTGATAAAGTGACCAAAATGAAAATTTGAATAATGGGTTAGTCAAATGAACTATCTTTGGGCACTCCATGTGGCTAAACACTAATTACACAGTCTATAAAGTTCTTAGGCCTATGTAGTTCTCCACAAATGGGAAAAATAATGTGATGTAAAAGTTATTAGATGATGAATGGATGAAAGGTATATATAAATATATGTGTTGGATGTGAAAAATAGTGTTGTATGGTTATAATGTTATCAATCCATGAGTTATGACATGATTGATATTGACAATGCCCATGGAAAAAATATATGCAAAGGAGCAAGAGACATTGATGTCATGGTTATCGACATGCCCCAAATGAGAACCAACCATAAAAAAAATATACAAGGATAGCCATGAGATTTCTATGTATCCTAATCAAATATGCATGCCTAGGATAGTTGTGGGTTTTAGGTTGATGATTGATGAATTAAATGATGATTGATATTATAGCTCAAATATATGACCAATTGTAAGAATAGATGATAATGGATCATGATGATGAAGGATTTGATTATATTAGATAGAATATGAGGAATACTAATGAATAATGACATACTTTATGATGGTATATTATCTAACCTCAACCATTCCATGTGACTGAGCATTGCCTTCAAAGTCTAAAAAGACCTCAGACCAATTTAGTTCATGATAGCTTAGAATATGTACAGGATGATGAGGAAGATGAATGATGTGATTTTTAGTATAAACTTTAGTTGTTAGATAAATGAGTGGACTTAGATGTTAGACATGATAATTTTATGGGTAGATTTTAAGTAGACAAAGGATGGAAGTCTTGGAGAAATGATTGAATATTAGAGGTTAGACATTATCAAATAATTAGATCAAGCAATTTGACAAGTGTCAAGATTTGTATGATCAAATACATATGTGATGAGAATTTTGGCTATTATTAGGTCATTATCTTTTGAAAAAAGTCTCATCATAGTCTAATCAATCTATTTTACTATATAACTAGGTAGTATGCACCATGATACATGTATATAAACATAATGACATTTTAACAAAGCACATAGAGAAGGTAAACAAGTATAAAATATGAAATGATGAAATCTGTATAAGGAATCCAAAGACATTAATGTGGCCTTGGTGTCATTTTAACATCATTTTTAATTACACCCTTTATAAAAGAGACATGATGTTAAATAAAATAAAAGACTAATATCGAAAGAATTTAAACATATAAGATCAAACAAACATATCTAGATAGACAAGTAAGTGCAAATAAACAAAAATATAAAGACAAAAATAATAGATGAGTGACACAAAAAAAGTATTTACATGCAAACTACTTGATTAGTTCACAGTCTATTGCCTTGATGAAAGCCAATGGGATGAATAATTAGGGGATGATTTGATGTGATGATTGGATAGGATTAGTGAAACATGATAATATTATTAGGATCAAAGTTTGGAATTGAAATGTGATGAGGAATGAGATGGACCAAGTCTTGAGATGTTTGGTATGAGATATAAATAACAATTATGAGATGACTTTGGATAAAGATATGGAATGGTAGTGGACATAAAACAAGATGATTGAGATGTTTTTGGATTTTAGAATGTTTTATTTTCTAGGGGTCATTGTAATTTGTATGTATAAAAGGGGATTACTTGCAAAGGTAATACCAGTCCTAATAACCAAGATGAGGAATGAATATTTATGGAATGAATAATGGACTTGGATGATGCATAAAGAGCATGAGAGATGAATAAGAAATAGACTAAGGTTCACTAAGGATCATATCATGAGAGAACTAGATGTTATGTCATCAAAGTGTCACTTAGAAGATATGTCAATATGTGTTTTATAACATTTCTTAAGATAAATTATGTTTATTAAAAAGGTCAAGATGGGGAGAAAGGATGGACATAAGAAGATAAAAATCATTATGGCACATGAGAACTTAGGATGGGTCAAGATAATGGATATGATAGATGAGGATGTCACATATGGGATAGAAAAGGGATTTTAGGATGTGACTAGAGGGATGAGTTAGACTTTCCCCAAGTGTCAAGTTACATGTGGATAAATAATTATTTACCATGATGCCAGAAACTAGTTTTCATCACGGTACTTACCCAAGGCACTAGAATATAGTTTTTCACCATTGGATGAATGCTTTTTATTTTATTGATTTTATTATTTTTTTGACATTTTTTTATGTCATATCAATTTATTAGAGGCTAGAGAGATGAATTGATGTTGACATTTTTATAATCCTCATCCAACACCTACTCTAGAGAGGTGCGATGTTAGGACCATGTCATCACTGGAGGTACTAATGTCCTTATGACCTTGATTGAATCTTGAGTTAAATCCATTCCTACATCTATATCTAGTGTCTCCATATGCCATATGAGAGATAATGATGCCCAATATAGTAAGGTGTGGGATGGATGAGATTAAATCTAGGATTTGATGGTGTTTTGTAGAACTTGATGGTGTGATAGGGGATGAAGGAGGAGGACTAATAGTTTCTCACATCATTGGAGATTCTAGATGTTCTATATTTGGTTTTTTCCATATGATAAAATACTTTAAGATATCCAAGACTTTGTGATTTTTTTGTTATTAGATCTATTTAGTTAAAGGATTATTGACCATCTTGATAATACTTTGAAAAACTTTTTGACTTACTTATATGATTAGATTTTGACTGTCCCCTAGTGCCTGATTTTTGGCTTCACTAGAGGAATTTGAATTTTGACATAATTTATGATTATTTTGAATTTTATGATCACTGATAACCTTAGAGAAGTTTTCACTAGAGGAATATTCTTTTTAACTAGGCTAAATATTTGACTTGGCTTGATTTTGACTTATTAGATCAAAGTTGACTTTATCATTGTGTGACTTCTTAGACATGATATTAGATCCTTTTAAATTGGTAACATGATGTTTAACCTAAATAATATTATAAAAATGTGAGATCCTATTTTTCCTCATAGAGGGATGTGATTGAGTGATCATTGATAGGAAAAAGGTGCCTATGATGGATGAAGGCAAGGGAGATGGTGTGATGAGGTTAATGAGTGGTGGTGGGGAAGCATGGTCCTCATAAAGGTTCATAAGAGACCAAATTTTTAAGTCAAATAATACCTCCTCAATATCAATAAAAGGATCACTAAGGGTTTTTATAGGACATGCATCAAATGTATGGTCAAATCCACTCTAAAAATTATCAACTAATAAAGATTGTAAGAATTATATTATGACTTCATCATCCATGATTTAATTAAAAGATATACCTTGTGATTTTTTGACATTAGAGTTGGAGGTATACTAAATTTTTTAGGAATATTTATGATCTACAACATCAATCAAGGATTATTATTTTTACAAGGAATCTGATTTGAATGCTAATGTTAAACTTGATCCTGAAGTAGATAAGATTGGTGCTTACTCCAATTTTTAATCCATTGTAAATGATACAATTATATTTGAAGTTAATGTTCTAAGTGTGGCCATAAAGAGGGATTACTAGATGGAATCATTATACATAAGTTCCTTCTTCATTCTTTATTTAATGATGGAGGATTCAAGATGAAGGGACTTAAGAGAATGGGGGACTTGACCAAATGGATGAAAGGAGGATGATTGATAAGTGATAATATTATCATGGAGGGGTTCATGGAAGAAAAAATCATCAAGGATGGTATAAATAGGCTCATCATCACATAGGTATTTTTAAAATATACGTGGACCATTTAATATGGGTTTTATGTCTTGAATTTTATTTGGGAGGGGAAGGGATTGATCATGATCGATAAGGGATTCTTGGCATACCCATTCTTACTCACCTTCAGATATAGATTCATTTAATTCATTATTGACTTCAATGTCACCATAATTAATGAGGTCTTGGATTTTTTTTGGAATGTTATACATTGATAAATAGTATGCCCCTTGGTTTGGTGATATATAAATTGTTAGTTTTCTTTATACCAAAAGGGCTTAGGATTGGATAGATCCATATGAATTATGTGTGGATAGACCATCATGTTGACAATAAAAAGTTTGTGAAATTGGGATTATATTGATATAAGAAGGTGAGTGTATTTCCCCTTTTCACTCTTTGACCTAGATGTGGAAACATTGGACTTCAAAATACAAATGTTTTTGATGCATGAGTATTAGACAAGATTGTTAGGATAGGGTTCCATTTGCAAGTGTGAGAGGGGATTAGTGACTAATACAATTGTTAGATGGAGGGAATGAATGTGAATAGGTAGTATGAATACTAGGATTATATGGACATGAATGGGTATGTACTAGAGGAAATGTAAATTGGATAGGGTTGAAATCTACAGGAAGTGGGATACCCATTTCAAGGATCCATAAAAGGAGTTTGTCTTTATTGGTAGAGATATATATTTTAATGAGGGTAGTATCCAAATTTGTTTAAGAATCCATGGATTATAATTGTAGAAGGGATGGATATGGTGAATTTTCAATCCCAATCAATAGGTGAAAGGGGATTTAATGGAAATTTATAGGGATGAAGATGGGATGTGTGGAATTTTTTTAGATAAAATCTTGCCTTAGAGTGTTATGCTTTTATGAGATGTTATAATTTTTATAGGATTGGATATAATTTATAAAACCAAGTTATAATGTGAGATAGATAAACTTTGATGATTATAATTGATTTGAATAAATCTAATGACAATGAGCTATGACAAGCTATATGCTTCAATGGGGATTAGACTGGCCCAAGAGACATTATTTTGATAGGGGTTGACTTAATTTAGACTACATTAAGACTTTTATGATATATTAAAATGGGATTATATGAATTGGATGATGGGATTGCAATAAATGGATGATGAGACTTGATTGAAATCAAGATGATAAATAGGACCCTAATGTGTAAAGAGTTATTTTATAATATAGACGAAGATAAATGCATATAAAAAATGGACAAAGATACAATAGGGAAATGAAAAGTTGGATTATTAATAGGATATATCTCAACTAAGGATATGGGATAAGTTTAGTGATAAGGTGGATTTAAGATAAGATGATTAGTAAAGACAAGGTCAAGATGAGTGATGTGGTTTTTACTAGGATGAGGTGATATGTGACTTAAGGTTGGATTTTGATAGAGTGACAAGTTTTTATTAGGTCTCTAAGGATGATTAGGTTAAGTCAATAAAAAATGGATGATGTGGTTAGACATTAGACCAAGAGGGTTGAAATAATGACCAAGGTGAGACTAGATATGATGATGGGGTAATAGGGTATGACTAGAATAAGAGGGGACAAGGTGATAGATGAATAATATGAGACAAGATGATAATTTATACTCTTAAATTTTCTTTTTTCATCTCTTATTACTATTATTATTGTTAATCAACACTAATTTTGCCTAATTCATCTAATTTCTTCCATAGTCACATTATTATTTGAATTCTAGTCATTTATCTAACACATCCCCTTTTTTCCCCTTATCATACTAACCTTATTCTCATCCCATAACTTGATTAAATATTATAATCATAACACTATCATGTCATTTTCCATATAACCAAATTTACTCATTATTTGTGAATTTTAAATTCACTTCTACCTAATTCCCACCTACCACTATTGTATCTTATAAATCCTAGGTCTAATCCTCATATAATTGTCTTATAATCATCATTATGTGTCCTAAATATTCTCTAGAGTCTTTTTATCTTTAGAAGACTCTACCACCTTCTCATTATATATAATTATTCATTTCTAGAGTCTTCTAAGGAATTTAAAATTCCTTAGAAATCTCCCTCACTCATATATATATAACCAATCCATCCTCCATTAAAAGGAAATATTTGAAATCCATAAATACATAACAATAACAAATGATAAATATCCTTTATGTAAATATTTTGAATCCATAGTCTAGTTGTCCATTAATCACTCTATTATCCATACATAGTGTAAACATTGTGATTCTACATTCAAGCAATCTATTTTGTCATCTTGGGAAAGTATTATCAACTTTGGAGGTAAAATTCTTGTGTTTTTTTAATTGAGATAGTCCACTACATGCATTTTTATTCCATTTATCCCAATCTCTAAGTATAGAGTATGGATTTTGAGTTGGATTTCAGTCATTGGTTTATTTGTTCATTTGCTTGTGACAATTAAATTCTAATTGCAAATTTTTATTATGATAATTTGGGTAACTAAAGCTCATGGACTATATCATCTTGATCCATCGGTCTCCCTAGAATGCATCCTTGCTTAAGCTACTCTAAAATTTATGAATTTTTTTCTTATTGACATCTCATTATGATTGGTTCCCATTAGGGGCATGTTGAAAATAGTGATACCATCATTTTTTATTCATGTGCATATATATTTATCAAGGGAATCTTAAATTTGTAACCCATTACTTGCATAAATTTTTATATATCATCAATTATTCTTTATCTATCATAACCCCTCTTTCTTCTATTCAACCATCCTGATCCTCATTTCATTTATCAAGTGGCCATTTATCTCATTCCTTCCCACATGTCCCCTTGAGGGAGCATAATGTGTACACTAATTTTACTAATATCCATGAACATATTTATTCTTTTAAATATCATTACTCTTTCCACTTAATATAGTCACAATGCCATTTCAAAGAGGAGAAAAATGTATACACTTAAATTTTCTCACCTCAACTCTTATTATTATTATTATTATTATTATTATTATTATTATTATTATTATTATTATTATTATTATTATTATTATTATTATTATTATTATTATTATTATTATTAATCAACACTAATTTTATCTAATTGATAGGGTATCATTATACCTCTCATTTAACCAATCAATGAATTGGTGTCATTTTATACTAGGGCCAGTGTCTAAGGCTACATGTAATGAGATCATTGGATATTTGAGTTTATAGTTATTTTTTTGGGGGGGAGGCTTAATATATATCCTAAGGATAATAAATAAGATTCTAATTCTATATTGTAGAAAAGTAAATATGGAAAGTTTGTCTAATTTAAGATTTCCTATGGCATTCCTTGTTAAAGGATTCTTTAGTTCACAACATCAACATCCATAGCTTAAACATTTGGCATAAGACATTATGATGTCCTCACTCAAATAACCTAATTGGGTAGGATATAGTGATATTTTAGAATGTGGGAATGATGTATATTGTCACTTAAACCACTTCTTGATAGATTATGAATATGGAGATGAGTTAACGAACTTTAATTTATATGACATTTAAAGACATGCTCTTGTATAAATAAAACTCACTTTCATTGAATTAAAAAAACCTTTGAATTAAATGGAAATAAAATTACATTAAAAGGAAATTCACACTTTTCTTTGAAAAGAAAACTCAGACTTGCATTGAAAAGGGAATCACACTTTATAGCAAAATGAAATAACCCTGAATTAAATAAATACACTTTAGAATTTAAACTAAAAATACCAATTTATCTTGATCTTCAGAGAGAAGTGTGACCTTTCTCCTTCTTCAAAATAGGAATAACTTTAATTAATAACGAAAAGGAACACTAAACATTATCTCATTAAAAGACCATATATAGATTCATGAAACTCTACTGGAATACTTCTAATTTTTATTACTATTTATTCATTAATTCATCTCCTAGAATGAGGAGATATGTATTTAAAGCATATCTCAACAAATATTCATTGAATAAAAATTTGGTGATCTAAATAGACAAATCCACTTATTCAAAAAAGAAGATCTAAGAATCAGATCCCATGCTTATAGGGAATCATTCAATATATCAACTAACAATAGATGGAAAATAACTAGCATAGATTCAAATATATTGTATTTGATTAAAAAAAATATAAGTATACTTATTTTCAAATCATTCTAAACTATTAATTTTAATAGTAATGTCTAAAAGAAGATATCTAAATATGGAAAGTCTATATATACACACTAGATATCTTTGGAGTTACTATCTTGATTTGTAAGGTCCATCTGGACATCTTTGAAGCACGTCTAGGCATCTTCAAAGAACTGATGTATATGTCTTCAGAGCATCTTTAGAGCATCTTTGGAGATACATATCTTTAAAGCTCGATGTTTTATTCATTAAATCTTCAAAATTGTCTCCAAAAAGGATTACCAAAACTATTTTATGTCTTCTCAAAATGATCTGACCATAGAGATGTATTTTTATATATAAAACTATGCTCATTTCATCCAAGTTAGACACAAATAACAAGATAAATAATAAACAATGTATCACATACAAACAAAGGAAAATTACACTTATTTCCTACTTAGATAAGACCTTAACTATTAAATTCAATGTAATATATAACCAAAAAGAAACACTTATGGACATTTTATATTAGATATAATGAGCTATATGGAATGCTCATCATTTTTCACCCACAGTTTACCTTTTAAAAGTCCTCTTTTAGACTAGTGGGATAATTATTATTCAATCCAAAAGTCTAGATTTCAAATGTTGACTAAGATCATAAAAATAAAACTAATGGCCCAAATAATAATGATTTTTGGGTAAGAATATCAAATCTCTTACCACTATATGCATCCATGTCTAAAATTCAATTTCTGCCTGATTGTGCCCATTTTTCTAGGGAGATAGAGGATAAAGAATAATGGGAGGCCTAAATCTCACTAAAATCCACACATATAATATTTATTCATCAAATATTTGATTGATAATTTGAACTATCGCCCAATCTCTTTGAAGGCTCCACTTGATGGTGGTAGGACTCATAACTTCCCTACATTTTAAATCAATAAACAAAGTCTCAGACCTAGCTATACTTGCATTGATGGAGTTGGTAGAATGCTAGCTCATAAAATATTTGAAAGCTACTACATTTTCTCTCAATAATTCATGATATTTATTTTTCATATACATATGGTACATAGGCTTGAAAGCAATAAGGAATTTATAGACCTCTAGAAACTAAGGTCTCATGCATAGGCCTATAGTATTCTAAAATTCAAGGAATTTATTATGTGCTTGCTCCCATATTGTCTAATTTATCATGGTATAAATTAAAACATGTAATTTTTTTTCCCACATAAATAGGTTCACTAAAAATATAGATTTGTAACCCAACAACATGTTACAAAGATAAAATACACAAATTTCACCTTGTCTTTCTATGGTACTTTTTAGAAAGACATCCATAAACATATGTTCATCCTTAATAACATGATGAAAAACAAGATAAATCTACTATATTTCCATTCATAAAATTATTAATGAAGAAAGAGAATCTAGAAAGAGGAAGGTTTTTTGTATGATAACATTTTTTTAGAAATTTCATAGATTATGAATGGATGTCTGAGCTTTCTGTAGTTGTTGCTAAGACTCAAATTTAATCTTAGAATTTTATTATTCAAAATTCAAAATTTTATGTTTATATTTATTCCAAACTAAAATAATTTCATGAAGTGGTAAAGGGAAGGAAGGAATAGCCCTTGCAGGTCCTTCAGTTTGTATAACTATTTCACTAGTTTCCCTCTACATAGCTTGTAAGGAACCTTACAACTCTGTAGTCTGAGTGGTTAGTTATTGAATGAAAGTATGTTTTTGAGAAATAAATTCATTTTTACTAGCAATATAATGTTTCAAATTATTAATTTAGTATCCTTAATAGAAATAGAATTTTATAACCTAGCAATTTGAACATCCTTATTTACAATGGAATTCTATAAGGTGATCATTTCATGAGACTTAGAAAATAATTGATTATGTATTATAGTATGATAAACATTAAATACTATAATTATTACTTCTTGTTCCATAAAATAAGAAAAAAAATCTTCATATCTTCTTTCTAAACTAGAAATAGTTTGATTATTACCTTGTAGTATGAACTGAAGATAATCCAACTCTCTTTGTTGTTACCAAATGGTTTCTTCATACTAGGATAGAGTCATGACATGTTGTAACTCCTCTTTTTCATGAGTAGGATAAGGATAATATGGAACTTCTTCTATAATTGGATATTTACCCTTATCAACTATAGAGGGTAAAGGTCTTTCTTTTTCTTTAGCTATAATTTCTTGTGAAAGGGTTTCTTCTTCAACTACAATCTCCTGTGTAGGATTTTTTTCTTAAAATATTTATTTATCATCTATAGCTTATATGGGAGAGCTTAAAATTCCCAATATTTTGGTTGCCTATAAATCTCCTTCTTCTTCCTCTTAAAAAATTAGTTAATGACTTCATTAGGGTTTGACTACTGGTGTAGTAAGGTTTTATGATGAAATCCCCATTTTTCTTTTTGACCTTCAACACAACATCTTTAGAGCTGAGGGTACCAAAGATTGGAATTATTATATTTGTGTTGTTTTACAAGGAGGAGAAATAATATGTGGTTATCTCTTACCAAATTTTTTTGAGGATTTTCATAAAAATGAGGACCAAAATTTTTCTCCCTTCAGTTTTTATAAAAAATGATGTCAACAGATGATGTCAATCAAACCATGATGTCTGACTAACCTAGTTCCCCTTTTTAATTTCCAAGTGAAATTAATTATATCATGTTGAAGAAAGGATACAAGTTTTACCTCATATTTTTGTTTGATGGCTCCTTTCCTTAAATTAATGAGAAGCCTCATGGTATATCCACTAACACTAATGAATTGGCCATCACAGGTAAGAAACTTCATGACCCAAAATAAAACATTATGCCATGGATTTAGTAGATTATCTTGCATTATTCCTCTCACCATACCTTACGGTATTTTTTATTACTTAGGATGGAACTCATTTCCATCAATGAATATTTAAATTAAATCAACAAAACTTAATTTATCAATAACAACCACACCCTCCTCATTAATTTCAGAGAGTGCACTGATCATAGAAGAATCTACTAGAATATGCTCACCTCTAAAAATATAATGATCCTCATAAAAATTTCAAAAAATTATTGGATAATATTTTCATGAAAACCTTGAAATATTTTTAGACAATTCATCCATCCTACCATCTAAAAAAATATCCCTAGCTGATTCAGCTTGTAGCAACACATCTACTAACTTTGGTTCACTTTTATTCTTATTACCTCCCATATTTAGAGATATTTACAATAATCTTGAAAACCTATTTTTGTGATGAAAAATTGAGCTCTATTTTCCCCTAAATTTTGACTAACTATTATCCATTTTTGGCATGGGACTGACACAATGCAGAAGGACCATGGCGTGGAGTTGATAGGTGGAGAAGCACCATGGTGTGGAAACTATTGGGCACAAAAGGACAATAGCATGGAAGAACCAATGTGGGAAGAACCATTTAAAGGAGAATAATTCATGAGGAACCTAAGAACAGAGGACTTAGAATGGAAGTGAAATACTAGGGGAGTACATGCGAAGTAATAAGAAATTGGAAGAATGACTCATACGGGTCACTCTAACCTTATTTATAGGAATTTTTGCACTAGATTGTAAGGAAAGGAACACATGGCCACCAAGATATAACATAGATCATGGATATATGGGTGATGAGGTTGGGTCTTTAGGAAGAACCAGTTGTAAGTGCCATGACTCTTAGTTTGTTATGAGTCCATGCACCAATTCTTCATGCCATAAATGAATGTAAAACTTGGTTAGGGAATTTTTTTTATTAAAACCATTATTTTAAAGTATTACATGGTTGATGGGGAGATAGATAAATGGAAAAATGAATTATGGTATGATATTATAATGCACTTTTACTTAAAGAACAATATATGAGATAACAGGTTTGATCAAACTTATATTATGAATAACAATGGTGTGGAATAAGGGTGTAGACTTATATATGTGTTATACCATATATTCTTGTCTTTTCTAGTTAATTAATGCTATTATAAGAAGATGGTGATCTGTGTAGTAATAATAATCAAACTTAGAAAAAGAATCAAGGTAATCTATCTATGCATCTTCCTTGTTTAAATTACATAAAGAGAAGGATATGAACATGCCATTAGAATTGTGCATCAAAACCTATAGGAACTGGTATTATGATGCACACTTTGGGTGAGTACGTGAGACTAAAACCTCATGTGAAAAGGCCACTACACTAGTTGGTTAGACTAGACTTTAGTACTAGAGCTAGAACTAACTAAAAGAACACAATATTTTGGTTCCATTTTCAAGACTTGAAACACTTAAATCATAGTCATGGAAAAATATTTAATCATATTATGCTAGAGAACATAGAATAATGGGTTACTAGTGCTAAAGATAATTTTATAGTTCATTATCTTAAGCCAATAATCTCCACATGATAGTGGATGGAGTAGAATATCAATAGTCCATTTTATGAAAACTTCTTTACGAGGCCTCGGTTCACTTACATGCTTGGTTGATAGCATATTCTTAAGGATGATCAAACAATATTAGTAGGTAGTCTTAGATGATATAATGACAAAGGGCTTTAACATGACATGGAGGGCCATGGATGTGAGCAATCAACTTTTGGTGGAAAGGATTTTTGAATAGATACATTTTGGAGTACACTTTGACCACCTATTTATGCCTTGAACAAGCCAAGTTCCAAATCCTTCGAGAACCACATGGTCACTATCTTAATCTTTTAACTTTTGAAATCAAGAATTTATTTATTGATATTAGACTATAAAGTATACCAATGGAGGGCTAAATCCTCTTATGCATGAGCCACACATTTAGAAGGAGAGAATAGGAGTTGAAAAAATATTATGGTTTCAAAGTGATAGCTAGCTAGTATATATTATGGAAATAGAAGTATGATTAAGCTTGACAAAGGATTATGGGAGTTAGTAGTGTGGGAAGAGACCAAGGGAACTCAAGGAGTACTATTAAGAGCCACATGGAATTGAAAACACATGAAGACCCTATCACTTTAGATCGGTATTCTATGCCATTTCTATCCTATGAAGGAGAAACAAGCTAGATATCAAGAACTAAGGAACCAAGTATGAACAAACCAAGCTACCCCAACATAGTGCACACTCGTGACTTTGAGTTAGATGGAATACACATTCAAAATTGGGATATAGGTAGTTTGGAATCAAAAGTTGAAATGGTAAGGGATATTGAAACTGAGTCAATTGATGCTCATTTATATTTAACACTATCTTTCCCTCTTTAATGGAATTCTATGGCATAATTTGGGATGCCTAGTGGACATATCCCTCAAGGGTACATGCGCAAACTTAGTTAACTAACTAGCTACTATACCCCATAACACAAGCACTATTACTAAAAGTGTTGAAGGAGGACTAGGTGGTGGTGTAGGAGGAAGTGGACTCCCTTCTCAAGGGACTAGAGCTGGGTGTTCCCAACAACCACCCATTTAAACACCTCAACCAACTATGGTCTAATACAATATGACATTACACTTACCTAAATACTGAGGGGTAGATAATGTAGTTGAGCATGTACATAAATTCAAACTAATTTAAAGGGCATGAGGCATCACATCTTCTAAATATAAGGCCACATAATTTGTAACTATGATGCTAGAGTGTGTGCACATGTAGCATTATAAGTTTGAACCTCAACAAGTAGTGGTCAACATTGATCATCTTAGAATAGCATTCTTACAAGAATTTGACATTCTTAAAGTTGAGAAATAAAGTACAGCAACATTGAAGGACATAAATCAGGGACTTATAGAGAGCATATGTGAGTATGATGTAAGGTTTAAGACCTTTATTTCTAAACTATGATTTGAAATTAACACTTCTTAGCACACAAAATGGTTTATGGGAGGACTCTTACTACCTTTTTGATGAACCTTGTCATAATGGACCTTCACTAACCCACACGAGGCTTTCAAAGCTTCTCTCCAAGCTAAAGTGATTAGAAGCATTAACATCAAGATTAGTCCCTTTATGGAAGCACATATATCCTCTATGTCATCATAACTTGATAAGCTGATGACCAATAGTTCACATGAAATATGTAGTGGTGTCTAGTGTACCGACTATGAAACTAAAGGCCATACACAAAGTAATTATCCATGTAATAACATCCATTTAGTACTTAAATAAACATGTGAAATCTACCATGAAGAACATGAAGTTTGTTCTTGTCCTCTTCTACAGTGAGCTATGCACACTAAAGTGTCTAACTATTTCACTATTTATGATGCTTACACTCATGACACTAATGACTACCATTTTATCAATGACATCCATAGAGGTTGATCATGTGGTATGTGTCAAACATCAATAGCAAAAATGCAAGATAATGGTGGATATTGTGGATGAGGAAGAGGGAGAGGATGAGGAGGTGGTCATTTTCCACCCAAGACTTGTTAAAAATGTGGATCTATAGACCATTATCAAAGGGATTTCCCAAAATACTCAATGTGCAATTTTTTTAAAAAGGATCACTGACTGAAAGAGTGTCCTTACTTTTATGCAGCTATTACCAAAGAGCAAAATGAAAAGGGTGCTGGAATGATTAAAATTAATAAACCATAATGGTGTGTATGCCAAACTATACCTATAGTTTAATAGTTAAACATTGCCACTTGCAGTGGGGGATAGACCCAATTGATAAATAATCCAATCAAGAAGGTATAATGAGAAGAACTATAAGCTAGAAAGTACCTTGATGTTTAGTATCAAAACAATTTCCTCCAATAAATGATGATACTTATATGTGAACTTTAGGGAGAGATCTAGTTACTCAAAGATAATGATGTAACACAACATGATACTATGTAAAGGGAAGTTGAACCTTGACTTGTGGTGTATGATGACTTCCAAAAACTATGCAAGCATATGATAGATGAGGATATTATCCTATAACTCAATTCTTGGATTAAGAGTCAAGCCTAAAGACCAAATTAGGTTTACCCCCACATCATTAGGCAAAGTGAAGATCATTGTTTAAATCATGCTCAGTGATAGGACACTCTTAGTTCCTCCACCCTCTAGAGGATATAGAAATATTGGTTAATGTTTCCATTAATAGATGGGTAATTTAGGACATACTAGTAGATATCGACATAGAATTCAATGTCCTCACCAAAGATGCTTGGTTCAAAATTTCTAATCTAATGCTATAGCCTTCACCTCATGTCTTATTCATGGAAAATAAGACTCACGTGCACCCTATTAGGGTCCTCAAGAAAAAAATAGTTGGCATACTTGGAGTACCATTCAAAGTGGATTTTGAGGTTCTAGAACTAGCTAAAGTTGATGATTACCTAACTCTATTGGGAAGACCTTGGTACTATGAGAATAATTCAGACTTGATCTTCAAAAAGTGCTACATTAGCTTTGAAAACACTGATCAACATGTTGTAATCCCACTAGATCAAGCAAAAGGACCCCGTTATATATATTCCATCAATGTTGATAAAGACATCAACCACATACATAATATCACTACTAGAAGTGATGAACAACATGATCCCACCCTAGAAGGTATTTTTTTATGGATAGATAACTAGTCTATTTTTGATACTACAAGAAATGCTTATAGCTATTGGTCCCATGGTGACTATGATATCATTGGGAGGATGTGTAGCATCATCAATAGTCAAGAAAACTTCCCATGCCAGCTTCCTAAACATTACAAGTTTGTTTGACTTACTAGGTTAGTAATGAGAGGGCCACTATTAGGACCACTACTAGAAAGACTTGATAAATCCCCATGATAATAAAGATAAGTGTAGATAAGTGACTTTTTCCATCACCTCAAATAATTTTATGACACTAAGAATGATTGGATGAAGTCATTATATCACCTTTTTGATGGTACCACCATAAGGAGGTAGCATAGCCATAAAGAGTGACTTTTATAATAAGATCAAGTACATTTTGATCTACATCATATATTACATTATGATAATAAGGTCAAAGGAATAATTAGTTATAGTGGTGTGAAAGCACCTAAACCTCACATTGAAACTTGTGAGAAAATATGGAAAAATGAGGAAACATACTTACTAGAGTATTTATGAGTGCATGCATTCTATGAAAATTTATGAACATAGGCATGGGCATGGTATATTCATAAAGAGTGAAACATGGTTACTAAGTTCTGATAGTTACTAAAGGATATCATGAACTTAGTACTCTCCTTTTCATCACCAAGGATGGACTTACACCTCACTCTTTGGCCATGTGTGAAGCAGTTCTTATAGACCCAAGTCCCATGGAGGAGCATTTGAGGAATATCGATTAAGACCCTGAAGAACCTTTACATTTGTTAAATGTGCCTTCAACATATTGAGTTCCTATGCCTGCACTAGTTCTTGATGAAGACCAACATGAAGAGATTCACCTGGGAAAGCAAAAGCTTGTCTTTCAAGTAGACAAAGGTGAAGGATCTACTTCATTCAACCCCCTATGAAACCATTTATATATTCCTACATAAGTTGGAATAATAACTATTCAAGACATAAGTATTGATATGGAAAACCCCTACCATGGACCTATTTAGACTTTTCAATGCAACATCAACTCAGACCAAGAACCAAAGACAACCATAATAAGAAATTATTGGGCTGACACAGAGATTATAAAAATATTTGAGTTATTAAAGGAATATCAATATGTCTTCCTAAGTAACTATAGTGAGATGAAATGTGTCCACCTATCCTTGGGGAAGATGCACATCAATCTAGTTTATGGCACTTGACCAGTGAAAAAATGCCTATATAGGATGAATCCTAATCTCTGGGCATGCATTAAAGAGGAGATTGATATTATGATATGATCCATGCTACAGTAATCACTCCCATTATTTAATTTGAGTGGGTCAATCCCATGGTAATTAGTATAAAAAAGGATGGAAGCATCTGTATCTATGTGGACTATCAAGTGCAATGCATTCTGTGTATTAGATCCCTTTCCAAAACCATTCATAAAATAAATCCTTGAAGGTGTTACTATTTGTGAAAAATAATCTTTTATAGATGGATTCATAGGGTACCATCAGGTCCAAATAACTAATGAATACCATCTCAAGATAACTTTCAACATAAAATGGGGATCATTTGCCTATACTATTATTCCCTTCAGGTTGAAAAATACCCTAGTAGTATTTTCATGATTAGCAATTGAAGATTTTAAGGACTTCATCCATAAGTTCCTCTAAGTATATTTAGATGATTGAATGGTATATGATTTGGTCAAAGACCAATGTGCTAACCTCAGACTTATGCTTGAGTGATGTTAGGTCTTAAAATTTTCATTAAAACTAAAGAAGTGCCTATTTACGACACCTTTTGGTATGCTTCTAGGGCATATTATTTATGAGGAGGGAATTTTGGTAGACCCAATGAAGGTATCTATTATTATTCTCCTTCTAGAACCCAAAAATTAGTGCAAAGTCCATGCCTTTTTGGGCCACATGAGTTATTATAAGAAGTTAATTTGCATCTATGCCAAGATTTTCACACCCCTAGAAGATCTTATAAATCATAATAAACAATTAATATGGGCTTGCTCTTGTAAGGAGGCCTTTGAAAGACTCAAAGAAAAGTTGGTCGCTACTCTTATTCTATAATACCCTGATTAGACAAATCCATTTCATGTTCATGTTGATGTATCTGGCATGGATGTTGGCATGATTATTTCACAACCAAGTGAAGGTCACCTAGATCACCCAATATACTTTACTAGTAGGAAGCTCACACTATATGAAAAAACTATACTACTATGGAGCGTGAGGCATTATCAATGGTCTACACTTTGCATAAGTTCAGACAATACCTTTTAGCCACTCTTTTATTTTTTATATATATCATGAGGCTTTGAAGTCCTTTGTTAATAAACCATTACTAAATCAATGGATTTATCATTATATTTTACTATTTCAAGAATTCTAGTTTTTAGTTATGGTGAAACCTAAAAAGGCCAACTGTGGACTTGACCACCTATCCTAGATCGATAATGGAGAACCACCATGTGTCATAGAAGATGTTCTCTCTGATTTACAACTCTTTTGTATAACATAAGTGCCTAAAGGGATGGAAGATATTACAACATTTTTACCACTGGTTCCATGCTTGAAACTCTCACCTCATATGAAAAAAACCAACTCATGGTTCATGTTATACCTTTTCAGCTTATAGCAGGTGATATTTATAAAATGGGTCATGAAAAAGTTATTCAATGTTTTGTAATGCAACATGAGTATCCTAAGGTACTTCAAAAATTTCATGACAGTATTGTTGGAGGACACTATGCTGGAGAGACTATCGTGTAAAAGGTTCTAATATCTAGACTATGGTGGCCAACTCTCTTCGAAGATGCTAAAGCATATGTTAGGTAATGTGACATTCATCAACATGTAAGCAAACCTAACCCAATAAATGCTATGCCTTTATGAACCATCCCTTCTTAATAACCTTTGAAAAGTGGGATATTTATTTTTTTGGTCCCATCACTCTAGTGGGATGATGAATGGGTTCTTAATATATTATTACAATAACTAAATACCTTACATGCTGGGCTGAAGTTGCACCAATGAAAGATTGCACTACTTATACTACTATCTAGTTCATATGAGAGAGAATAATAACTCATTTTATATGTCCCCTAAGTTTCACTAATGATCATGGTACTCACTTTTTGAATGAAAAAATTCACATTTTGTAAGCCAAGTTCATGATCACACACCAAAAAATAACACCTTACCACCTGCAAGCTAATGTAATTGTTGAGGCTTTCAATAAGATCCTAGGTACCACTTTAACTAAAATATATAATATTTCTGACATTGATTAGGTTGATATGGTATTTACAGTACTATGGGCTTACTAAACTACCTATAAGCATCTCAACAAAATCATGCTATTCAACTTGGTGTATGGTAAAGAAGTAGTCTTGCTAGTAGAGTTCTTGATACCATCCCTCTATATTGCATGAATATGACACATGGATGAATATTCATCATTTAAAGCATGTTTAGACACTTTAATGAAATGAGATGAGTCCCTATTCCTCATTCATTGGATCCAAGATGTATAGAAACACAAGTAGAAGGCATGGCATGATCACCGTATAAAGAACAAAATCTTTTTTCTAGGAATTAAGGTCTTATTATATGACTCTAAGTTTTTGTGCCACCCTTGAAGGCTATGCATCCATTGGGATGGCTTTTTTATAATACATATAATTTGACCTACTAGAGCAAGTTTATTACAAAGGAAGGATGGTTATTTCTTCTTGGGGTAATATAATGGAAGTTGACTTAGGTTGTATTTCACTTTGGACTAGATGAAGTTTTTATAATCAATAATGCTTATGCCATTAGTTTAGGATTTACTACTTTCAATAAAAGTGTTGCCTTTATTTCATGTCAATTTCCCTTTCTATAGTTTTTTTTTTCTAATTTTTTGTTCTTTTCATGAAAGACCATGACATGTTTTAGTGTGGGGTGAGAAGTCAGGTTCAAAAAGGAAAATGTGAAAAGCATGCAAGTTTATTATGTGCATGAATAGCATGGGCACACAATTTATTAAGGATGTGTAAGGTACTAAAGGCATGTGAGCTATGTAAGGCACGAAAGGGGAAGGTTCCCACCATAAGTTGGAAATTTAAAAGATATAGTTGTCTCCCACCTCACAAAAATCATAGGACACATCTATCACCCACTTCCAAAAAATCCATGAGATAGGATGTGCCATCAATATGATGAGGTTAGTTATGGAAAGAAGCATGCCAATGGTGTGATGGTACAATACCTTTAATACATTAATTGTATAAAACAAGTATCCAAATATGACATCCATTAAAGATCAACACAAAATAATATGAAGTGATGTGTGACAAAAAAGGCATTAATGAGGGTAAACCCCTCTTAGAGCCTATAAATAGGCAAGTTAAACCCATTTCATACTTTACCTTGTATTCATTTGTAAATTAACAAGATCTGAAGATCAAATCAACTACTAGAGTTGATAAAATCAAATCCTAAGCAAATCAAAGAGTTTTTCACATCCTTAACAATCCATGAAGGTCATTACCAAGTTGAGAAGAGAGATTCTAACTCTGGTTCAGTGGGAAAAGCTTTAGTTTCAATAGTTATAGGTTTCAGGTCTACCATTAAAGGGTACTTAAGCTCAAAAATATGAAACATTATTATAAAATACATATTCCTTTAGAAACATTGGATGGTCATGAGTAAACCTTTAGGGTCCTTGAAGGGTAATGCAACCTAAGAAAAAGGCTAAGAGACTTGAGACCTTTCCAACAATACCTAAAGAGGTTGAGGTGAGCAAAAGATACTAGGTCCCAATTAGGGAAGAGGCCCTAGAAGAACAAGCACAACACCTAAAATAACAAGTAAAAATCATGAGAGGAGAAGATGAACAATGCACATAAGAAGAGAAAGAAATAATGGTGAGAAAAGGAAAGTAGGAACAGATGTCTATGGTCTAAAAGGCCCAAGCATCCCCACCCCCATATTTATTTATTTAAGAGATGTAATATCCAAATTTGGTGTTGCACACAAAGAACTAGGTTTCCAAGGTCTCTAATTGCACCATTTTTCTTATAATCATCACCAACCTAGGAATGAGGTTGTGCTATAGAATGATTATCAGGTGGAGACCACCAACACTAGGAACCAATTGGTGTATGACCTCAGTATCTTTAACTAGCTAGATGTTATAGGATTGTTCTAGCTTTTCAACTTGACCTATTTTGGTAAGCCCGTAGAGGTAGTTTAATTCCTCCTTTCACACATACATAAGGGCTACATCTATTTCACTAGATAAAACATGAAGATTACCCTAAAAAGAATTAGTAGGATCATGGGGATATAGTTCTTAGGACTAAGTGTAATTGATGACTTGGATGACACTAAGGAGATATAGAAGACCACCATAGTGCTAATGTATTAAAAGTAGGGGAATGCTATGCACATCAAAAACATACAATATCCTACCCTCCAAGTTTTAGTTTGGATCATCTTGACCAAGATCAGAGGGAATGATCAATGGAAAGAGGTGGGCATGGTGCACCTCTACATCACTCACCAAGTCTCATAAGGGCTAAAGTATAACTGGCCCATGTACTTTTCCTAGAATATCAATGAAAATGTGTAAAGTGCTCATAAAGAGCCAAAATATAGTTTTTCATGGGGGGTGATCCTAATTTTTTTATTTTTTAATGAAATTGGGGTGTCAAAATATAGTTCTAGAGCACTTAAGTGGGTTTACCCTCTAATACATAAGTCCGCCACTGAGCGCTACAAGGTGTTCACTTGCCCTAAACACATCACCCCATTTATAAGTTTAAGACGAAGTACTAGTTTGATGGGATGAAGGTGGTATTTGGGGATGAGTGGTGCATCCCCAAAGACCTACCCTCTTTGGCTATAGAACTAGCATAGTTTTTTTTAAAGAAACACTTATCTCTCATATGGATTAGAATGAACCCATCTAGAGAGATTTCAACATGGATTAAGATACCTTATGCCTTATCCACAAGGTATTTCATTGAATATATTAATTATATATTCAATGCACATCCTATCATTTTTTATGTTAAGAGGATAGATGTATAGATTCACACTCTCTAAAAGTTATATGTTTATCTAGGCAAGAAGGCCTATGCAGAGAGGATGGAGACAGACTTGAATGAAATTTAAGTTAAGAAGACTTTGGTCAGGGAGAAAATTCATAATTTTATTTACATGTTTCACCCCCATAAGAACCCATAGGGTTAATACCCTAAATAAAAAATACCTCCCACACTACCTTTGAAGAAGAAGAAGTGATCGAATATGGGTGCAAGTACAAGTGGGCAATAGGCCCCCCCAAAAATATAAAATACTACAAAGGTACAAACCTTTAGACCCACATCTTCCCATCCCTCCACACCACCTCCACCTCCATCTTTCCCTTCACCTTCACCACCTAATCCATCCCCATCCTCTCCTCACACTTCTCCATCCCATTCACACTCTATGCCTCCACACTCTTTGATTCTCCCACCTTCATCTCCTCAAACCACTCCCCCTATTTCTCTACCACCTCATCCTCCACCTTATCCACCTCCACCACCATCTCCCCTAGGTATTAATACTTCAAGAGTTTCCCAACCTCATCCCCCAAGGAAAACACATTAACAAGAAGTTCCTTAGGTACAGATCCATAACTCAGGTTCAGATTCTGAGAGAACTCCTTCCCTAGTATGGGAAGAGAATGATGCCTTTGATAACTCCCTAATTAATGTTAGAATACCTTATAATGATTATTGTGAAGAAGAAAGTGATATGACCATATATTTCCATGAGGAGGCTGAGCTTGAATGAGACCCTAATAAGGGGAAGGGACCAAATGAGACTTCTAAGGGACATGATGAAGGTGAAACCATCAATACACATAAATGTTATCAGTTTGACATGAAATAAAATATGATCTATATTTGGGCACACTTCATCCCCAAGGAGCAAAATCTCAAAATGTGGAAGCAAGTGTCCTTCATAATTGACATGTATAATGAGTAACATGAGTTTTAATTCCCATAAGGCAACCTTTATTTGGGCCCAAATGCTCCATCACTACTAAAACCACTATGGGTAGATCCCAAAAAAATATCCCCTCTTATAAAAAGCACTACATTTTTGAATTTGGGCATGGAAATAATGCACTAGAATATTTTTTCAGATTTTGATGTACACATAACCAAATAGAAACATGCCAAAGTTGTAGGAATGTACAATAGAGAAGTTGTAGAGAAGCAAGCACTTGCCAAGGAAGTGGCCACATTAAAACAATAGCTCCAAGAGGCCATATAGGCAAAATTAAGATTATTAAACCTTTGAAAGATGACTTTTAATGAAGACCCAGTGTTAAAAAATGGCATAGCCCTTGATGAGGATGTCATAGGAAAGTTAGAGACCCTGGTGGAACTGCTACTCAAGAAATTCAAGAAGTGTCCCATGTCAAGAGATGAGGGATTAGAGTTATCTAAATAGTTCACCATAACCATTGATGTATGAAAGAGTAATTTAGAGAGAGTTGGGGAAGTTATCCCCATTTGGATGGCATTTTTTCATGGCTTACAAACCCTAATAAAGTCCTAGAGGCTTAGATCAAAGCTAAAGAAGACCTAAGGAAACACTTGACTGATGTTGCACTCTTAATAAAAGACCACATCAAGCATGCCAAAGCATTTAGAGATGTAGAGAAGATAGAGGATGATATTAATAAACATCA
Organism: Torreya grandis; assembly: GCA_037957365.1. Classification (NCBI taxonomy): domain Eukaryota; kingdom Viridiplantae; phylum Streptophyta; class Pinopsida; order Cupressales; family Taxaceae; genus Torreya; species Torreya grandis. The sequence goes on from JARHVA010000681.1 coordinate 4,293,380, forward strand.
TCAATATCTAAATGTAAGTTTTGTAGACCTTTGAGGATACGTTGAAAAGGAAGTCTCTATGTTTAAAGACATCCAAAAGGATGCCATTACATCCCTAGATGAATGGGTCAAGAAGACTAGTAAGACTCTAACCCAACCCAAGGAGATAAATGCATCAAAAGAGGCTAGATAAGGAATAAATATGAAGGTTCTCAAGGAATTATCCCATTGGGACAATCTAAAGAAGGAACTTAAGTAGAAGGGGCCTAAATATTTGGAGGATGCTAGCTCAACTTGGTCTAGGACAGACTAAGAGGGTAGTATTAGTTGATATTGGCCTTTGAATTTTGACTAAGTGTTATCCCTTTTCGATGTGGGACTAGCATGGCATGGAAGGACCATGCCACATGAAGACCATGGCATATATATGATAGGTGCATAAGTACCATGGTGTGGAACCTAATTTGTGAAAAAGGATAATGGCATAGAAGAACCAACATGAGAGGACCCAATTAGAGGAGAACAAGTCATGAGTAACCCAATAATATAAGACTCAAAATGAAATTGGAAGACTAGGGGAGTGTATGGGAAGTGGGAATTAGTTGGAAGAATGATTCATATGGGTCACTCTGACTTTATTGATAGGAAGTTTTGCATCATCTTGCAAGGAAAATAACACATGGCCACTAAAATATAGCATAGATCATGGATCAAGGGGGTGTTGAGGCCTAGGTTTATAGGAAGAAATAGTTGTAAGTGCCATGACTCTTAGTTTGTTGAGAGTCTATGCACCAATTATTCATGACATAAATGAATGTAACACTTGGTTAGGGAAAAACAAGTATAAATACCCATGTTGTAAATTATTTCAGGGTTAATGGGGAGATAGATACATGGGTGAATGAACTCTGAAATGATATCGTAATGCACTTTTACTTAAAGCATAATATATGAGATACCAGGTTTGATCAAACTTATGTTATGAAAAACAATGGTGTGGACTAAGGGTGTAGACTTATATATGTGTTATACCATATCTTCTTTTCTTTTCTAGTTAATTAATGCTACTATAAGAAGATGGTGATCTGTGTAGTAATAATAATCAAACCTAGAAAAAGAATTAAAGTAATCTATTCGTGCATCTTCCTTATTTAATTACATAAAGAAAAGGATATGAACATGTAATTATCACTATGCATCAAAACCTATGGGAACTAGTTTTATGCTACACATTTTAGGTGAACGCATGAGACCTAAACCTCATGTAAAAGGGCCAACATAATAACTCATTATGCTAGAATTCAATGCTACAGATGGAACTAAATAAAATAACCCAACATTTTAGTTCCATTTTTGGGACTTGAACCTAGGTCTCTCGAGTGAGAGATAAGTATCCTAACCAACTAGAATATAATAGAACTAAAATGTTGGGTTTTTCTATTTAGTTCCATCTCTAGTGCTAAATTATATCCCAATAAGCTATCATACTAGCCCTTTCACATGAGGTTTAGGTCTCCTGTGCTCACCCAAAGTACACAGTGGAAGACTAGTTCCCATAAGTTTTGATGCATAGTGATAATGACATGTTCATATCCCTCTATGTAATTTAAACAAGGAAGATGCACAAATAGATTACCTTGATTCTTGTTCAAAGTTTGATTATTATTGCTACACAGATCACTATCTTCTTATAGTAGCATTAGTTAACTAAAAAAGAAAAGAAGATATGGTATAACACATATATAAGTCTACACCCTTAGTCCATACCATCATTCTTCATAACACAAGTTTGATTAAACCTGTTACCTCATGTATTATGCTTTAAGTAAAAGTGCATTATAATATCATTCTAGAATTCATTCACCTATGTATCTATCTCCCCATAAACCATGTAATACTTTAAAATTAGGGTATTTATACTTGTTTTTCCTTGACCAAGTATTACATTCATTTATGTCATGAAGAATTAGTACACAGACTCTCAACATACTGAGAGTCATGGCACTTACAATTAGTTCTTCCTAAAGACCCAAGACACAACACCCCCTAGATCTATGCTCTATGCTATATCTCAGTGGCCATGTGTTCCTTTCCTTGTAGGCTGGTGCAAAACTTCCTATCAATAAGGTCAGAGTGACCCATATGAATCATTTTTCCAACTACTTCCTACTTCCCATGTACTCCCCTAGTTTTTTGCTTTTATTTTGAGTCTTATCTTCTTGGGTTCTTCATGACTTGTTCTCCTCTGACTTTGTCCTATGTTAGTTATTCCATGATGTTGTCCTTTTAAACCTAATATGTTTCATATCATGATGCTTCTATGCCTATCAACTATGTGCCATGGTCCTCCTATGGCATGGTCCTTTCACACCGTGCCAGTCACACACCAAAAAGGGACAATGCTTAGTCAAAATTTAGGGACCAACAAGATTAGAATTACATGGGGTATAGAGGAAGGAAAGGAAATGGGGATGTGATGTAATAATGAATAGAAACAAAAATGAATAAAAAATAAAAGGTTTATGATGAAATTATAGCAATAATTATCACTGAGCACTTTAGAGCATGCAATATTTGATAGGAAAGAATTTTTTGGGTCACTATCAATGATGTGGTGTGAGGGTCATAATTGGTAGAACTTAAAATAATATCCACATTGATTTTTTCATCAAGTCATATATTTTTGAAAAGGTTCTTTCAAAATAACTTCAAATTAAATTTTGAAATTCAGAGATGGTACCAACTTTAATTTCATCCACATGGTATCATAAGAACTTATCCATTTAAAAAGTGTTGTCCACCTAATGGTCATACATGCAAAACATAAAATAAAAAATGCCTAACCTTTTGGGAAAGAAGTAAAACTATACCTTTGTTGTATGGATCCATGTTTATCTTCTAAAATTGTCATGTGTCCTACAAGGATAAACAAGTCTGAGAAGATAGGTTAGTTGACAATAATTCATGTTTATTTCAGGAGTTTATTCTAAAAAGTGCCATTTCTAGTTTTCACCTTTTAGTAGTTTTTTATTTTTTATTTATATTTTATAATTTTTTAATTTTGAAGAGAGGAGAACCACCATCTACTAGTTTTTAACACTCCTTTATTGGATGTCTACTATAAAGATCATTTCAACTTAGTGGAAGAACCAAGTTCTTCTACAAGGTCAAATTGGTCTTGATTCCACTCAATGAATTCTTCCTTGATAAGAGATCTTTTATACACTTTAATCTTGTGACCATTGACCAAAAGCATCCTTTAGTATGATTAATTTGTCGAAGTTGGATAAATCCATTAATGTAAATAGTTTTGATCAAGTATGGCCCTAACTATCTCATTTTATGTCTACCTTTAAAATGTTGGAATTTAGAATCGAATAGAAGTGCCTAATCACCTTATTAAAACTATATTTATCTTATGTGAGTATCATGTCACTATTTTCTTTGTTTCTAGATCATGTTGGTTTGAGTGAGTGCATCCATTCTCAATTCATCTAGCCCATTTAGCTACATAATTCTTTCTTTATGTGCTTCATCAATATAAATTCTCATATCAAATATTGTCTTCAATGTCTACAATTCAAATTTTATTGGTAACAAAAGTTTCTTTCCAAAAATAATTTCATATGGAGAGAATATTGTGGTAATCTTCCATGTATTATATGCCCAAACTACTTCAGGTACTCTATCTACCTAATATTTTCTATTGTTGTTCACTATTTTGGTCAGAATATTTTTTTAGCTCTTGGTTAATGACCTCCACTTGCCCATTATATTGGGGATGATATGGTGAGTATTTCCTATGATTGATCTGATATAGTTATATAAAATCCTTGATCATGTTAGACATATATTGGGCCCTTGATTAGAAATAATATATCTAGAAACTCCAAATCTTAACATGATTATATGATATAGTAAATCAGCAACCATTTATTCCCTATAAAAGGTGAGTGCCTATACTTCAATACACTTAGTAACATAATTAATACATATTAAAAAAAAATCTTGAGATGGTGGGTCGATTGGTCCAACAAAATATAAACCCCATTTCTCAAATGGTTCTAAACTTATTTGAATATGGAGAGGCATTTTTGAGGATACAACAAGCGTACCCATATTTTGGAAAGAATCACATTTCCATACAAACCTTTTTACAATATTGTAAAGAGATGACCATTAATAACCTACACCAAGGACCTTATGAATGGTTTTTTTACTAACTAGTTTCTTCTTCCAAGTTTACTATGTCATGCTCTGATGATGCCAAATACTTTATCTTCTTTGAACCACCTATGAAGTACATGATCAAGTCAAATTTTAAACAACACGACTTTAAACATTTGAAATGAGAACTAGCTCTAGCTAAATGTTTTATTTCTTTAAAAGTAAAGGAATGAGGAAACTTGCCTATTACCATGTAATTTTCCATGTCTACAAACCATAGGAAGTATGTAGATATAGAAAATAGTTGTTCACCTGGAAAAGAATCCTTCACAAGTTCATCTTCACCTATAGTGACCAATCTAGACAAAAATTCAGCAACAACATTATACTTCCTAAGTTTATCTATGATGATGATGTCAAATTATTGCAACAACAATAACCATCTAATAATTCTCCCACCTAATACTAGTTTATTCATTAAGTACTTAATAGTTGAATATTATATATAGATAAACACCTGATAACCAATAATTTAATGTCTAAACTTATTTATAGAATAAACAATAAAAAAAATCCTTTTTTTGGTAGTGTAGTTTTTATCTATGGGAGCAAGATTCTTACTGAATAATAAATGGCATACATTTTTTTGTCCTCATCTCTTTGTCCTAGAACTACCCCTAGTGCATTATTAGAAGCATCCATATCGATATGAAAAGGTTTTTCCCAATTAAGTCTTTTCAAAATTGGAATAGTCATGAGTTTGTTATTTAATTTTTCAAAAGCTTCTTAACACTTATCATTCCACACAAATTTACTATATTTTGTGAGCAAAGAAAACATAGGTGGAACTATTTTGCTAAAGTCTTCAATAAATCTTCTATAATATCCTACATGACTGAGAAAAAATTTAAAATATATTTTTGTTTGAGGAATGGGAAGATTATAAATCACCTCAATCTTCTTGGAATCTACTTTTATTTCTTGAGAAGAGATAATATGTCCTAAGACTATCCCTTCATCAACTATTATGATACACTTCTTATGACTCCAATATACTTGGTGTTCCTCACATCAGGTAAGCACTTTACCTAAATTATTTAAATCTTCATCAAATGTAGTGCCATGGATAATGAAATCATCCATGTACACTTCCATGTAATCATTTGTAAGATCAAAAATGATGACTAACACTACTCTCTGAAAGATAGTAGGTGCATTTCACAATCCAAAAGGAAGGATTATATAAGTAAATTTTATCTAAGGGTAGGTAAATTTATTTTTATCTTGATCTTCAAGGGCTATTCTAATTTTATTATATCTATTGAACCCATCTAAGAAATAAAAATATTGCTTTCCTACCAAATTGTCCAAAACTTGATCAATAAAAGTCAAAAGAAAGTAGTCTCTCCTGGTGGATTTATTTAGTTCTCTATAGTCTACACAAATTCTCCATTTTCCATTAATTTTAGGCATAATAACTAGAGGTAAAACCCATTGACTATTAGATATAATATAAATGAAACCAACTTGCAATAGTTTTTCTATTTCTTTATTTATAATTTCTTTCAAGGTTGGGTTAATCCTCCATTGTGGTTATCTAACTAGTCTAACATATTTAGTGTAGATGTTATGGGTACAGACACTGAGATGTATTATTTTCATATCAATATATTCCCAAGTAAAATCTCTTGTGTGTTATAAAAATACATCAAACATTTTTAGTTCCTACTAATAAGTTAGCCAACTATTGATATTTATTAGTTTATCAAGTTAGATTGTAATTTATTTAGTGCCTGGAACAATGGAATTTAACTATTTATATTCACTTATCAAGGCATTCAATAGACATGTGTGTGGTAGTAGCATGTGAAGTGTAGCTACATCCTTGTAAAGGGTTTCACTTGTGGAGAGCATATTGTTCAATGGATAATGAAAATCATGTAAAAATGAATTCTACCCATTTTGAGCCCAGTCAACTATGGCTTGTTGGATGTCTTATGGACCAGATAACATGTTTGGGGAAATTATGGCATTGTGTTGATTCTCAGTAATGTATTTGAATTCCTTCCATTCATGATTTTTCATCTTTAGAGCTAAGCTTTCAATCTTTAGAGCAATGCTACTAGTCTTTAGAGCTAGGATATCATTCTTCGGAGCTAGGCTTTTAGACATCAGAGCAAAACTATTGGACTTCAGAGATAGGCTATCAAACTTTGAAGCTAGGTTGTCTTGATCAAAATATTATGTTATGAATTCCTTAAAATATTGGGTATGTTATTTGATAGTAACCATGGCCAAGTAAGACACACTCATCTAGTTTTATTCATGATGATCCTCCCATATCTATTTAGAAAGACCCATTGAAGGTCTAGAAAGTGATAAAATAGATATATATTTAGCATGAATTCTATTTTAAATGGTAATGTTTCTAGATATACAATAAATTTATGCTACAAGTATATCTAACCAAGATCTTCCAAGAGTGATTGGATATCCTACCCTCTTTGCTTTAGGTTTAAGGATCATAAAATCCATAGGATATTCCAAGGATTCTATGGTGACTGGAACATTTTATATGGTTCCTTTAAGTATAACAGTGGATTGATCTATCATTTTCAAGATTATCATGGTAGGTTGAAGCCTTATAAGAGATAAAGACTCTACTATGTTGATATTCATTATGTTGATGGAAACACCTATATCTACAAGCACATTTGGAATAGACTTGTTCCCAATTGTCATAGTCATAATAAGACTACTAGGATATCCATATTTAGGAATAACTATGTTTCCTACTAGTAAATTGGGTAATTTTCCTAGTTACCTAAATTATTTTAGGATATTGCTTCTTCCTTCCTAGTGCTTTGAAGCATAATCCTTTAATGATTTGATTTAACTTAGGAATATCCTTAATGGCCCTTAACAATATAATTTATATATTCATCTCTTTTAATATATGGATCAATTAAAAATATTCCCTAGGTTTTTCTTCCTTAAGTCTCTTAGGAAATGTAACAAGGGGATCTTGAATTGTGGTTGGTGTGTTTGTGCCTTCTACCTTGTTTTCATTTAGTTCTTAGACTACAGGTGACTCAGGAGTGGTTTCATCATTTGGAACTTAATTTATAGTAATGGGTGAATCCCCTACTACCTTTCCTAATCTAAAATAAACATTATTACAATCAATTAAATAATTTTTAGCATTAATTTATTAGTTAGCTCCATAGACCGGTTTATTTTTCATATTCTTAGGATTTTCCACTAGTTAGGAAGGTAACCATGGTTGGTTAACCTGCTACTTAATTAGTGGTGGATGAGGTTTTGGAGGAATCAAAGCCTACTATGGAGGACACCTTCTCTATGTTTGATATTGTTGATTTGACCTTTGAAGTGATGACTAATGTATCCAATGTGGTTATTGGTTTTATTGTTGTGCCCAAGGTTATGAAGGATTTTTAGGCACTCCTTACATCTATGGCATAAATTATTGATTAACCCATGGTTGTGGTTATAGTTTAATTCCCAAAATTGGTGGTGTGACTTGTCCAACCCATGGTGTCATTCATGGATTGGAAGGAAATCTTGGACCAAATTGATTTTTAGGTTGGGAGTATTGGTTTATTTGTCTTTGGATAAAGTTCACTTCCTCAACTATATATACTACTTATTTTAATTAGTTTCTCATGGTAGGAAGATGTTTTAGTTATTGGTATCATGGTATAGGTCACAACTACCACATAGTTATATTTTATCTAAAGGGTGATCTTTTACCATATGTTTGAGTTTACATCTAGTACAATATATTGATAATTATTTAGTGTTGGTGGCATTGGATTTTGATTTGAGGCCATCTAATGTGCATGTAAATAATAATAGAATATATATTTTTAAATTATCAAATTCTTCCATTAATTATACAACTTTAGATTATTTTCCTAACCTTGATTTCTTTATGTTAGGTCTTATCATGGAGTAGTTAGTACATAATGCTAAAACTTGATGAAAGGTTCATTTGTCAATGTCACCCTTTCCCATTAGGTTAAAAGATTCATGTGATTCATCATCTAAGCCTTTAAGATATATTGTCTTGATGACTCCCTTAATGAGTTGTTAACCACTCCAATTATGGGTAAATATAAACCTATCAAGGTAATCTTCTAAGGTTTCATATTCATTTTGTTTGATCTTGAAAAAGTCTTCTTTTCATCCACTGACTCTACAATAATCTTGTTTTTAATATATCAATAATATAGTTTCCATTTCATATTAAGTGCTTATGGAATTACCCTCAAGGCCCATGAACCATCTCATGCTTACATCCTTAAGTGTAGATGGGAATAACTTCAACTTTTTATTGTCTATGACATAGTCATATGTGTGGAAAAGAACCTAAAATTTGAAGAGGAACTGATCTAGATCTTCTAAGGATTTACCTCTAAAAGTAGGCAAAATGGATGGTGAGATATTTTTCATGGAATTTATATCATCAAGACCTAATTTTATTGGATAGGAATTTTTTTTTGTCCTATTGAGGTTGTCGATCAGGGTTTTCTACATGTGCATGTTTATTTCTCATATTTTCTTCCCAACTTTGGTTATCAATCTAATCTAGGTTCTCTTATTGGGTTCTCAACCTATGGTCTACCTCAGGAGGAGAATCTTTGATGGTGATTATATCTTGTTCTTGTATAGCTTGTGGATCAAATCTAACTATTCTAGAAAGGGTATTTTCAAGATCAATTCTTCTTATAGGGGAAGATGTCCTGAATAGGATTCTTCTTATAGGATTTATTTGTGAGGATGAGCCTTATTCAGGAGAGAAATTAGAAAAAGTTTGTATATGGATTTTAATTACCTTTCTCTAACTTCTCAATATTTATAGCAAGGATAAGATCCTCTCTTCTTATTTTATTTGGGAATCTTTAGAGATAAATCATCTATGAGAATCTCTTGGGCAGGTCATATGTCTAAAGAATCCTGTATTGTTTTGTGTTTTTGGGGTATACAAATGTTTTTTAATTTTACACATATAAATATAATTTAGGTTTCATTAACACTTATTAAGGATATTTCCTAAAAAATTATGCAGAAAATGATAAGCTATCAATATACCTCTCATTTAACCAATCAATTAATTGGTGTAATTTTCTACTAGGGCCAGTGTCCAAGGCTATATGTAATGATATCTTTGGATATTTGAGTTTAAATTTCACTATTTGGTGGGGGTTTAATATGCTATAATGTCTAAATCCTAAGGACAATAAATAATATTCTAATTTTATATTGTAGAAAAGTAAATCTATAAAGTTTGACTAACTGAAGATCTCTTATGGTATTATTTGTTAAAGTATTCTTTAGTTCACACCATCAACATCCAAAACTTATACATCTGGAATAATACATTAGGATGTCCTCACTCAACTTGCCCAGTTGGGTAAAATAGTATGATATTTTAGAATGTGGGAATGTTGTCTATTGTCACTTAAATTACTTCTTAATAGATTTTGAATATGGAGATGAGTTAACAAACTTTACTTTATATGAAATTTAAATCCATGCTCTTATATAAATAAAACTCACTTGCATTAAATTAAAACAACCTTTGCATTAAATGGAAACACATGTACATTAAAAGGAAATTCACACTTTGCTTTGAAAAGAGAAATCACACTTGTATTGAAAAGGGGATCACACTTTATAGCAAAATGAAATAAACATGAATTAAATAAATACACTTTAGACCATAAACTAAAAATAACAAATTATCTTGATATTTAGAGAGAAGTGGGCACTTACTCCTTCCTCAAAATAGGAACAACTTTACTCAATAATGAAAAGGAATGCTAAAATTTATTTCATTAAAAGAACATATACAAATGCATGAAACTACACCAGAATGCTTCTAATTTATTATCACTATCTATTCATTAATTCATTGATTCATGTCCTATAATGAGAAGGAGATACATACTTAAAGCATATCTCAACAACTATTCACAAAATACAAAATTTAGCAATCTAAATAGGCAAATCTGCTTATTCAAAATAGAAAATCTAGGAATCAAATCCCATGCTTATAGGGAAGCGTTGGAACCGCATCAACTAACAATAGATGGAAAATAACTAATATAGATCTAAATAGATTATATCCAATTTTACAAAATAGAAGTTACTTACATCCTAAACATTTTATACCATTACTATGAATGTTAATGTCTAAAAGAAGATATGTAAATATGAAAATTCTATATATATATATATATATATATAATAGATATGTTTAGAGTTACCATCTTGATTTTCATGATCTAGTTGGACATCTTTGGAGCATGCCTAGTCATCTTCAGAGCACTATTATACAAGTCTTTAGAGCATATTCGAAGCATCTTCAAAGTTATAGATATTCATAGCTTGATGTGTTCTTCATTGAATTTATAAAATTATTTTAAAAAATGATTGCCAAAACTATTTGATGTCTTCTCAGAATGATCTTGCCATAGGGATGTATTTTTGTATACAAAATTGCACTCATTTCATCCAAGTTAGACATAAATAGCAAGATAAATAATAAACAATGTATCACATACAAACAAAGGAAAATTAGACTCATTTCCTACTTAGATAAGACCTTAACCATTAAATGCAATTCAATATATAACCTAAAGGCAACACTTATGGATAATTTATATTAGGTATGATGAGATATATGGAATTTCTATTCATTTATCTAACACATACCCTTTATTAAAATTATCATACTAACCTTATTCTCATCCCATGACTTGATTAATTCTTCTAATAATGACATTACCATATCATTTTCCATCTAACCTCATTTAGTAATTATTTTTGAATTTTAAATTCACTTCTACCTAAATCTCACATACCATAACTATATCCTACAAATCTTAGGTCTAATCATCATCTAATCTTATTCTAATCATCACATGAGTCCTAACTATTCTATAGAGTATTTTATTCTCTAGAAGACTTTGCCACCTTCCCATTCTCTATAATTCTCCATTTCTAAAGTCTTCTAAGGAATTTAAATTCCTTATAAATCTCCCTCACTCATTTATATAAGCAATCCATCCTCCATTAAAAGGGCATCTTTGGAGTGTGAGGTAAATCCATGCTAATAATAACTAATGATAAATATCCTTTGTTCAAATCTTTTTAGTCTACTTGTCAATTAATCAAGTTATTATCCATACATGTTGTCAAAATCATGAGTCTACATTCAAGAAATCCATTTTGTCATCTTGGGCAAATATTATCAACTTTGGAGGTAAAATTATATGTTTGTTTGATTTAAAGAGTCTATTTTATGCATTTTTATCCCATTTAGCATAATCACTGAGTATTTAATATGGATTTTGGTTTTGATTTATTCATTGGTTTATTAGTTCATTTGCTCATGACAATTGAAATCCAAGGGAATTTTTTAATTCTAATACAACTAGATCACCTTCGATAAGTGTAGATAAATTTAGGGATGAGATAAAATTGTAAATAAATTTGTTTGTCTTATGAGAACCCAAATTTATTTAATATTTTAAACAAAAAATACCAATTAATACAAGCATAAGCCTCATTCATGTCCATCTTAATGAACATAGACGATTTCTTCCTATGCATCACATAATGAATAATTTAATGAGCTTGGATGATACATATAAAATCTATTATCCCATTATAAATCAAATTTGTTCCTATGAGATCAAGACTTCTAGGATAATCCTCAATATCTTGGCAATGATTTTTGTTAAGATATTATAAATAGTATTACACAAATAAATTGGTCTATAAGAGAAATAACTTAGTGCTTTCATTTTTTAAGATTATCATCAAAAAATTAGCGTTCCATTATTTTAATATACTTTTATTCCTCCTACATTATTCCATTGCCTCCTCCACATCTTTACCTATAATGTGGAAATTTTTATAGAGAAAAATGACTGGAAACCATCGGGCCTTGGAGCCTAATCCTTCACCACAAAAGCTATGAATTAAAGGGTTTATTGTTATATTATAAGATTCATCAACAAATCATTATATTCTTTATATATTAATCTTGGTATATTCTCCAACAATTCCTCTTGAACCACATAATTTGATACCTCTACTATTATGAGAAAATATTTAAATGATTTTTCTCCTTGATCATGATTTTAATTTTATTTTACCACTTGATCATTTCAAACAATAATTTTTTAAATACTATTAATATTAATTTAAATATTATAGATAAATGATTTTTTGTGTGTTTTTGTCTCCTTAGTTAATCTAATTCACTCTAGATTTTTTTTAGAAGACTTCTTCCATGTGTAGTATTTCCTACATCTCTATCATTAATTCATTTTTTTAAAAAAAAAAGCCTCACCCATCCCCTCATTCATGATTTTTTTTAACCATTCATAAGTCCACCAAGAGGACCTCATTTTTCTATAATAAATTACTAAAATTGTGTTCATTCCTCTTTTCAACCTCTTAGCTTATATTTTTCAAAAAATCTATCCAAAAAATTTCTTACTTCCCTTTTCTTTTATGGTACATCATTTCTATAAATTATATTCAAAGGGTATGAAAACCACATAAATTCCATCTTAAAGGGGATATATTAAATATTTTTTTGTATAAAACCTAGCTCTAAATTAATTAGCCAATGGTCATACTTGAAAAAATGTAGAATCTTAGAGGAGAATCTAATATTATCTAGCTACCATTTAGGACTAAGAAAAAACCTATACAATATTTCAAAGATGGCACTAAATCCTTGTATTCTTTTAATCTAGGTGAAGATCCCCTCCTTTTTTTTTATAGAAATTGGGATATTATTATCTAAAAACTCATTAAAATTAATAACACTTTAAGGAAGTAAATGTTTTCCCCCTTTCTTCTCTCTAACTTTCAAAATTGCATTAAAGTCTCCTATGATCTATTTAATTCTAGGGTGGTCCCTTTTTAGGTTTTGTAGATTTTTCCAACAACACCATTTTTCCTCATTCCTAATTGGCCCATGCACATTTGAAATAATGAAATAAAAATATACTTTTTAGGCTTTGAATCAAATGTTAATCTAATGAATATCTTGAGAGATAAGCATTCCTTTCATTAATATAGGATTCCAACATTATATAATTCCCATTTTAATTCCAATAGCATCCAAAACTACCATTTCACATAAGAACCATACCCCTCTAAAAACATTTCCACCTAATACTCAAATATTCCTTAGTTTATTTTAGTAATATGATATCTAACCTATTTTGTAATAAGCACCACTTAATTAATCAATTCTTGTTGGAGGAATTCAATCATGTGAGATTTTAACTTATGATTTTCATGGATTATTGGTGGATGAGGATTACCTTACACTCATAAACCAGGCATATAAGTCCTTATTATTTTCAAATTTAATATTATTTTTAGCTTCCTTTGGATTTTGGTGTGATTGGAATTTTTATTGTTGGTTTTTTATGTGCCTATATCTAGTTGGGACTTCAAGGTTAGAGAAATCAAAATTTTATTCAAATATCTTAGTATTTTTATTCTTAATATATGATAATATAACAATTATTTTTTATCTATTTAATGTAATCTCTCTTATAACCCCTATTTCAAATCCCACCAATGAAATTCCTTCCCATTGACCCATGATAAGTTGATATTTTTTAGCTGATTAGATGACCCTCCACCTTAAAATTTTACTTATCAACCTTCCATAAAATTTTTGGGTTTGCTCCCCCATTTCTTTTATTAAAAATAAAACTAAATTATATTGCAAAAATAATAAGGTACATAAGCTAATAATGCAATAAAATAACTGGAATAATTCACACTATAAAGTCACATTGGTGGGTGTCAAGAGATTACATCTGTACCCTAACACAATTTTAAAAAAACTAATGAGATAAGGAAAAATAGATATAAATCATAGCCACAAAACACAATCTAAATTAAAAATTATGGGTAATGTTAAAGGATGTATGAATACATGGGTCACTATTAGGATTATCACCCCATTTTACCTAGTCTTTAAAATCTAGTGGGTTTATAATATTAGGTACAAAAACTCAACCATCATTTTACTTATATTTGTCTTTATCTTCATCATTTTTTGGCTTGGTAGGATAAATAATAAGGGCCAAGTGTGGGAAATTCCTTTTTTGGGCTGTAGACCACTACGAGTGGCCAAAACCACCTCCTTCACCATCACCACTAGTACATACATTTCTTCTATAAAAAACACTACCACTAGCACCTTCATGCCCATGAAATTAAGGTCTCAAAGATGTAAAATGTCTCTAGGGATAACCACTATGGCACTATATACATGAAATTTTCCTCATCCATGACCCATGTCTATGGTCCCATGGGGGGAATAACTGATGGGGGAAGTCTTGAGGGGATCTGATAACTACATAGGGGGTACTATCCCAATGATAAAGAAAGGTATAGATATGGGTGAGCTTTAAACACACATTTTTAGCTTGATCTTAAATCTATAGCATAACTTTAGATAACACATTAATACTATTAGTAATGTAAAATAAACATTCTATATTATCTTGATTAAAATTAACATCATTTCTTCTCTTCCATAATTGAAAGAGAATTTAAGCTCAAAATATATGCCAAAATAGTGAATTTTTTGCAATAATCATGACTAAGTCCTCTAGAAGTTCCATATTTTAGGTAAATATCTTAGGATGAAGGGTTTTAAGAGTGTGTGAATCCACTACCAATTAGAATGACCAATCTTATAAAACCATAAAATCTATTTTAAGGATTACAAATTTTTGCACATAGAGAACACCCAGTGAGAAATACCAAGGTACACCAAGTGAGAGACAACAAGGAAGCCTTAATGGAAAATGCACCAAAATATGTGTGATTACTTTGGCTCGATGATAGTTATCCACACATGATCAAATATTATTCTCCAAAAAAATTCAATGTAATTAAATTTCCATTTTGAATTAAGAGTTTCGATAGGAAGGCACTTTGAAGAGAGTATTTGATAATCTAATGAGGTTTATAATGATGGACGGGGATCAACATGCAACTTAAAATAAATCAACCATATGGAGGGATTTTTCACACCAATATTATGGATATGGATATCAAATATGCATTTTGAATTTTTGAGATGGACATATGATCACTAGCTTATAGTTGAAATTGGTAGCATAATACATGTCAAGGAACTTAGTCTCTAGTTTGGATATAAAATAGGTCTGAGATCACTTTGATTAATGATGTAAAAATCCAAATAATTTTAACTTAGGTTACAAGGTAAAAGGGAAATTTATGATATGTAATAACTATATACCACCATAGGGATTGAGAATTGAGAGATATCTAAGATTAAAAACCATCACCATCCCAAATAAAACTTTTTTTGAGAAGCTCCCAAGCCTTCTAGATACTCTTACCCATAAAAGTACCATAATGGTGACATGGACTTGAGTGAGAAATTTTATTTTTAAGATTAAAATCATTACAAGATTATAGTTTTCATTACTATCCAAAGCAAGGATGATCTATTTAATACATAACATATGGCCTTAGATTCATTTATATAAAAAACCAAACCCTCCCAGGTACCTTAGCTTGAAAAAAACATCTCAAGATACCTGATGAAATCCTTGACTACCTTCAGAGTTTGCCCATATAAAACCCATAATTTGTTTTCTAATTTAGCATATACAACCTTGGATGGATCCCAAAAATGAGTAGTAACATGAGTAGTGGTAGGAGCCTTAGATAAAATTTAGAATTTTATTACTAATAAGAATGTTTTAGATATTTAATAAGATTATTATTTCCACCCCTTTCTTCACATAATATTATAGATTATATGGAGGGATTGAAAGTAAAATGGGATGCCCAAAAATTTAAACTGGTCTTCAAGTTGAATCTAACTCCACTTGTATTGAAACAAATAAGTAGGTAGGGGGGAGAGGGATTGTCTATAACATTGGGTTTTTTTCCATTGGATAGAAGAACCTAAATCAAAATAAAATACATCAATATTCCATAAAATTGGATATGGAATACTCATATTCAACTAATGTAAGGAAGGAATACTTGGAAAATTTATCATTAACCATTTTAGAATGGGTCTTGGGAAGAGATATACCTTTGACAAAAACTCTAGAATAGTAATTAGCCACCATGTAGCTAAAACCTTAAGTATCTAGCACATAGAGGGTAAAAAAAAGTGGGAAACCCTAAAAGATATATTAAAAGAGACCAGACAGGTCAAATTGAACCTCTTTAATGGTAATGCATGTGCCTACATCCTAAAAAATCATTTAAACTATGTTGAAAAACCTGGGGCCAAACCCTAAGGCTTGAATCATAGCTAACATGAAAGACCATTCAATTTGGTCATAAGATTTCCAAAAATATATATTAATGAAAAAATCCTTTTAGAAATACTATTGTCCCATTCCATTCTTTCTAAAATAACAATTATGTTTTCTAAGATGTGTCTACTACATATGAACGCTAACTACTCAAGGCAAACAATGAGGTGAAGAAGATATCTAACCCAAATAGAAATAGATTTATAAATAATTTTGTATGAAAAATTAATCAAATTAATAGGATGAAAAATGGTTATGAAATCCAAATACCTTGGTTTGGGAATGAATTTAATATTACCTTGCTTAATGTGATTACCTAGGGAATGGATTTGAAAGAATTTAAGATAGACTTTATGTAAATTTGGACACAATGTATCCAAAAACGTTTGATATAATTTATAGGGGAACCCATTATTACCTCAAGCTTTATTGATAGTAATTTTCATGATCATTTCATGAATATGTTCAGTAGATATGATCTTATCATGTGCCACCCATTAAGATTTAGAAAATTAACATGGAACCACTAGAGCATATTACCATTTAGATGTGGATGGTTAGACCAAAAACACCATAATAATGATCCACAAAGGTTTGAATAATATCAAGAAGATGTGTAAGATAAGAGTTATATTATAAAATGGATTTAACATGATTAGAATTTTTTTTGAAATAGAGGAGAGAAAATAATTATTTCAAAACTATATCCCTAATTTTTAACTAGTGCATGTGAACACAAACTTGAGTTCCCTGAGCTTGGTAGTGGTATTCCACTTTAAGCTTATGTTTCCATAAGGAATTTTTTTTATAGATATTCATTTAATGAGAATAGGTCCATCTCCTATGAAATATTATTAAATACATAATGTGATGTCATGTGGTATCTTCATAAAAATAAACAACTTTTTGGTCATAAATATGGAGAAAGTTTGTAGTCATAATGAAATCATTATCCCACCAATCAATCCAACCAAAAGTTCTAGAGTGTTGAAGGGAAATATGCCATGCTTTATTAATGAGATTTTGGGTTTGAGAGTGATTAAGGTGGGTGGAATTTAAGTAAATTTAGATTTATAAATATTGGATTTAGAAATGACCCACTATCAAAATTGATGAGAAGGTGGTCTAAGAATAACACATAGAAAATGACTACCATAGGGAGGGAAAAATTATTGGAAAGAGATAAAAAAATTATTCAACATTAAGAGCACAATCTAAATGTTTTTCCACTCTCTCAAATCCTCAATAGAAGTTAAACCATGTAAATTAGGGTGAGGTAGTTGGAAGGTGGTGGTGGTTGGTATCAAAGACACCAAGATTATTATGCATGTAGAAACATGCATCTCTTTTTCCATCACACCAATGCATGGGGAGAACTCCCTCATTATCCTCTAGTGATTCAATCATGTCAAAGTCACCACAATGGATCTAGTCAGCATATAGCAGTGACTTGGTGAGATAAATCCAAAATTACATTATTTCAACTTCATCATTAGAGGAATAAATATTGGCAATGCCAAAAATGTGGCCATTAAAGTTAATTAGGGTTAACACCAACATTTGAGTGGGGTATGATCCAAAATAAATTATATTAGGTGAAAGGGATGGGGAAATTAGTGATAACACACACCCACATCCTTTCTCATGTGTAGAGGAGAGAGAAAATATAGACTGTAACTTACTGCAAGAAAATAATTCTCTTGTTATAAAAACTAACATGTATCCCCTACAAAAAAATTTAATGTTGTGTTAGTAATCCCTTGAACATTTTATAACTATACTAACGTCAATTAATCTCTATCTTCATAGTGGTTTCCTTGTAGGATTCATGGTTATCTTTCATGAAATCATTTAAGTGAAAGGCCTACCACTTTTAATGTACATAATCTCCATATTTTAGTGGTAGAGGTAGATTACTCTCTTTGGTATAAATATTTAGTGTCAAACATGAAGAGTTGGTCTTGAGATTTTGGTTGTTTCACCTCATGAAAAACTTGTGATAGTTTGGAGACCATTATTTGGATCTAAGATCTAGATAACAAAATATTGATTTTAATGTGAAGATAATAAGAGTTGCCATAATTTGGTGGGTGGTAGTATTTGGTTGATTTTTGGATATTGTAGATATCACAATCATATTATGGAGTAAAATAAAGAATAAGTGTCCATTTATCATTAGATGAATCAGTAAGAAAAAGTGCTAGTATTAAGAGTAAAGTGCTACATCGATTACCTCCAACATTATCATCATACTCATCCAAGATTATGAGCATGCCTCAAGTAAGGGGATCCTCATATATATCCACTACTTATTTGTTATTTTACACTCCAAATAATCCTTCCTATTCATTTATTTTAAGAATATATTCTCTTATGGATAGCCATGTTTCTGTTACAATAATCCCTTTGAGATACCTTGCTTGCTCTTTTGATTTGTTAAGACCTCCAAGATTTAATTACCCTATAGTAGGCAAGGCATGGTGACAACTACCCCTAATAATCAAGTTGGGAGAAAATTTTCTAAGGTATTTGACCATGTGTTTAGGATACCAGATATATTCACTTTCACATAACATATGATTAGTATCTCAATGAATTTATCAATGCCAAGTGTTATAATGGGTTCACCTTCCTCATTTTATTAATTTCCTATTGCTATTTATTTTAATATAAGTCCTAAATGATAATTTATAGTGCTTCCCAAACTAGTATTATTGGGCCTTCCATTCACTTTACTAATAATAAATATCATTAATTCTTATCATCCCTTATTTTATCTTCACTAATAGAGGTTCCTATTTTATTGCCCATCCCTTTCAATTAAATTATCCCCATTTTTATGTATACCTCAACACCATAGATTACTTACACTCTACTCATTTCATAGGCCATATTATTACCCTTAACATCCCTATCAACAACTGAACAAGGAAATACTTCTTAAGATGATTGGATCAACAATTTGTAAATGACCAAAGCCAAAAATCTTGAGAATATATATCATGCAGAGCCTAAAATTAATTTTAAATTTAAAAACTCTATAGGAAGAATAAAAATAATAACAAAAAGGTTCACCCAAGATGACATCCTATTAGTCTTGGAAACAAAAGAGGAAATATTTCCAAAGGTATGACACTAAAGGTGAGGAGATTATAAATTCAATCCAAGACCACATTCATAATAAATTTATTAATATGGTGGATAATTCCTTAATTGAAATGTATGAATCCAATTTTATAGGTGGTTTGATGTATTAAAGTGTTTAAACAATACTTACCAGAGATCACCTACATGGAGATTAAGTTAATAAGAATTATCCTTGAGGTCAAGAAAGGCCTTTTCCTTGGATTAATATAATCTAAATGGAAAATATCCATGTGTGTCAAGGTTTTAAAATTCACATCAGTTTTTCAATTTAATAATGGTCAAAGTATATGAGTATTGTTGAATCAATATTGGATAATTTTAAAGATAAAATTTGTGAATACTTTAATGAAGTGAATATGCCCTCTCTATATCATAAATATAATGTACTTGTGCCTATTTTATAATTAATTGAGTTCTTGAATATTTTCTTAAATTCATTCAAAATAAACATAGCCAAAGATAATGGAGAAATAAGTTAGTAGGTGATCAATCTAATAACATAGGTTACCAAAAGGATATAAATAGTTAAAGTGGTCAAGGTACATCATGATAAACCTTTAGATATTCATGAAATTTTGATGAATCATGGATAAATTCTATTGAGAAATCCAATCATTAACATGGCCATAATAAATGAGGACTATCAGTTAATTTCTCAAGTACTACATGGAAAAAATAATAATTTAAGGCTTATTTGACTCTTAAAGGGACCATTTTGCATGTCTCTTGAGATTATGAGCTATTTTTAGCTATTTTATTTAAGGAATAGAATTTTTTATACATGTTTCAACTTTTAGTTTAATTTGATGAATACTAAATTTTATCCTTCATGCAAAATATTTTTTCAATATGATGCAGTGACTCATATTTTATTTAGGTACACTCACTGCAAATTTTTTTAAGGAATAATAATTATTGAGACAACAATATTTGGAAATATATTTGTATGTTTCATGATTTTGGCTAGTTTCTAATTTCTCAATTATTAGATTATTTATATAGGTATTTTAGGATTGTAGCATTCATTACACTAGATCTATTATTTATTTTGGATAGATTAGATTAAGAGATTAATTAATCTAGTCATCTTGATAATTATATTTGATTAAATCAATTTTTGTAGGTGAATGTGTTGTTGAAAAATTTGTTGTATTAGGTCATATTTATAAATGATATGTGTTAATGTGGGTTTTATGCACACTTCAAAAAATTTAAATGAGGTAGCATCTAACATTTTCGTATATCTATGGAATAAGGTTACACTCTAGAACATGAGTTGTAGGTATGATTTTAAATAACCACATGATAGAATAATAGGTTGAGCCTGTGTATTGTTTAACCAAGTTTTGTGGATAGATGCATGGGATCTAATAAAAATTAATCATTGGGTAAGTTGGATGGGTGGAGAATTATTCTAAGGTGTGTAGATCTCAAAGAAACTCAAAAGGGTAAAGAAGGATAAGGAAAAAAAAGAAAACTCTACATTCCTAAAATGTGACTTCTAAGACTATTTCTTTGGTGGACAAGTATCTCAAAGATGAGTGTTTTCCATTTTCAGTTATTTCACACTCATAAACAAGAATTATTAATGTCAAGGATAGGATATATAGGATGCTCAATGATCTCAACTAAAGTTTTATCTTCTTAGGTCTTTTATTTCACACCCTTTCTAATAGATTATAATTCGGACCAAAAAGTTGTCCAGGATAATTATGACTCGTGCCTAGATGAATATAACAAATGAGATACCTCTATGCATATTTGATTATAAATTCAAAATTTACTAACCTCTTAAACCAATTAAACCTATCAATCCTCAATTGATATTGCACATCTAAGATCAATATTCATTAATTAAAATGACCAGGTTCATCTCAATAATTTTCACACTTTAGAATTATTGAATTAATATAAATAAAGAAAAGTTCAATTTCATTAACATAGAGAAGGAAGAAGAAAGAACAAACATAGTTTTATGGAAATAAATCTTTTGATTTCTTTCTAAATATTGATCCAAAATGTCAACCCTTTGAAAAGAGGGTTTTACATGTATATAGATAACTTGGGGAAGGGGTCACCTCATCTTCCAAGCATAGAAAACTATGGTTACATCTTAAATGACTAGATCATAAGTCTCAGTTGCATGTCATAACTTATAGATACCTCAGACATGCAACATGTTCATGTCATAACTTATATATAACTTGGACATGAAACATGAGCATGCTGGGAGGAAGTAATTTATTTAATTACAACATGAAAGTAATTAAAACTTAAATATTCATTTTTAACTATTACATATAAAATTATATAAAAAATAGCCCTTAATTTTAGGCTAAATTGACCCCTACTTAATTCTTTTTAAAATTGTTGTTATAACTTCCATTATGCTTATTGTTGTAGACATGGTAACAGGAGATATAATTGGTGATGAATTTTTTTGGACTCAAGTTATAGTTTGATCTAAACTGTGAGGTAGTGTTGATGTATTTGTTGAACCAGAAGGGGTTGAAGTTGATGGCAATGTTGTTATTGGCATTATAGGTGGGGTTTAAGGAGCATAACTTGTAGGTGTCACTAATGCTACTTTATTATTTACATCTAAATCTTGATAATACTTATATACCTTAGAATTTTGTGTGATAATTAATTTCATGTCAATAAGATGAGGTCTAGCTACCCTAACTATTCATTCCATCAGCCTTGTATGCTTTATCTTGGTGGATTAGAAGCTAACCTAAAATACCTCTACCTCTATTTAATTCCTCCTTGTTGTGCTTAATTTTGATTCAATGTAATCTAAGATTAGTTTTTGTAAACTTTATTCGAAACCATCTAAAACTGGTTGAATCATTTGATCAAAGTGGTTTGAGATACCAACTTCACCATGTTATCACAGACTCATGTTAATTCAAGCTCACCCAAAATTTGTATTGCTTACTTTTATTTTCCTACAAGCTTATTCACCAAAGATTCAAAAGATGACACTCAATTCTAGGCCTCTTATATCTTGATGACAACCAAATTCAATGTGTTAACTACCTCTAAATGGGTCATCAGATATAGGTGGTTAAATTCTTTATTAGGGGTGTATAATACAAGGAAATTAAATTTATTTTTATCTTCTCTAAGAATCTTAAGCAATTTTTTTATTGAATTTACATGTAGAGCCAATTGAACTCTAAAAAAATGAATTGTACCCAAAATCGCATACAACCTAAGTGCTGCATTTTGTACATCAATCTCTATATAAGGGGGAACTTATATCACATGTTGTTGCTCTCTAATATTTTCTAAATCATCTTCCAATTCTTATCTAGAAAACTTAATTCCCTCATGGATGGATAGTACTACCTTATTATGGGTCTCCATATAGGACTTGAGGGCCTCATTGTATGGGGATTGACCCTTCTTCCTACCTTACTTTTTTTAAAGGGAATAAATTTATTCCCTTTCCTCCAAAATCAACATTATCCCAGAACAATCCTTAATATTTCTCTTTATGACCCTCTAGACCGAGGCTATGGCTTTGTCAAAAAGTGAGATTATAGTGTGAAGCTCAGTAATATTTAGATTGGGCCTCTTAGAACCCTAATATCCTAACTCCTTAGCCTAATCTGGAAGAGTGAGATTTGAAATATTTGATGATTGAGCTTATTTTTGTCTATGCTCCTTAGGCTCAATTTTAGGCTCAATGGATGGTTTGTGCACTAAGAGATAAATTATTTTGGACTATCCTATGTTCCAAAATTGTGGTATGGGGTGCACAACATAGTCTGGTTTATTTTTTGGGGCCCCTCTTATTTGTTACTACTATTATAGACTATACTGGTCTTGAAAAAAGGTAATGGTGAATCCAATTGGGTAGAGAAGTCAACTATTTGAATGATGGGTTGGTTGATAGCTATGGAAAAAAAAGTGGAGATTGAAAGAGTGGGAGCATAGGTGTATGTGATGAAAATAACTATGGTTGAAGGGATGAAGATTGAAGGAATGGAAATGAAAGTGGTAGAGACTACAAGGGAAATGGTTAAATAAGTATAAGTAGAAAATGTAAGGGTATGTTAAAGAGGTGTCAATGATGTCATGATGGTTTCCACATGAGTGGATGAATATCCTTGATAGTCTAAGTGATAATGACAAAGAGTGCAATGTGTTTATCCTAATATGCTTAAAGAAGGCTTGGTTGATCTTTAGAGTTTGCATGATTAGAGATGTTTAGGGATGAGTATAGTGTTTTAATCATGTACAAGAGGTCCCTAAGATTTTTTCTATGCTTTTATTTCTTATGTGCATAAGTGTAATTCATTTGGTATTCCATTATTTTCATCTAGACATTTTGGGTTCAATAGCAAAAAATCAAAGTAGGTAGTTTGATGACATCACCACTACCACGTGTGGATGAGTCAAGGGGAGTTGGTCATATGGTTGTGATAAAATTAGTCCCTAGTTTATTTTCACTAAATTTTAGATCATTCATTAAAGCACATAAAAATATATGCAAATTCAAAGTTGGGTTTCCAAGCAGTTTGATAGTGTTTTTCCATAGCCAAATTTGCATGAGGCAAGAAAGAGCCAAGTAATTAATTTGGTGATGGAACATATCAAACATGTGGAGGTTTTGGGATAATTTTATCATTTTTTTTTTTTAAATTTTTGTGCCTATTTCATTTTTATACATTTTATATCATGCTCCAAATCACATCAAAAGATATGCATGTGCAAAGTTGGCCTTCCATGCAATTCTTGACATAGTTGGCTCTATGAATAGATAAATTTGAGGAGGAGTTTTAATGTCATTATATATCACATTTGTGAGGGTTATATAATAATATTTACACATGGTTAGATTCTCATATATTAGGATATCATATGGTCCAAATCTGAAAACATGCAAGTGAGCAAAGCAAAAGATATGACTATGTAAAGTTGGACTTCTAGGCAGATAAGCAAGGTTCCCATTCTTAGTCATTTTTTCACAAGTTAAATTTTGAGTAAAATAAATATATTATTTTTATATAATAATTCAATAAGTATTGAGAGGGTGAAAAGTGTTTAATGTTTTACATTGAGTAGAGATAAAGAGCGAGCTTCTCTAAAGATCAACAGTGAGCGGGTAATCGTACAGATAAAGATCAATGGTGCACTTTAAAGACAAGAGGTCAAAGTGTTAATTGTTTAGAATTTATAAAGAGAAAAAAAATCTTGAAAATATTTATGTTTCATTTTTAATATAAGTATATAGGACACAAGATGTTATCATAGTGTTTGAGGTTTAATTGTGACCGTTTGCTTTTGAATATTTAAATTTGCAAAGGAAAAACTAGTGCTCTATATTTTGGATATATATTTTGATCTATGTATAATTTTATCATGGTGTAAAAATTGAACTTATATATGAATCAAATATTCATATATAAATATATATTTAAAGATATTAAAGTGTGTGTAGACATAGTTATGAAAGTTTAAAGTTGACTATGTGTTCATGTATATTTTATAAGTAACTCGAGAAGATTGTTTGAGCTTATTTTGATATCTCTTGATGAATTTTTTATTGAGTAGTGTTTTATACTCCATGAAAACCATATATGTGAATTATTAAGGTTTTACCATTCATATATAGTATGAACAATGCTTAAGAAGTTGACTATGTATTCATTCATGATGTTCTTGTGCACTAGTCAGTGTTTAAGTTATTTGAGCATACACACAGGTGAGAAAATTTGAATGTGATAATTTGAGGATGTATAAGGGGAAATAAGGAGTGGAAAAATGTAATTTAAATAGGTTATATGTTCTTATTTTTCTTGATGAAGTGCTAAATGGGTGAATAGGTCTCTGTGAGACCTATAAGAGCTACAACGGCCTATTTGATAGGTATAGTTGCTTAAGGGTGACCCATAGATACTATGGCTGACCTATAAAAATTTTATTAAAATATGTATTCATAAGATATATTCCTTAAGGGTTAAGGCATGCCTAATGGCTGATATAGATGATTGATAATCATGATTGCTCTCTATATAGTGAAACTAAATATGATGGTTTCTAGACTCGTGAGAGAGATTTGAGAGAAGCTTATGTGTGTGAATTATGGATTGAAGGAGAGGTAGAGTGACTAATAGATGATTTGATGAATAGATTATATTGAGGATTATTTAAATGACCTGTAGGTCATAGTTTTGTTGGCAAAATAGTGCTCTTACAAATTGAGTATGAGCGAAGATGAAGAGTGATAATCAGAGGTCCATCATTAGGTGTTAAAGACATTATTTCAAAGGTTTATGTGTTCTTAGGTGTTGTTATGGTATCTCAACATCTAGTGTGTTGCATCCTCCTTTAAATGTGGAACTTGTTAAAAGTCTAGTTGTTATGGTTACTCAAATAGACGTGTGATAGTACCTTGTAGGATCGTAGTCTCACTAAATAAGGGATTATAGTTCCTTGATTAGTTACAACTAGTATAAATTGGTTATTGTTATTATAATATAATATTCTAATTACAATTTATAATATTTTTTCTCCCCCAAGAGGGTTTCCCACATATGGCATGCATTATGTGATTGATCTTGCATTGTCTCTCTTGCTCATTGTTATGAATGATGTGTATGCTTCATAAATAATTATGATAATTAATTAAGTGTTTGTAAGGATTTAAATTGAATTTAGTTTATTTGGGACCCCCCCATCTGAGTAATTTTACCTCTAAAAATTAGTATCAGATCAGGTCCTTTGGTAAAGGCTTGATAGCTTTAAGGTGATCCAAAGTAAAACATGACTAGTCATCAAGGAGGTTTCTCTACTAAGAAAACACCAATCTTCAATGGATCTAATTTTCATTTTTGGAGTGAAAGGATGAGGACATACATTATGTCCCTAGGGTTTGATATATGGAAATATGTTATGGATGGTTATGTTTTTCCTATACTCCTCCATCTAGTGTTGTAGACAAGAAGCTATTTGATAATAATTCTAAGGCAACGAATCCCATAACTTATGGGATTATAGAGAATGAGTTCACCAAAGTAATATATTTTAAATATTATAAAGAGATATGGGAAAAAATACAGATAATTTATGATGGAGATTCAAAGTTCAAGCTTGTTAAGTTATAGACTCATATAAGGTAATTTGAAAGTCTCAAGATCAAGGAAGAAGATTCTATGGCATCCCTTTTGTAGAGAGTTAATGAGACTGTGAACATCATCAAAGGTCATCAATAGAATATTGAAGAGGTTAATTTATTCCAAAATGTATTAAGTTTTCTATCCCTCAAATTTGATCCAAAAGTATTTGATATAGAAGAAATTCATGATCTTACTCAGTTGAATATAAATCAATTTCAAGTCACCCTTACTGCATATGAAATGAGAGTAAATGATGATATACCACAAAATAAGAAGGTAACATTAAAAATATAGATAAATCCTAAGAATAAGTTCCAAGGTAATAAACCTAAAGAGGATGATATAGCTGACATTGATGAGGATGAACCAATTGCTTTGATTAGTAGAAATTAAACACAGGATGAGGGAAGTAGAAGCGTAAACTACCCTTAAAATGTTTCAATTATGGAGAGATAATACATTTTGCTTATAATTTCCCTCATAATCATGAAAATATTGGTGATGAAGATCATGGTGAAGGCCAAGATGAAGATAAAAAGTCATATAGGAATAAAGGATTCATAAAGTATAACAACAAAAAGAAGTCCTTCAAGAAAAAGAAGATTCTCTATACTAAAGAAGATTGTAGTTCATCAAATGAGAGTGAAGATAGTGAATTAGAATATGATCATTATGATTATGGTCCTATTGAAGATGAAGCTTTGTTCATGGCTGAATAAGGAAGTTGTTCACATCATAAGGTGTCTACTTGGAGTGATTCAGATGATGATAAAGATGAGGTGGACTGTGAGACTATATTGATGAATGATCTTGAAGAACTAAAGATTGATAATAAGATCAATATGAAGATGAAATATAAAATCAAAGACTATGAGGATCAATTTAATGTGTTTGAGGCAAGATTAGTTCAAGACTCTAGGGAGTATGAAGGTGTTGTCATGTTTCTTAATTCTAAGTTGGAATCTATGTATGAAAGTATAAGAGACAAAGAATAAGAATTCTCAAGGTATGCTTATGAGATTATGTATTTTAAAGATGAGTTAGAGAAATCTACAAGAAAGGTGAAATCATTTTTCAAGTATGATAAAAGTTATAATGATCTAGATGATCTCCTAAAGAGTTAAAAGTTAACTAGTGACAAATCTGGATTGGGTTTTAATGAAGATCCCAAAGTTGTTACTCAAGTTGACATGAATATAAATAAGAGTAAAGTGATTGTTATTTGAAGACAAATAATCATACATGAAATGAAGTTGCTAGTATAGTGAAGACAAATCAAATCAGATAACCTACTGGCATGAGGTATGCAAGATTCAATGGTTATTATTACACATGTAATCAATTTGGACATAGATCTAGAGAATGAAAGAGACTTGTTATAAATGAGTTTGCATGGGAGTATGACGGGGGACATCAGTACAACTAAGTGATAAAAATTAAGTAATTCAACTATCTTGATGTGGGAAACTTTGAAAACCATTGTCCATATAAGATTAGACAAGTTGAGTCCTCTTCAAAAACTAGAAGTTGTTTTGTTTGTCATGACAAAGGACATATCAAAATTTTATATCCAAACATGGTAAGAAAAATTGTGTTTCCATAAAGTATTATGGTGTGTTATAAAAATTGTGTTTCCATCAAGTATTATGGTGTGGTAAGAAAAATTGTGTTTCCATCAAGTATTATGGTGTGTTATAATTTTGAATAGAGAGGTCCCATTGCTAGGTTTTGAAAGTAAAGGTCTACAAGTTAGAATAGGTTCAATTAGGTTCCTAGAGTGTAATGAAGAAGGAAAGTTAACATATGGAAGCCAAAGGTGAAAAGTGTGAGTCATGATGTGTCTTCAAGTCCAAGTAATCTATCTACTATGGTGGAGAAAGATAAAAAAATCTGAAGAGTACCAAGAGGTCTCATTGTCTACTCATATTGAGAATGAAGAGATCAAGCTTAAGGAGAAGACAAAGATACTAGCTGAGGCTAATTATGAGGTATGTATGGATAAAAGTGAACATCTCTATTGATACTGAGCATGTATCATGCAAAGAACATTAATTATTTGTGCCTACTGATGAGGTTCCAAATTGCAAGGTGGGTTCTTTAGATGAAAAGGTATGTCATGAATCTTTGTTATCTCCATGTATTATCAATTCAATATTAGAAGAAAAGGATAATGTTGTGGTGTTTGAGAATGTTACTTATCTTAAGCCTAAGAAGAAGAAATAAAAGTATTAGATGACTAAGGAGGAGAAGAAATATGAGGAGTTATGGGAAAATCCTAGTTTCACATTATTCTAGGACATTGTGAAGTAGGGTGTCTCCACATATGCTTCTTAGGAGACATATTTTCTTGTGGAGAAATAATTTTGTGTTCTCAAGATGATAATTCCAATTAGAGAAGGTATTTGGATAAGGGAGAGCAATAAGATCATGAGCTTGTTCCAAAGATTTGTGAAGGATCTATAATACAAGATCAAAATGGGTATTTCCAAATGGAATAATGAGTTTAATGCAATGTAAATAAGTGTTTATTTATTAGAAAGGTTTGTGCACTTATTTTTTATGTGCACCAAGTGTTTTTATGGTTTAAAGGTATTATTGTGCCAATTGAAGATATTTTTGTGTGCTCTTGGGTTTCCCAGTTTGTGCTTAAGGGTAAGTAGGACTAAAATGGATTATAATAATTCAAGGCTCCCAAAGGTGTGAAGGATAAAATCATGTTCCATAAGTGTGTGATCGGTGTCTCCAGGTGTGAAATAAGTTTCAAAGGTATGCATTGACTAGAAGGAGGTTTGTTAACCTTATTTGTTTTGAGTTTCTAGGCTTTTGGGCTATGATAGAAAAGTGGTCTACCTTATGAGTTGAGATCTAAGTATTATTAATTTATTTAATGAACCAAATGGGTTTTCAAAACAAGATTCATAGAGATATAAAGGTTTTTGGTTTTCAATAAATTCATGTTTTTGTTAAGATGGAGGCCTAATTGGCTAGTAGGTTTGTGAAGGAATTATGTTGTAAAGGATGATCTAGGTAATGAAAATTGGTGTATTTTAGGGGGATATAAGAATGATCCATACATGAAGTTTCAGGTCTTAAAGATGTGTTTACTAAAAATTTTGGGCTCTGCAAGTTTTAGGTAGGGCTACAAGGATGATAGACATGCCTAGTATGAAGAAGAGTGCCCTTGATACAATTTTCATAAAAATCAAGGCATGAGTATTTCAAGGTCAATTATAAATTTATTTTAGTGCATGTTTCCTATTTGGTGAGTGGCATGAATTTATTTTGGTGGTCCTTGTGGTATCTTGAGAGAGAAGGCTAGTAAGCATGTGTGGTGGTTCTTCATGGTGTGTGAAGATCTGAAGATTCTCAAAAGGTGAAAATGGATTATATATATTATGGGGTTCCTTATCATATATATTTGGTGAGTTTTATCAATTTTTAGTATTTTTAATGTTCTTTCTTCATTGACTACAATGCTTAGTTGAAGAGAGTGTTGGCATGGAGAAAGAGGAAGTTTGTCAAGGCAAGAAGAGGTAAGATCAATGTAAGGGGGATTTTCTATCATATCTAAAAGATGGTCCTCTCCTATTGGTAGTTTTTATAGGTACTCAATATCAGTTTTTTCCCACTTTATCATTGTGTCAAAGGGGGAGCAAGTTCCTAATGTGAGAGTACTTGAGAAGAGAGAAAGAATATGAGATGTATATTGATATATTGATGGGTGTTGACATAAATGACAAGAGGGGATATTTTTGGATAGGTTTAAATGATTTCATTGTGATGTCATGATTATTTTTAGGTGAGTGTATGAAGAGACTTGATAGTCTAAGTGATAATGATAAAGTGTGCAATGTGCTTGTCCTAATATGCTTGAAGAAGGCTTTGTTGATATTCAGAGTTTGCATGATTAGAGATGTTTAGGTATGAGTATGGTGTTTTAATAATGTTAAATATGTACCTAATATTTTTTATATTCTTTTATTTCTTGTGTGCATAATTGGAATTCATCTGATAGTCCACATTTTTCATCTAGACATTTTGGGTCCAATAGTAGAAAATCTAAGTAGGCAATTTTATGACATCACCATTTCCACATATAGATGATTCAATGGGAGTTGGTCATACGTTTTTGATCATATTAGTCCCTATTTTATTTTCACAAAATTTCATATCATTTTTCAAAGTTCATCAAAATATATACAAGTGCAAAGTTGGGCTCCCAGGCAATTTGGCAGTGTTTTCCCATACATAGACAAATTTACATGAGGTAAGAAAGCGCTGAGTAAGTAGTTTGGTGATGGAATATATCTCATGTGTGGAAAATTAAAGATAAGTTTACCATATATTTTTTTAATTTTTTTCCTATTTTATTTTCACTAAATTTAATATCATGCATCGAAGCATGTCAAAAGATATGCATGTGCAAAGTTGGTCTTCTAGGCAATTTTTGACATAGTTGGCTCTATGAATAGATAAATCTAAGGATTCATTTTAGTGTTATTATATCTCAAATTTGTGATTATTATAGGATCATATTGACACATTTTTGGACTGTCCTATTTGAGGAGATAATATGGTCTAAATTTGAGAACATATGAGTGAGTGAAGCAAAAGATGATTGTGCAAAGTTGGCTTTCTAGGTAGATAAGCAAGGTTCCCATAATTAGTAAATTTTACACAAGTTAAAGTTAAAAAAACATAAATTGATCACATTTATCCAATAACTCAACAATTAGTGAGATGGTGCCAAGTTTTCAATGTTTAATGTTGAGCAGAGATAAAGATCAAGCTTCTTCCAAGGATCAACGACGAGTGGGTAATCATACAGATATAGATCAATGGTGTAAATTAAATTCAAGAGGTTGAAGTGATAGTTTTATATAATTTATAAATTAATAAAAATATTTAAAATATCGATGGTGTGTGTTTAATCTAATCAATTAGGACATGATATGTGAGCATAGTGTTTGAGGTTTAACTGTAATCATATGATTTTGAATATTTGAATTTGAAAATGAAAATATAGTGCTCTATATTTTGGCTATATATTTCAATCCATGAAGAATTTTATCATATTTTAAAAATAGAACTTGTAGAGGACTCCAAAGTGCATACATAAATATAGATTTGAACATCTGAAGTGTTTACAAACATACTTATGAGGTTAAAAGTTGACTATGTATTCTTGTATATTCTGTAAGTAACTCAAGAAGATTATTTGAGATTATTTTGATATTTTTTCCATATATCTTGTTGAATTATCTATTAGGGAGTGTTTTAGACTCTATAAGTACCATATATGTTCATTATCAAGGTTTGAACATGCATACACAATATTAACAATGCTTAAGAACTTGACTATGTATTTTTTCATGATGTTCCTATGTACCAAGTCAGTGTTTGAGTTGTTTGAGCATACACAGAAGTGAAAAAAGTTTATTGTGATAATTCAAGGATTTCAAATGAGACATAAGGAGTGGAACTATGTAATTGAGATAGGTTTTATCTTCTTAGTTTTCTTGATGAAGTACTAAATGGATGAATAGGTCTCTATGAGACCTATAAGAGCTATAAGGGCTTATATGATAGGTGTAGTTGCTTAAGGGTAACCCATAGATTCTATGGCCAACCTATAAATATTATACTAAGCTATGTATTCATATTATATATTAATTAAGGCTTAAGTCATAACTAATGGCTGACCTAGATGATTGATATTCATGATTGCTCTATATATAGTGAAACCAAATATGATGGTTTTTAGACTTATGAGAGATATTTGAGAGAGGCTTGTGTGTTTAAATTGTGGAGAGAAGGAGAGGTAGAGTAACTAATAGATGAATTTATGAGAATATTAGATTTAAGACTATTTTTATGACCTTTAGGTCATAATTTTGTTAACAAAATAGTGTTCTTGCATATTGAGTATGAACAAAGGTGAAGAGTGATAATCAGAGGTCCATCATCAGGGGTTGAAAACATAAGTTCAAAGGTGGATGTGTTTTTAGATTTTATTGTGCATCTATTATTCTATAAATGTTCTTAGCATATGCATATATATGGATGAAAAAATAAAAGTCACATATTATATTCTTAATAACATCAAGGTTGGGAATCCATAGAACCACATTATGCCTGTACACATTTCTCATGACTATATATAGTATCTATGACATCATATAAATATTTCCCCCTTGGGGTCTCTTATCCTTATGAAAAAATTGTTCTTTTAGGTAAGAACTAATGACTTCCCCCAATGCAAAGGTACACTTTGAAGTAATAAGTAGGTCCAGTAGGGGTACCCATTCTATATGTAGAAAGTAGATGATCAAGTGACCAAAGAGTCATTTCAATAATGCCATGCCTATACAAATTCCCATCCTAAATTAGGTGACAAGGATGTGATTCTTAATATTTTCTTTGATAGTGAACATCTTGCCTAGAAGAAGCCACTTCCCTAATGCTCTCTCCACATTGTTGCTTTTCTTCCAAGTGACTATGTTATGTAATTCAAATGTAACATAAAGGATAGGGAAAAATAAATACCTCATAAATGTTTCTTTGGAAATGTATGGTACAATTATGTTATTTTTGATGTAGTGTAGATAACCATCATCTGAAATTTTACCTTTAAAGAATAGGCCTCACAATAAGTCTATACATGGTATGACTTATGATTTGGAAATTGTGTAGTAAAGGTCATGTCACTTGAATGGAAGCAATTCCACTATAATTTGTTTCTCCTCTATCGAGATGTCTTATTTCAATGCAATTGAATCAATGTTCTCTACAACCTCCCATAGAGCTGAGTAATTAGAATAGAGGTCATCAGACACAATTGTGTCAAAATACATGTCTAAGTATTTAATAGAGTCCTTAATGGAAAAACTAGAGGGTGAGAAGGGTCCCTTATATGACCTTAAAAAAGACACCATTATTGTTTGATGGATGCTGGTACAATTTGATATTTTGAAAAGGTTGGTGTAAAATCTAAATTTTATGAGTTATAAGTCTTTCTAGTCATAGCTAGGGATTTTGAGAATATAGAAGGCTAGGTTTACTCAATTTTGAAAATAAAATGAAAGGAACTCAATTGGTGGCTTGATGTTATAGCTTTCTACATTTATTCTAGTTCATGAACCATTAATCACTAACATATATGATCTCATCACCTTCATTCAATTTAAACTTGAATACCCAATCTTAGTGTACATTCCACATAGGATGCTTGATCATTTAGGGTGCCATAGTGTTTCATTTTCCTTATGATATTTTTCACTATATGGTTTTATTCAGGGGAGTCTAACTTTGTATTCAAGCCTAATAGACCCTAAAAATCAAAGTGTTATTTAGATAAATTCATTCTAAAAGAATTTGTTCGAAAGCCATCAAAGAAATAGTTATCGAAGACTAAGTACTCTTTGAAGAGATTATCATTCAAGAGGAACTTATCGCATAGAAATTTCTTGAAGATAAACCTTCCAAATGAAATCTATCAAAGAGAAATTTTACAAAGTAAAGCTTCCTTATACCAAAGTTCCTGAACTAAAACATTTTGAATGAATTTGTTCGAAAGAAAGTTATCGACTGAAAGAAAGTTCCCAAAAGAAAAGTTCCTAAAAGAAATTTTCTAAAGACCAAATTTTTTTAAGACCATATCTAAATAACCAAAACCTTATGAAGACCAAAGTTTTTTAATAAATTTTTTTGAAGATAAAATTGATGACTGAAATAAATGATCCAAAGAAAAGTCCTTGAAATGAAATTTATGAACCAATAGTTTTTTAAGACCAAAAGCATCTGAACAAAAGTCTTTCAAATGAAAATAATTTGAATAAGACAATATAAATACCTATCTTACATAGCAATTCTTCCCAAATTTTCATTAATAGATTAGTTTCAATAAGTCTTTTCATATGAAAATATATGCATCAAACATGACTTAATGCCCAAAAATATCAAGCTCCTTTAGATAATAAGACTTATACACACCCAAATAATATATACATCCTTTAAAAACAAAGTGGGGTCCCCACTTATTAAATAAAAATACCAAGGTGGGGTGTGTTTAATAAAACAAATGGTGACTCACAAGGATGAATACTCCTGATTTTTTAAGAACCTAGAATCCATGGTTTTCCAATCCCAATATCAACCATTAACCTTACTAAAAGAAATTATTAAATAAAAAATGAAAATAAACTCTTAATAATTCCATGCAACATACTAAATTCAATTATACCTTGGACCTATGTGTGGGAAAGTGATGTTATTTATCTCTTGTCAAAGGGTTTTAGAAAAAGACATGGGGTGAGATGTAGGTTTCACTTTGATTGGTTATTAGGTGTATAGACATTAGGAAGCTTTGGCATTGCTTTACTATCAGCCAAATATCCATAGCCCTAATAGATATGCCTTTGATCACCTCTTCTCTATTTCTTCATATTTTCCATGATGCATGATACATTGATCTCATTTCATCATGTAGACTTATAATGATTTTTAATTTTAATTTGGACTTTTGGATTATGCCTTTTATTTTTTTATTTTTTATTTTTGCTTTCTAAACTAAAGAGGGAAGAAGGTGACCACAATGAGTTGGTCTTAGTAAAATTTTGGTTAATCAAAATTTCCCAATCAAATTTTACTGATGTTAATGGTTATTACTTTAAACACATATTAGTATTTTATTTACATTTGACCCAAGTGGATAAGGAGAGATTTCAAAATTTCCACAAAACTATGGGAACAATTTTCACATAGTTGATGGAATCATTAGCTTTGGGACATAGTCACGGATAAATTTATCATTGATTACATGGATTTAAAACACCCCAAACTATAGTTTGATTATACCAAGATTGATCAATTATGACTATCATGAAATTAAAATAAAACTACCCTAGAAAATAGGAAAACTACCTAATGCAAACAAACATGATGAAGTAAATCAAACTACTAAAAGAAAAAATGTATAATCTAGAAAACATGAACTACTCTAATAATAGCAAATGACTAAAATAATGAGGATAACTAATAAATAAAATCTAACCTACTCCTACCTCTACTAGAACATATGTCATTACTCAAAGATCTCTCTAGATAGAGTAGTGATGAAGTAATGCTTCAAAAGTTGTCCATTAACTACATATGTCAAATAATTACTTTGAATATCTTTCAAATAGAATGCATTATTACCCAAGATCTTAGAGACTTGATACAGTCCTATCCACATCAAGGTAAAATTTTCATGCATTCCTTTTTTTCATGGGCTTTATCACATAGCAGTACAGAGTTAGAGATCCCAAATGTTTTAAATTTTCTCTCTTATTGAACCATCTCTTGACCACATCATGTTGTTTGTAATATTTTTACAATGATTCATTCCTAGAGTCTTTCCTAGAGTCCATTAATCTAGACTCTATTTTATCATTGTGCTCCATGTATTCTTACATAAATTGATATGTTGGAAACTTCAGTATGATTAGGAACATTGGATATTGCTCATAAACTAGTACATATGGTGAGGCTTTAAGGGATTATTTATACCTAGTTTAGTCTACCCAAAGTGTATATTTTAGTAAGAGATGACACTCTTGAGGCTTATCTATGGCTGACTTATTGATAGTGTCTATGAGGTTTTTATTCATAAAATCAACCAATATATTCCCTTTTAGATAGTGATTAAAGGATGATCTAATTGTAATGTGATTATCATGGGCCCATTTAGTGAACTCAACTAATTGAAATTCTAGTCTATTATCACAAACTAAAGAGAAAGGTGTCTCAAACCTAGTTGTAATATGTTATTCAAGAAAACTGATCACATCTTGGGATCTTGAGTTCTTGGTGGCTGCTACCTCAGTCTATCTAGTGCAATAATATATTGGAGTGAGCACAAATTTTTGCATAACCAAGTAATTTGGGTTTATAACACCAATTAAATCTGAGCCCCATTGGGGAAATAGACTACCTTCAATCATAGGTTATAGTGGAAATGTTTCATGTACCTCTCTTTTTGCCAAAATCAAGCATTCATGGCATGTTCTCACATGGAAGTGAGTATCCTTAAAGAATAATGACCAATAATAACCAATTATAAATTTTTTATGGGTTTTATTATTACCAAATTAATGGAAACGACCAATATTTTAATGCAGATGTTCTAAGATCTCTTTAGATTTTTCACATGACACACATATTAAATAGATGCCTTCATAGTTCTTCTTATAGAGGATTCTTTTCCTGATCATATAATGAGCATCTTTGAGTCTTAAGGATCTATTTTTCTCTCTCTTTAGTTATTAGGGGCATGTTTTACTGAGTAAGAATTGAATAATACATGAATACCAATCCTTTTGAGAAACCTCTATTTGGTAGACTTCTTCGATGGTGATGTACAAGTCTAGTTCAGTCATCAATTAAATAATGCCTTATCATTTAATGATTTTTGTAGGTTTAATTTCAATATAAAACTCCTAAAAATTCATCATCCATTTTCTCCCAATTCATTAACCCAGTGTAAGCTTGATGGCAATAACTAGTACTATGGATATGATCTTATTTCAAAGGATGTAGTGCATAAACCTCTTAACTGCTTTGATGAGAGTAAAGATTTTATTTTTAGTTAGGGATTATTTGATATTTTCATATTTAAATTTAGTGATCATGAAAATAATAGGATTCTCACTTTCTTCCCTTTTATATGTAAGTACAACAACAATAGTATGTTTTGAGGTAAATGAGTACAAGAAAAAGTCTTAAGTGAAATCTAGGCTTACTAGCAATGGGGCTTATGGAATAGAATTCTTTATGTCTTGGAAAGACATATTAGCCTTAGGTGTCCAACTTTGGCATTCTTCTTGAGCATTGAATTTATGGGCTTGATAGTCTTTATAAATCTTGATATAAATTTCATTACAAAAATTATCTTCCCAAAGAAAGACTTGAGCTCCTTTTTGCTATTTGGAAATATTATTTTTGAAATCCCCTAAATCATATTTGGGTTAATGGTGATCCCATATTTATTAATAATGTGGCCTAGAATTTTTCCTTCAGTAATG
This sequence comes from Torreya grandis, assembly GCA_037957365.1. Taxonomy (NCBI): domain Eukaryota; kingdom Viridiplantae; phylum Streptophyta; class Pinopsida; order Cupressales; family Taxaceae; genus Torreya; species Torreya grandis. Next base: position 4,331,240 of record JARHVA010000681.1, read on the forward strand.
CCAAATATATTCTTCTTGGGGTTAAGTGATATGCCAAACTTCATGCACCTTTAAAAAATGGATTAAAGGTGGTTAACATGATCAGCTTTGTTTTTAGAGAAAATAGCGAGATCATCAATGTATATGATTATGCACTTACCTATCAGTCTATGTAATTCATGACCCATTTCTTTTTAAAAATTATTTCTAAAATTGATCAGCCCAAATGGCATTTACTTGTATGCATATGTTCCCCATTTTGTAGTAAATGTCATTTTCATCCTATCCTTTGATTTGACTAGTACTTGATTATAGCCTAAAAATCCATCTAAAAAAGACGTCATTTCAGGCCCACTTGTAGTTTGTATTACCTCATCTAAGTAAGGAAAAGGATAATTATCCTTATTATAAGCTTTATTTTGATTCTTGAAGTCAACACACAGTCTGATTTTGCTTCTCTTTTTCCTAATTGGAACTAGATTGGCCACCCAAGTTGATGTCTAATAGGAAAAACTATCATTGCATTTAGCAGCTTCTCTACTTCCTTCTGGATCAAATTTTATAAGATAGGATTAATTGGCCTTTGCCTTTACCTAAATGGTTTATGATCAGGCTTGGGTGGAGTCATATGGGTGATGAATTTAGGATTGAATATCCTTAAGTCATAATAGGTCCATGCAATTGCATCTTTATACCTGATAATTAGTTCCTTATTCTTTTGCCTTTCATATGGTGTGCAACTTAAGCCAATAACTCAACCTACCAACTAGCTTTCCACAAAAACTGCCAACTAGACTGATAAAACATCAACTTGTCATTTGGCATTCAAACCACATAAAATTTGTGCCTCAATATGATAACATAGGTTTATCTAAAATAAAACTTCAAAATCAAACAATAATCTTTGTGCCTTGAGTAAATCATAAGCTTAATTTATATAACCTTTGAAAATAATAACCCCCCCAATAACCATTTAATGTCCTCAAATTAGTTTTAGTTATATACATTAAAACTTAATGTAGATAACATTTAAATTAGGACCTTTATAATAATGAAGCATTTAGGATTAAAAATTATAACCCATTAGGATGTCTTGATATCCTCAAGAAATTTTGTATAAACTATAAAACCAAACTTATTCATGTTAGCGTAACGCCAAAGTTCTAATTTATGATTATAATATGAATGAAACTGATCTTAAAGATTGTTATAATAAATCCATACAAAGCTCACAGTGGATGATCAATGTAGATAGTTGAATGTTATCATGATAGTTATATAATGCATCCAATTTTTATAAAACCATAGAGATTATTACCCATTTCAAACTAAAAATGCTATAATAATCACTTTAATCCAATCAATAATCAACTAAAAATATATGACTGATCACAAACATTTTGAAATGATAAATACATATGCAATGAATTTCTCTCATCACCTACATTTTTTAATTTGAATTCAAATTCATTAACCTTGAGTTGCATCTATCATTTCACTTGAAGATTTGTATCAAAGTTCCTTTTGAAGGTGACCATCCCCAATGGGAGATAATTCTCCTTTAGTTGGATAACACCTTCTTCATCCAATTCTTCATGGTAATTATGGCTTACTTACTCATCATCAATTATCTGAGGTTAGAACTATCCTAAATTTGTAAAAAACTAAATGATTTTTTGATCATCGTCAAACACTTGAAAATTTTAAACATTGTCTATTATTGAAGGATAGGGTACCAATTCAATCAATAACTCCTACATTTTTTACTCTTGTAAGGGTGCCAATTTTTTTGTTGATGCAACTAGTGAATTGGTAGCTTGGTTTTTTCTCTCAAGACAAATACTATGTTGAAAGCTTCAAATGATTCAATCAAATCCTAGGCTCTATGCTTGTATTTATTTAAATATGAAAATTTGCATTGATATTCATTTTTGACCTAGTTAATCATAAGTTTAGAGTCTTCATATACCAAAATTTCTTTGATCTTATTTTTGAGGTACAATTATAATCTCAAAATTAGGGTCTCATACTCTACTCTATTGTTGGTGCATGGGAATTGGAGCATGTATGCTGCTAACAATTTCTTTCCTTGTGGATTGACCAGATTGATACCAACACTTAATCTTTACTTGGATCTTGCTTCGTAAAAATATAGGTTTCATATCTAGGATGGGCCCAAAATTTATTCCTATTCTTCATATCTCATAGTAAATGTACAAAATCTAAGACTAGGAGGCTTATAACTTACTTCTTCATCAGTGATGTTGTACTCTGTAATAGGATGCTTCATCTTTGGTTCTAAATTGATCCTAATTTGGTTAGCAATTCCTCTCTAAGGTAGCCAAATATGCAAAAAATTCATGGAAATATATCCATTTAACATTTTTGACCAATCTCTACTCAAAAATAATCCACATCGTTCAAGAATATCCACTTCAAGATGTTGATAGTTATTTGTACTCTAGGTTCTGAGGTTACATGCACTACTATTTTATCTGACTATAACACAGTCCTATTAGATGGATTCAATGTCAAACCAAGTTTTTTATAAATGGAATTTGGAAATATTATTATTGAAGCTCCATAATCTACTAGGAAATTATGTATATAAAACAAATACCCAAATGGTCACCAAGAAAGGGGGAACCTTAGGCTTAATTTTGTATATAATGTTGGTTTTGGTTATCTTGGACTTTTTTATGATGAAATTCTATAATAACTCCTTTTGCTCTATTATTTGTGCTAGTTCATGAAGATTTATATTATCTTTAATTTTATTCATATCCTTAATAATATTGTATCCTTATTTATTTTGTTCCTCTTTATGCTAAGGTTGATCATTCCATTTTGGGGGAGGATGATTATTATTAGCTTTAGGATTTGGAGGAATAATTATATTAATGGGAGGAGTAGAAGTAGTGAGATTCTATTTGTTTATTAAGTTATAATTGTTCATGTTGAACTGATGGAATGCTTCCACTTCATCAAAATTTTACTTTGGGATATTGTCATCTTCATTGGGAAAATAAGACTCATAGGTTTCAAATACCATAGCTGAATTTCAAAGGCCAAATTCATGAGGGAGATTTGGAGGATTCATCATTTTATCTTGTCTAATAATTTCTATTTGAAATATTTCAAAGTCTACATATAACTATATATAGTCTAATTCTCCATGTTGTGATATGTTACAAACCCTGCACCAATTGGGCAAATCTACCTCAATGCTATTGATTGTTGGAAAATTATTAGATTGTTATTGTTTTTCATTTTTGGTGGGCATGTTGTATCTTAGAAAACCATAATTTTAATTAATGTTATTACCCATCATTTTCTACATATTTAAGAAATCAGTTCTTAGCTTCTGCATGATTCTTTATATAAAATCAAATTTAGCTTTATTAAAGTCAAAACCTTGAGATACTACTACATTGGTGTGATCCTGATGTTGATTTTGTTGGTGGCCATTCCTTTGTATGTAATTGTTTAATAAATCATAATTATGATTTGTTACAACATAAGAATTAAGGTATACAACTAATTTTGGTTGAATGTAGGGGCATTTTGATTATAATGTGAAATTATATTCCAAGATGGGAGTCCATTGTTGAATGTTTAGGCCCCTAAATTGTGAAGGCTAAACTATGGATTGAGATGATTTTTGATAGTAATAGTTTTTTGGAATGACAAAGCTAAAGTATTAGCAGTGGAAGATCTTCACAAGAGCACTATAGTAATGGGATCTGAGTAATTCATGTATATATTGGGCATCAAATTCATATCCAAATTATATGTGACATTTAATTGAGTGTACATCTTCTGGAATCTTGCATTGAAGGTCTGTATTGATATGCTAGGTTTCCTCTTCATGCTATTGAAGAGATGGTATACTAGGCTTGGATTAGTCACTTATCTAAATTATGCAAGGAACATATTTTGGCACTCATTCATGAGGTGACATAATTTTATTATAAATTGAGATACCAATCATAAGAAGAATCTTGTAGATTAAATGGAAAAAAACCTACATGCAACATCCTCATGGATGACATTCATTAACCTCAAATCAACCTTGAAGGATTTGATGTGTTCTTATGTTATCCTCCCATTTGAGGGGGAGAAGGTAGGTAAATAATTTTATAGGTTCTTTTGTAGATCATGTTGGTACCTAGTTATGGCAATAACAGATTTGAGTAACCAAGATTGAGTCATAAGAGGATTGATAAGTGAGATGCTTCTTATAAGGGAAGGTGTCCTAGTTTGGTGTATCTCAAGGATGACATGTATGGGTATAGGCCTCTTAAGATTTGATAATGGTGAAACTAAAAGGCTAACTTGGGATCTATACATTATCAATCTACTAGGTGTCTCTAGTGCAACACTACATACTGACTAACTTCTATTATTAGGAAAACACACAAGTGTTCCCTCCTTCTAGTGTCATCTTTTTTTCTATTGATGTGGGTTTTATGCACACTTTAAAAATTTTAAATGAGGTAGACTCTAACATTTTTATATATTTATAGAACAAGGTTCCACTTTGGGGCATGATTTGTAGGTATGTGGTTAAAAAACCAAATGATGGAATAGTAGGTTGAGCATCTAGATTGTTTAACCAAGTTTTATGGATGAATGTGTGTAATCTAATAGAAAGTAATCACTAGGGAAATTGGATTGGTGGAGAATTATTATAAGGTGGGTAGATATCAAATAAACTCAAAAGAGGAAAGAAGGGTAATGTAGAAAAGAAAACTCTACATTCCTAAAATGTGACTTCTAAGACTATTTCTTTGATAGACAAGTATCTTTAAGACCAGTGTTTGTCATTTACATCTATTACACACTAATGAACAAGCATGGTTAGTAGTCTAGGATAGGAGATATAAGATGCTCAATGATCTCAACTAAAGGTTTCTATTCTTAGATATGCTACTGCACACCCTTGTCTAATAGATTACATTTCAGACTAGAAAGTTGTCTAGGGTAGTTATGACTCATGCCTACATGACTATACTAAAAGAGATAACTGTACACACCTTTGATTATCAATTCAACCTTTAATAACCACTTAAACCAATGAAACCTATCAATCTTCAATTGATATTACACATCTAAGATCAATATTCATTAATTAAAATAATTAGATTCATACACAACATTTTCACACTTTAGAATTATTGAGTTAATAAAAACAAAGAAACTTTCAATTTTATTAACATAGAGAAGGAAGAAGAAAGAAAAAACACAATTTCATGACAATAAATCTCTTGATTTCTTTATGTATATTGATTCAAAACTTTTACCCTTTGAAAAGAGTGTTCTACACCTATACATAGAACTTTGGGAAGGGTTCACCTCATCCTGTAAGTATAGAAAACTCTGATTATATCCTAAATGACTAGATCATAAGTCTTAATTGTGTGTCATAACTTATAGATACCTCAAACATGAAATGTTTAAATGTCATAACTTATAGATACATCATACATGTAATATATTCATGATGTAAAAAAATAATTTATTTAATTTTAACATGGATGCAAGTAAAACTTAACTATTCATTTGTAACCATTACATAAAAAACTATACAAAAACATAGCCTTTGATTTTAGGCTAAATCATCTCCTAATTAACACTTTTTAAAACTTTTATTAGAATTACCATTATGATTGTTGTTACAAACATGGTGAATAGAGATATACTTGGTGATGTAGTCAATATTTAGACTAGATTTATATTTGGATCTAAATTGCGAGGTGGTGTTAATGTAGTTGTTAAACCAAAAGGGGCTAAAGCTAACAATAGTGTTATTATTGGCACTATAGGTTGGGTCTAAGGAGTGAAACCAGAAGGTGGCATTGACACTAATTTTTTATTTGCATCTAACTCTTTATAATACATGTATGCCTTAGTATGTTACATGCAAATTAATTTTATGTCAAGAAGATAAGGTCTAGTTACCCTATCTATTCATTCCATTAGCCTTGTATGCTCTATCTTGGTGGCTTAGAATACAACCTGGAAGACCTCTACCTCTATTGCCTTCCTCCTTATTGTGCTCAATTTTGATTTAATATCCTCTAAACTCAATACTTGTAAACTATTTTTTAAACCATATAAAACTTGTTGAATCATCTGATTAAAAGTGGTCTAAGTTACCAACTTATCTATGTTATCATGGACTCTTGTTGATTTAATCTCACCCTAAATTTGTGTTGCTTTCTTTTCTTATTCTACAAGCTTATTCACCAAAGCTTAGGAAGATGACACCCAATACTATGCCTCTTATGTCTTAATGATAGCTAAAGTTAATGAATTAGTTGTTTCCATAGGGGCCATTAGATCTAGGTGGTTGAATGCTTTATTAGGGGTGTATAACACCATGAGACTCAATTTATTTTTGTCTTATCTAAGAATATTAAAAAAAATTGTTATTGAATTTAGATGTGAAGCTAATTAGACTCTCAAAGAATTAATTGTATCCCAAATTTCATATAACCTAAGTGTTACATTTTGTACATCCTAATCTATACTAGGGGGAACTCATATCACATGTTACTACTCTCTAAGAGTTTTTAAATCTTATTCTAGTTCTTATCTAGCTAGCTTCATTCCCTTATGGATGGCTAGTACTACCTCAGTATGGGTCTCTATATAAGACTTGAGGTCGTCAATATATGGAGACTTACCCTTCTTCATGTCCTTCCTTTTCTAAAGGGATTAAATTTCTTCCCTTTCATCCAAAATAACCCTTTCATTGAACTATCCTCAAAATTTATCTTTCTGACCCTCGAGACTAAGGCTATGGCTTCATTAAAAAGTGAGCTTATAATGGGAAGCTCAATAATATTTAGATTGGGTATGTTAGAGGTTGAAGATCTTAAACCCTTGGCCTAGTCTATAAGAGTGAGATTTGAAGGATCTGATGGTTTAACTTATTTTTGTGCATGTTCCTTAAGCTCAGTTTTAGGCTCATTGGAGGGTTTGGGCTTTGAGGGCTAAATTATTTTGGACTAGTCTATGTTCCTAAATTATGGCATAGGTTGCACAACATAGAGTGTTTTCTTTTTTGGGTCCCTCTTAGTTTCTACTACTATTGTGGTCTAGATAGGTCTTGAAGAAGGTAGCAGTGAACCCAATTGGGTAGAAGAGGAAAATATTTGAGTGATGGGTTGGTTGATGGTTATGGAAATAGAATTAGAGAGTGCAAGAATGGGAACAGATGTGGCTATTATGGAAATAACTATGGTTGAATGTATGGAGACTAAAAGAAAGGAAATTGTAGTGGTGGAGACTACATGGGCAATGGTTTAAGAATTAGAAGTGTAAAATGTAAGGGTAGAGGTGGGGTGCATGAAAAGAATACTAGTAAAGATTGATTGCAAAGGAATGAAAGTGGAAAAAAATAAAAAGGGAATGGTAGAATTAATAGGTAATGACATTAGAGGTAAAATGCCTAAGTTGGTAGTGAAGAGAGAACCCTTACTAGATGAATCACTATTGAGGGGTGCCTTTGCTTTTAACACTTACAAGATCAAGACCATGGTTTTTATTATAGATCTTCCACATACAACTCTTGAATTCATTCACCTTACACTGAAGAGTGTTCCTCTATGAGTGCTTCTATGGATGGGGTCTGAGGTCTCTCCCCCCTTGGTTTCCTTTCATAGCATAATGTCATTTTCCAAGTTTGTGGAATAGTCCCCTATTGGGTAAGAGGAGGGAAAGTCATTCTATATGTTAGGGATTTTGAATCTCCCATAATATTTTCCATTCATTCCTCATCAAAATAATATAATAAAATGATCTCCACCTCTTCCCTACTTGTGTTTTCATTTTCTTGTGTTAACTCCTCTACTAATTACTACTTAACTCTCCTTAGTTCAACAATAGATGTTTGAATTAGAGTATGTTACTCCTCTTTGGGTCTTCTTGTGTTGTAGTAAGTATTTTTTCTAGCTCTCACTATTGTTCATATTTTAAGCCAACTTATGTTTCCATTTCTAGCTACTCTTATTATTTTTCTTCAACCATTGATGTTTGTTAAGGATATTAACCTTGGTTTATTAGCTATTGGTAAGGTCTACCACTCTAAAAGTTAGAGGATATACATCCCCCTAGCAGTGGGATCCTAAATTTAGTTTGGTTGAGTGTATGGGAGGGGTAGACTTGTGTTACCCTTAAAAATTCTTTGCTCAAGTCCACTATCACTACTCTTTATTTTACTTAATCATCATTGGAATTAAAACATAAGAAGTCATGTTCAAATGACTCATGTTTATATGGGATGTCTAGGTTGTGGATATTTTTCTAGAATATCCTATGGGGTTATAATCCCTATGGGGAAGAGTGTCCACTGCATATGCTCTCCTCCTATTCCTAGCTTCTCTTAAATACCTCCTTAAAGTATACTACATCCTATCAATAGTGATATGAGAGCCATAGAAAGTGCCTTTAATATTATTTTTTACATCTTTATATATTTCACTCCATATATTGAAGGTAATTTCTTGTTTAGAAAACTTTTTAATAATAAATGTGGGAAGCCAAAGAGGGTCCACCTTATGACCAGCAACCATGATGATGGTATAATCAGGGTAGAGTAAGTAGTCTCCCACATTGGTGAGTATTTTAGCAATGCTAGGTGAAATCCTAGCTAGAGTCTAACCATTAATGGCCATCCAAACCTGAGGGTAGAGGTCCTTTACTATTATATAAATGTGCCTAACATATGTATATATGTGGATGAAATAATAAAATGCACATATTATTTTATTGATAACATCAGGGTTGGGACTCCATAAAACCCCATTATGCATGTACACAATTCCCATGACTACATCCAACAGGTATGGAATCATATAAAAATTTCCTCCTTGGGACCTCTTATCTTTATGCACATTTTTTTCTTATAGGAGGGTACTAATGATTTCTTAAGGCATAGGTGTGATATGAAGTAATGAGTAGGTCTAGAAAGGGTACCCATTCTAGATTGAGGAAGTAGATGCTTGGGTGGTCAAAGGGTTGGTTCAATAATACCATGCCTATGTAAATCCCCATCTTAAATTGGGTGATAAGGATGGGATTATTAATATTCTCTTTGAAAATGAATGTATTTCTTGGGAGAAGCCACTTCCCTACTACTCACTCCACATTATTGCTTTTCCTCCAAGTGACTATGATATGTAATTAAAATATAACTTCTAGGATAGGGAGACTTAAATACCTCATGAATGATTCTCTAGAGATGTATGCCATAACTTTTTTATTATCGATGTAGTGAAGATAACCACCATATATAATTATTCCTTTGAGAATAGGCCTTTTAGCAAGTCTATACACAACATGACTTCTAATTTAGCAGATGTGTAGTGAAGGGCCTATCACTTTAATGGGAGCCGGTCCACTGTAAGTTGTTTCTCCTCCATCGATATGTCCTCTTCAAATGAAAATGAATCAATGTTATCTATGACCTCCCATAGATCTGAGTAATTGACATAGAGATCATTGAACATAGTTGTGTCAAAAACTATGTCTAGGTATTCAGTAGAGTCCTTGATGGAAAACCTAGATGGTGTTGAGGGTCTATTATATGACCTAGATAAGGATGCCATGGTTGTTTGATGTATGCTAGTACAATTCAAAAATTTGAAAATAGTAGTTTAAAAATTTGAATTACATGAGTTACAAGTCATTCTGGTCATAACTAAGGTTTTTGATATTGTAGAAGGCTAAGTTTGCTCAAGTTATTAATAATTAAATGACATGAACTCGATTGGGGGCTCAATGTTATATATTTTTGAATTCATTCTAGTTCATGTGTCATTAATCACCAATGCATATGATCTCATCACCTTCATTTAATTTAAAATTGACCACTTATTCTTAGTGTACATGCCACATAGGATGCTTGCTCATTTAGGGTGCCATGGTGTTACCTTTTCCTTTTAACATTTGTCACTATATGATTTTAGTCAGGGGAGTCAAACTTTTCCTTCAAGCCTAATAAAGCTCAAAAAGCAAAATAATCTTCAGAGAAATTCATTCTGAAAGCCATTAAAGGAATAGTTCCTGAAGACTAAGTACTCTTTGGAGAGATTTTTGTTTGGGAGGAAGTTGATGCATAGAAAGTTCCTAAAGATAAACCTTATGAATGAAAGATAATGAATAGAAAGTTTCTAAAGTAAAGCTTTTGAATACCAAAGTTCTTGAATGTAAGCATTCCACATGAATTTTTTAAAAATAAAGTTACCAATTGAAATAAAGTTCTTAAAAGAAAAGTTCTCAAAAGAAAGTTTTAAAAGACCAAAATTTTTGAAGACCATATCCAAAAAACCAAAACCGTTTGAAGACCAAAGTTTTTGAAGGAAAATTGCTGAACAGAAAAATTATCAACCAAAACAAATGATCTGAAGAAATATCCTCAAAATGAAGTTTAAGAACTAATATTTTTTGAAGACCAAAATTATTCGAACAAAAATCTTCTAAATGAAAATAATCTGAATAATCCAATCTAAATACCTATCATACATAGCAGTTTTCCCAAATTTTCATTAATAAATTAGTTTCAATAAGTCCTTTCAAATGAAAATATGTGAATCAAACATGATTTAATGTCCAAAAATATTAATCTCCTTCAGATAATAAGACTTATACACACCTAAATAATATATACATCCTTTAAAAACAAAAAGGGGTTCCCCACTTATTGAAGTAAAATACCAAGGTGGGGTGTGTTGAATACAATAATATGTTATTAAGATTTATTCATTAATAAATTCATTAGAATATCTTTTGTATTTTTAATAGTCTTTATGATTAAAAATGTGAGAACATTAGCTTACATATAGTAAATATCATAAAACTATTGCTTTAGAAAAAGAAAAGCCCAAAATCTGGAAACATATCTATTTTAACCTACCCTTTTTAATTATTTAAAAAAATTTAAATCATAATTTGACTTTATATAACAACATCATTATGAATATCCACATCAGATTAAAATTGAAAATTACTTTGAGATAGGTTTGATCACATGAAATTTTATTTTAAATTGGTGAATTTTATATTTACTTTATCTTTCTATTCCACTACAATGATGTAGGAGATTCACAACTTGAAACTCATGCCTTGGTTTACCATTGGTGATCCTAAAATGAGATGTTTAAAACTCATCAACCTATTTCATGAGTCACAAACTTGTATCAACAATATCCTCTAGTTCAATTCATCACATATTATCTCTATGTTCTATTAGGTCTTTATAAAATTATGTGTGTTAGTGTGCTCCTTGATCATGATATTGTGGGTATGTGTACATGTGCATGGATAGATATATGAATACTAATATGATCTTGGTTCCATGAGTTATATCATACATGCATTTATTATTTTCAATGGCATGGTTTATATCATGCATATATTTAGAATATTATCATTGCTTGTCTAATTAATATATCTACTAGATATTGACACTTATATTCCTATTAACTTGGATTACATGTTTCATATGTGCTTGAATGAAAAAATATTATATGATGGCATATATTATTATTTTTTATATATAATTTATATGGTTATATTTTAATATATAAAATGTGGAATGCCTAATGCTTTTTTTTTGAGTTGAGTGATTTGTGGGATTCAACCCTCATACAAAAAAAGGGAGAAAAGTGGGTATGTTTCATAGATAGGACATTAAATATAGAGAGTTTACATTTTGGGTCAGATTATGTGATTCAGGTGGGACAAATAATGGAATTTAGATTGGTGAGATTAAGACATATATCAGGCATTTGATAATATTATGAGGAATAGTTGAAACATTATATGACACGGTGATTGAAAAATGGTAGAGTTATATATCACTTTGAGGTAAAGGAGGATAAAATTAGAAGAATGATTATTTCTCATGAAAAACACTTTTTATTTTCTATATTTAAGATCACTTAGGAATGATGCTACTACACATGCACTTTGGGTTTATATCAATATGTAGTGGTTGATCCATTTACATATAATCTAGTTTTGAGGTTCCAATTTAACATGAAAATCTATTTCATGGTTCCAATTTTATGTACAAACCTATTATAAGGTTCCACTTTGATATATAATAATTATTTTGAGGTTCCAAAAAATATTTATTGTTATATTAAAAGCATTATGGTTGAGGTTATTATTCTTCTCAACTTATATCATTCTTTCTATAGTAACATTTGGGATATTTACATTCCTCAACTCATAGTTTTAATGATTTCATCTCCTTTGGGCATGATCATCACTTAATTTTCTCTAAACAAGTGGAAGTTTGGATCACATACCATTATGTATATTTTCACCTTGGATTTCTAATTTAAATTAATTCAGTGATTTAGATTATTTCAAATTTCTTATCATGATAAGACACTGATCTACACATGTTTTCTTATAAGTATCACATTAAGAAATATGGGACATTATAGTCATATCTATCAACACAAAACATGGTTATCACAAGTACCAATGTTTTTCTTCTATCATTTCAAATTATAGTTTTCAATAGTAGATTAAGAGGAGGCATATTTAAACACCCAAATTTGGTATTAGACACTTTAGAAACATAAAATTTGACATACTTTGACATTATTCAACTCTTGACACATATTAGAATTTTTTGACACACATTTCCACCTTGTGTTCTACTTCACTGGTGGTTTCCTCTTCATTTATAAATTCAAAATGTGAGTATGGGAACATTATGTAGGTCAACCTAAATGTGTTTCATGGGTAGGCTATGGTGGGAAACAAATACAAAGACAAATATATCTGTGTATGTGTGTGTGTGTGTGTGTGTGTGTGTGTGTGTGTGTGTGTGTGTGTGTGTGTGTGTGTGTGTGTGTGTGTGTGTGTGTGTGTGTGTGTGTGTGTGAGTGTGTGTGTGTGTGTGTGTGTGTGTGTGTGTGTGTGTGTGTGTGTGTGTGTGTGTGTGTGTGTGTGTGTGTGTGTGTGTGTGTGTGTGTGTGTGTGTGTGTGTGTGTGTATGTATATATGTGTACATCTATATATATATGTATATATACATATATATATATATATATATATATATACATATATATATATACATACATATATATATATACATATATATATATATACATATATATATATACATATATATATGTATATATACATATATATATATGTATACATATATATGTATATATATATATATATATATATATATATATGTATACATACATACATATATATATATATATACATATATATATGTATATATATATATATGTATATATATATATATATTTATATGTATATATATATATATATATCTGTGTGTGTGTGTGTGTGTATGACCCAATATATCATTACACACCTAGAATCACTTTGGAGATAATTATTATAAATGCATATACACATAAATTATTCCAAAAGTATCCATAGAAAGTATATAGAGCCAAGTACAAATAATAATATTTAATGTTGCATGGTTCTAGGTGCCAAAGTTCAAAGCATCATATTACATTATAGATTGTTCATGATGTTTTACACACCTCATAAGTGGGATAACTACATGTGGTTTGATCCAACTTGGGAGTATTGGAATATAGGAAAAACTTAAACATTCATTGGGTAGTGGTTTGGGATATACAACACAAAATACTAACCCATTTCAAAATGACATATTTTAGACCAATACATAATTAGGTTTGAGACAAAGGAGAGGTAAAACATGCATCATCACATCAAATCAAAGGAAACACTTACATAAAAAGATAGAAGTAGATACATGTAAATATTTTCAATAAGTTTTAGGTCATAAAACCCTCAAGGACACTACCAATAAACTAAGGAACATTTAAATATACCAAAAGGGTCAAATTTTATCAAAGGTTTTCAAGTATCTCATCATACCCTAATTTTGAATAGGAAAGTTAGTGACACTTTTCAAAGCATTTCTAGATCTTGTGCCAATATTTATGAGAGATAAATAAAAAATAGAATCTCAATTTATCATTCTTATATTACTTTTTCAGTTTTAAAATAAAATATTTCAATACCTAATTAGTAATATCAACTAAAATTAGTACATTTATTTCCATATTTTATACATTTGAATTAATCCAAAGTTTTTCATTATTTCATCTCTTAGGTATAAAATATTTAAAACATGTGTAAAGTCATGAGGTACAAAAACATAACTAATGATAAAGTTATCATGTGTGATACCCTCAATATCATCACTAATAATGGATACACAATTGATGTTCTTTCCTTAAATAACATGTTACCTTCTCACTACCCTTACTTTTTCATTTACTCCATTATTATTAGTTATTCCTTGTTTTAATAGTACCATTATTATTGTTGTGTTATCAATGCAGAATGGCTTTTAGAGTATCCTATTTTTTTTAAATATCTTGATTAAGTCAAATGATTCACTTATGTCATCAGTCTCATTTCAATTTAGTGATACTAATGCTTAATTTCCTTTTACTAGTATCAATATAAAATATTATAGTAGTGTCTATGTTTTTACAATTATTCCATGTGATTTTGATTTATCTTGGCCATGCTAACACTTAGTGTTTATAGTGGTGTAATTGTTTAATTAATTGATTTTTTTCAAATTATTAATTATTTTTAGTGTTTGAATTATCTAAAGTTCCCTAAATGTTTCAATTACTATTAGTATTTCAACTATTGTGATTTGTCTAAGTATTACTATTTATTCTCACCCTCATTATCTCAAAATTTATATTAATATTGTGAGTTTTCTAAGTATTACTTCTCCACAAGCATAAGTAGTTCCAATATCACTCAAAAAAAATTTATCCCCCCACCTTTATCCAAAGTGTCAATAACTCAAGCAAGGTTTCCAATTTCCTAATCACCATTGAGACACTACTATTCACACTACCACCATGTCACCAACTAGAGTACCAACTAAACTAATATTTGGATTATCACAATTTAGATACATAAGGGGAAATATTTTCACTCCTTTTTTATCCTCTATATTCATGAGTAAAACATTGAATAATCTCCTATTATCACTCTCTTCCATTCTAATCTCACTATATAACACTTTTGTCACCTCATACACGTCAACTTCTTCCATAGTTCTAACCATCATCATTATCATTTCACTCTCATACTTATCTCAAGTATTTTTTACTATAATGTTAATGGAAAGTGTTACCCCCAAACCCATCTAATTTGGAACACAAATCAATTGGTTTCAAAGTATGTAGTTTGAAAGAGCTCAGCATGTAGACATTTTTAATTATGGCCATCCTAAGATAAATATGAAGTTTTGGAAGGCCATTTGAAAATTAAAAAGGGTCACTACATGAAAGGTGCATAAGGAATGCCAATTGACCATTATCAAGACAAAGGAATATCTCTTCACTATGTCAAGGAAAATAAAAAGATCCAATAAAGACTTAGTATATGGTGATTATCATTTGATTGATAAGGAGGTATAAGAAGATGATGCTAAGATACAATTCTATATGCACAACACATTGTGCATGTAATGATAAATAAATTGTAATGTTTAAAAACTTAGGTAAAGGTAAAGGTTCCTAAAAATTTGGACACACACACACACACACACACACACACACACACACACACACACACACACACAGAGAGAGAGAGAGAGAGAGAGAGAGAGAGAGAGAGAGAGAGAGAGAGAGAGAGAGAGAGAGAGAGAGAGAGAGAGAGAGAGAGAGAGAGAGAGAGAGAGAGAGAGAGAGAGAGAGAGAGAGAGAGAGAGAGAGAGAGAGAGAGAGAGAGAGAGAGAGAGAGAGGAGAGAGAGAGAGAAGTTGATTAAAGTTGGTGAAACATAGGCAAGGTGTAAAAAATAAACATATCATATTCAAGGATACCTATAGGAGATTTTATAATCAAAGGCCAAGATATAAATATTTCATAATATCATAACTAAAACCTTATCCAAATTGTGCCTCTCATGCATTTCTCAGTCATATAATTAGGTAGAATATTTACTACTAATGTAAAGTAAAGATTTGAAGAGTCATCATAAGGTCTTGATAAAACTATGTCACAATTGAATAATTTTGTAATAAATATTTATTATTTGTTTACTAATGTATGAGTGCCACCATTTTAAAAATTAGATGATAGATGGTAATGTTATATATTGAATTAATTATACCTTTTGTCAAGATAGATTTAATACTCTCTTAACAGTAGCTTGGTAATTTTAAAGTTTTAGTATTTGAAAGGTTCAATAATTCCCTTTAAAAATAAATTATTAAATAGTGCCAATAACCCTAAAATAGATAAAAATACCCCTACTTCTTATAGTCTTCCACTTGATTCCACATAAACCAACTATTCCTTCAATCTGTCACTAATAGAATTCATCTAAATTTCTTATTCATACTTAAGTTATTCTTATATCATTTTACCTTTTATTATTTTGAAAGGCTTAAAGTCTTACAGCTAGTCACCTTAGTTTCACTAAGACATAATGAGTGATCTCATGCCACTATTCCACTATTTTTATAAAATATGGGTAACTTCAACATTAAAAATTTCCTAATGCCATCAATTTTTTAGAGTCTCTCACTCCATCTGATTAGTTAATGTTAAAATTTAAGGTTAAGGATTAAATTTATGAAGGGTGGGATTTGAAAAGGATTTCAATAGTAAAAAACCATATAATGATCATGAGATACAAGATAAATGTTTGTAAAGAATCAAAACAAGGATCTCACATTTTGATCATCTTGACATATATGACACATATTGTTTTCAAAAAATAGAGATGACCTCAACCTCCAAAAAATAGATCCCACCATAAGATTGAAATTTCAACACCTAAATCCATATATTTTATCTACAACTTATGTAAAATATTTTTTCTTAATATATTATTTGTTAGGTTGTGGAGCTAAAAGCTTCACTGATTCAAACAGGGGAGGAGGTTGCAAGGTTGCTGAGCAATCGACATTAGTCTGATCAGCCGATGTCGGTAGGATAGTGAAGAGAAGCAACTAACATCAGTCAGGGATCGGTTGGCATCGGTCACCTCCAGGGAGACAAGGACTGACGTCGGTCGCCTGTACGGTTCAGACTGCAAGTTTTATGGGTAGTTAGTTAATGAACCAAGTGTTTGCATGTCAAGAGCCAAATTTAGACTAGAAGCTGTGAATCTAATTATTGTAATTAGATGTCTAATTATTGTTTACATGAGATCTATTTAAGAGACTCATTGGTTGTATTTTAAATTGTTCTATTATGGAGCTAAAAGCTTCACTGATGCAAACAGGGGAGGAGGTTGTTGAAGCTTGTTGAGTTGTAGAGCAACCAGCGTCGATCTGATCAGTCAACATCGATAGGATAGTGAAGAGAAGCAACCAACGTCGATCAAGGATTGGTTGGCATCGGTCACCTCCAGGCAGACATGGACTGACGTCGATCGCCTATGCAGTTTAGACTGCAAGTTTTACGGGCAGTTAGTTAACGAACCAAGTGTTTGCATGTCAAGAGCCAAATTTAGACTAGAAGCTGTGAATCTAATTATTGTAGTTAGATATCTAACTATTGTTTGCATGAGATCTATTTAAGAGACTCATTGATTGTATTGTAAAGTGTTCTAGTTTGATTTGAGCAAAGTTAGCTCCTTATATGTGTGAGGTGAGCAAGGGTATTCCTCCTAGTTCCATAGCAGTGCCAAGGTGGGTGCTGGTTTTGGAGAATCAACAGGATTCTTTAGGTGTGTAGGATCTTGGTCAGCAGGCGTGCATGGCTAATTTTGGAGATCTACATGGTAAGTAAGATCATTGATCTGCAGGGGTGTGTGTATGCAAGGGTCAAAAAGGAGATCGGCAGGGGAGCTTAGATCCAAGGTGACAACAATACATCAAGGAGCAAGATCATGGTGAGATCTACTTGGAGTATCGATTTGTACTTAGTTGTACTGGATGTATAATGAGGTGAACAACAGCTTGTGTTAGCTGTGTGTTGTGACCTATTGAGAGAAGATTACTCAAGAGGGAAGATTACTGGGAGCCCTTGAGGAGGAAGCCTCATAGAGGTAGAAGAAGAGTGTGATCTCTTTATTGTAATTTATTTTGTAATGAGTTGAATACAATTGTGTGTTGTCTCTCATATTCTGTGCTATTTCTCATTGATAGTTATTTGTTCTTTTGGGTATTTACGCATGTTTAAGTTGCTTATACAATGGTAATCATGTGTGCTCTTAAATCTGACAAGTTATGTCAGATCTTTGGGGAACTTTGGTCCTATCAAATGGTATCAGAGCTAAGGTTGCAGGGAGCAGGTTTTGTGTTTGGTTATAGGTCACTCTCAGGGGTTTCTGATTGAGTGGGAGTAGAGCAATGGTAGAAGAAAGTAAGCTAAGAATGGAGGAATTGAAAAGCATGAATGGTCACTTACGGTCCTATGGAAAGAAAGAGTAGGTAAAGAAAAATTATTGGTTTATGGAAGATCAGCATGAAGGAACTGAAGAAGCAGATGTTGCAGGTGATGTGGCATAGGATGCTCTGGTATGTTTCTTGGATAAAGTTGAATCTTGGTTAATAGATTTTGTTGCCTCTTTCCATGCAGTCTGAAATAGAGTATATTTTCATGGTAAGGTCTTTAGAGACTTTGGAAAGATTTATTTAGGGGCTGGTGAGCCTTGCCAAAAAATTATCAAAGGGGAAGTGAAGCTAAAATTGTAGGTGGCCAACACATGGGTGTTGAAGGAGGTCATGCAGGTCCCAAGTTTGGAGATGTGGCTAATTTTTTCAGGAAAGTTGGGTGATGAGAGATGCACAAGAAATCTCACAGCAGTTGCACTTGAATTAGCTGGTGGTAAGAAAATAGGTACTCTTTATCTACTTATTTACATTACTAATTCTTCTTTTGTTGCAGAGACATGGCTTTGTAGGCTTGGTCACATGAGCAAGAAGGAGATGCATGTTCTTAAGTGGAAGATAGATGTGTTTGATAGAATTAAGAATTGGAAAGCCTTGGTGTTCTTGGAGGAGATGACAGACAGAGACTAGTGGATGGGGCTGGATACTTCTGAGCAGGGCAGTTTAGACATGGGTTTTGATTCAAAGCAGCTCATAGGTAAAAATTCATCACTCACAGGAAAACACAGGCACCATTTTTGGTCATAGGGAACTAGTGTCAAATAAACAGGTGCCAATGTCGGTCATGTGCAGACTGAAGCCAGTGATGTCGGGTAGGGTAAGACTGACATCAATTAAAAGGACTAACATCAGCAATAGGTAAGACAAATGTCAGTCAGGAGGACCGATGTCGGCAATAGGGACACTAATGTCAGTAGAGTTGGTAGTCAGGACATGCACATGGAAACTGATGTCGGTTGGATGCAGACTATGTAGTGACCGAGGTCAGTCACTGTAATGGATTTTGGGTGGACATCATGCTATCAAGGAGTCTCAAATGCCCATATGGAGGACTAAAGGTGGTAAGTAAGCCTCAAATTTGTTGTTCCTCTTATTTATACTAGTTTCTAACTGTAGAGCAAGAAGGATCTAGGAAACAGTGGGAGCATGGCAGGAATATGATGCAGAACCAAGCGAGAGATTTGATAGGGTTGTCAGTCGGTATGAAAGCACAGAGACAAATAGATACCTTAGTTAAAGAATAGAGAGAATGGACACGTGAGATGAAAGACCAGGTCATATGGTCTTGAGGAAGCTGCAGGATAGTGGTACAAGTTTGACAGGTGGATGACAAAGCATGGCTTTAGTCAATGTCAGGGTAACTACTGTGGTTTGTCTTACCAGGGGGATGATGGTCATGACATTATCCTGTTATTGTATGTGGATAGTATGCTAGCTAGCAAGGTTGTACATATAGGGTTTTGCTGAGCTAAGGGTAAGGTTAGTTTAGTGGCATGTCATGAGGAATTTGGAGCAGCAAAATTCTTTGGCATGGGAGACATGGAAGATCACAGGTTGATTTTGTCTCCAATGGGAGCTGATGTGAATCAGGTGTTGGTGAGGTTCATTACACAGGATGCAGAATCGGAACACACTAAGGGCTAGATAGTTTAGTGTCTAAAATCACATGAGGTCTAGTATAGACCTAAGTTCTCCCAAGTAGTGGGAGCTATCAGAGAGTTAGGAGCCAGTTTGGAGAAGTGGGTTCTCAGGTATTTGAGAGGGACCAGCAGTAGGGATTCATGTTATGCAGGGTCAGGACTTCACTACATGGGTTTGTAGGTTCAGATGTGGCAGGGTACTTAGATGACAGGAGGTGTACCACAGGTTGTGTGGTGTTTGGTCTTCAAGATTGATCTTGAAGAGGGATACAAGCCAAGAAATAGATTAGATGGGGTACAGGTATAGGTACAAGTATAGGTACAAGTACAGTGCAGCTGTTTATCTCCAAGTGGGAGATTGTTAGGTTGTGGAGCTAAAAGCTTCACTGATGCAAACAAGGGAGGAGGTTGATGAAGGTTGCTAAGTTGCAGAGCAATTGGCATCAATTTGATTAGCTGACGTTAGCAGGATAGTGAAGAGAAGCAACTGACATCAATCAGGGATCGGCTGGCGTCAGTCACCTCCAGGCAGACAGGGACTGACATCGGTCTCCTGTGCGGTTTAGACTACAAGTTCTATGGGTAGTTAGTTAATGAACCAAGTGTTTACATGTTAAGAGCCAAATTTAGACTAGAAGCTCTGAATCTAATTATTGTAATTAGATGTCTAATTATTGTTTGCATGAGATCTATTTAAGAGACTCATTGGTTGTATTGTAAAGTGTTCTAGTTTGAGTTGAGCAAAGTTAGCTCCTTTTGTGTGTGAGGCGAGCAAGGGTGTTCCTCCTAGTTCCACAGCAGTGCCAAGGTGGGTGCTGGTTTTGGAGAATCAACAGGATTCTTTAGGTGTGTAGGATCTTGGTTAGCAGGGGTGCATGGCTACTTTTGGAGATCTACATGGTAAGTAAGATCATTGATCTATAGGGGTGTGTGTATGCGAGGGTCAAAAAGGAGATCGGTGGGGGAGCTAGATCCAAGGTGACAACAATACATCAAGGAGCAAGATCATGGTGAGATCTACTTAGAGTATCAGTTCGTACTCGATTGTACTGGATGTACAATGAGGTGAACAACAGCTTGTGTTAGCTGTGTGTTGTGACCTATTGAGAGAAGATTACTCAAGAGGGAAGATTACTAGGAGCCCTTGAGGAGGAAGCCTCACAGAGGTGGAAGAAGAGTGTGATCTCTTTATTTTAATTTCCTTTGTAATGAGTTGAATACAATTGTGTGTTGCCTCTCATATTCTGTGCTATTTCTCATTGATAGTTATTTTTTCTTTTGGGTATTTCCGCATGTTTAAGTTGCTTATACAATGGTAATCATGTGTGCTCTTAAATCTGACAAGTTGTGTCAGAGCTTTGGGGAACTTTGGTCCTATCATTATTTAAATTTAATAAATACAAAATCATCTCGATGAGAGCCTCAGGCCATTTGAAATCATTAATGTGAGATATTTTGAGTCAAAAGGGGGGATGCCTAAAATTTTATATATCTCATGCTATCACATCAACCTTCCAACATTGATCTTATACATTCTAGTTAAACATAATGAAATTGATTAAAATATAATGATCTAACCATTAATCTTTTGAAATATATGTGTTTTGCTACATATATCTAATTTCCTTGAGTTATATTCCATTATAAATATTTTTACTATATATTACCAATCTTAAATGATTGAAGTAAACGAGATGATTATTTTACCTACAATTAATTGATAAAATTTCTTATATTCACTCTTCCCATAACAAACATTCAAAAGGTCCACCATCTATGAGAAACTTATTTAATGGATAATTAATTCAAAAGAACCACTAGACTTCAAATAAAAGACAAAGGACCATTGAGAAAATTTTCATGTAATATCAAAATAAAATAGCTCACAAGGATGTATGGGATAATTTAATTAATATGGTCAACATGTAAGATAAATTAATTTGAAGGAATTGAGACCATGCTAGAAAATAATGGACTAGTAAATTAAGATGTATTTTGAAAAAACACTATAATTGCATAGGCATAATTGAATTTTTGTAAAATATATCATGAAATTTAATTATTCCCTCTACTCTTTTACTTAGTACCTAAGAGTGTGTAATTCTTCTTTTTATTTTCTCTTTTATAAATGTAATTGGCTCATTTAAACAAAGGGTGGATTTCCTGGACTTGCAAAGTTCATGTAATCGTATAACATAAATTGAAGCCTATGTTAGTTATCTATGGAAGATTAATGTGATCATTTTCATTGAAATATAATTTATTTAATTGATGAAATATTTTTAGCTCTTATTTATTCATCATTTGGCTCTTATCTTGCTATTACAATTCCATGCCCATATTTAAATTTTATATTACCTCTTGCATTCTATTTATCTATTTTTTGTTTACTTATTTTATTTCATAGTGAGAGTTATATGTTTAAAAATATAAGTAATCATCCCAATTTTTTTTGGGGGGCATCATCATTATTTTATTTTATGCATTTATTTTATTTTTTCCTTGTTAAATATTTATTTATGCATTAAGTGTAGATATAATTAATAATATTAATATTAGAATGGGAAATAATATCATATGGATTTGGATTTTGATTTGTAAGATAATTCTAACATTATAAAAGAGATCCCATTTTTGTGTTTTAAATGAGTTATAAAAATTATACATTTCAATGATTGCATGTTTGGTCAGATGTGAAGTAAAATCTTATGTATTTTACTTGCTATTGAATAATATTGAACACATTCATAAGATTTTTTGGTGAAAATATCATATATACTTACTTAAATCACTTGGAAACTATGTTGGTCATATTAACGTAATTTCAAAAGAGGCATAGACCTTGCATTCACATTTAAAGAAAAAAATAGGTATTTTTAAAATAAATATTCTATTCTAAACAACTCCTATTTTTTGTAATGAAATCAATGTATAATGGCACAAAAAAGAGTTTTTACTTTTATTACTTGGGATTATGGAGGTCCACTTCAGCTATAGCAATGGAATCCCATCCATAAATTAGTCATTAATTTTTTTTCTTACATTTAATAGATATGGTTCTTTCATACCTATAGAAATACATACAAGATGTGGCAAATATCACATCCGACCACATCATTTAAAATTATGTGTTACTTAGATTTATTTATTCATCTTTTTAAAAAAAAAAAAAATGAATGGTGAAGAGGATAGCATCTTAGTCAATATAAACTTAGGATTAACTTGGTGATAAATTACACAATCAAATCAAAGAGAAGGTGACTGTTTTGTCTCTAATTGAGAATCTAACTACTATCAAGAGGAAATTTATGGGGAACATGTTAGAATTAGATTTAAATTTAAAAAATACATGTAAAAATATAATGTATAGGTCCATCCTCCACCATATATGGATTACATATATTATATTAAAGAATTTAATTTTGATATTACATTTTTTATACAAACTAGAGGTGGGACAACAGTACCATAAGCCTAACAATTTATTTTTATAACTGAGAGTAACCTTATACAGGATTATGTATTATCTCTTATGCCTATAATTCATCTAAACCTTTATACTTATGATATTTCCCATAATACCTAAATCTCTACCATTCAAATCCTAATCCCTCCCAAACCAGCCCAAGAGTAGTCCATAACTATGATAATAAGCTTGATCACCAAATTTTATAATGAATTATTGGATTTGAAAAGTTAATTGGATAATAAAAAACACTAATAAAAATAAATTCTCTAAATTAATTAAATATCTTGTCCCTACCCCAAAAACTTCCAATATTATTCAAGATAGAGGCTAAGAAAGTATTGAAAGATAACTTTTTGGTTCTTCTACTATGATGAGGTGAAGAGATGTATGAGTATGAAAAAACAAAGGATCAGAATATTATTAACTAGGAGAGACATATACAAGGATAAATGAAGTTGATTTAAGAGGAATATTTTAACAATTTATTCATTACATAATGGATTGATGATGAAGAAGAGGAAGCGATATCACTTGAAGAACTTAGATGGAAAAAGATAATTACAAAGCCTTAAAAGCTTGACCAAGAAGATAATAAGGAAAGATACAACATAGGAACAAAATATGATGATTTCAACCTATTTAATTTTTATAAATATCTATTAGAGTAATGTATCAATCGTAGAAACTAATGATACATTTATTACATGTAACTAGAAGAGGTAAAGGAGTATCATTATGACATGCACATTTTCTCTATTTTTAATAAGTGTATACCCTAATTTTAAATTAATAATATTCCCCCTTATATAAATAATTTAATGAAGGATAATTAGATATAAATAATTCCAATATTATGAATTTATTATACTTAATTAAAGAAGGTTATGTATTCTTTAGGATGCAAAGATCCTCTTATTTAAGAAGATCAATAATCTCTAAATGACTATTTGGAATAAATGTACAAATGTGCCCAATACTTAGTAGGAATGCACATGATTTATATTAAATAATATATGCCCAATTAAGTTCCAAGTTTAATTATAAACTAATAAATAGGAGCTTCCAGTCATACTCATATAAAATCATAAAGAAGAGATAAAAATTGTAGAATCTTGGTTTAGGTAGTTAATTATGCTAAATCAAAAATATAGCTATGAAGCATTGGGTTATTTTAAAGTAAATTTTATTTATATAAATAATTAAAAATTAAATAAAATAAAATTATTATTAATTACTTGGAAATATTTATTGTTTCCTTTAAATTAATCTCATGGAAAAACATTTTGAGGGAGGGCAACTACTTCTCCCTTTCAATCAATGATTTTTTTGTTAGTATTTTCCTTAAAATTATTAGGGTATGATTTGTTCACTTTAATTTGAGTCTTTAATTTTTTATTTTTAGAGGTTGTATTATTCTTATTTTATATTGATTTTAGAGAGCATGTATAAGCACAAAATGTGATAATTCCTCGGTGATAGTCTTAGGATTTCATTGAAGTGCACTTAGTGTGGCATATTTTAAGAATGCATTTTTTTTTTATATGGAAATATTTAAATTCATATTTGTTTTATAATTATAATGTTGACCAATAATTTTAATTTTATAATATTTATATGGATATATATAATATTCTATAGATTCAAATCTAAACTAACAAAGTTTCTATGGATCTTGAACATCTACAGAGATTGATTCATCATTGGGGTGGTTCCCCATATAATGTGGCTTGTATCTTAGCTTCCCCTCATAAGAATGCTCTTCTAAGATTTAATAGTGCCACTCTATGAGGAGGGAATAAATTTATCCTTTATTAACATTGCTTTCTTATCCAAGCTCAAGTTTCTCCTCGATGTTGCTATTCTACCCCCAGTGGCTCATGAAGGATGGGGATATCCATATCCTCTTCCTCCATGCACATATGGTTTGGATTATTCACCTCATACAAATAAACATTGATGAAAATCCTCACTAGATATTTCTAAAGGTGGGTGACATCTACCATAGTATAACAAGTTTCCTTGATTTGCATTGGATATTTACCCATGCTACATTGATCTTGATGAAGATATTAATTAGGAAGGAGAAGATACCACCATTAATATTTTTTGGGACATTATTGAGGGTGATGACATACCGAAATATATATTGGGTGATACCCAATATAAATACCCTCCATTTACAAGTTTTTTCTATGGCTACTTAGGTTTATAGTATCATTTTTATGTTATAGATCTATTCTAGGCTCGACCTAGTCATTCATTTTGTTGTTCATAGGCTTTACCTAGTTTATGACTTTATGTCATAGTTTCATACCACATTTTTTTAATAGTATTTTATATTTATTAATTTTATATAAATTGATGCTTTTAAAACAAATGCATAAACACATGATAGCCATAAAAATGAGGGAATTTATAGGGGCCCTCTCACTTAAGATAAATCAAATATGCATTTTTTTTATTTTTTTTTGTGTGTGTGTGTGTGTGTGTGTGTGTGTGTGTGTGTGTGTGTGTGTGTGTGTGTGTGTGTGTGTGTGTGTGTGTGTGTGTGTGTGTGTGTGTGTGTGTGTGTGTGTGTTTGTGTGTGTGTGTGTGTGTGTGTGTGTGTGTGTGTGTGTGTGTGTGTGTGTGTGTGTGTGTGTGTGTGTGTGTGTGTGTGTGTGTGTGTGTGTGTGTGTGTGTGTGTGTGTGTGTGTGTGTGTGTGTTTAATGTGAGATATGCCAAATAAAACTAGTTATAAAAATTCCACAATATGAAAATTGGAAGTATATTGAGATTTCTATTTCCTCTACCTAGATTTATATGAGGATAAATTATGCAAGGCCTCAATTTAAGGTGATGATGACCAGTAGTATCAATAGAAGTAAAATTAATAGGGACATTAATAAGATTAGTAAGACTTGAATCAAGAAGAATCTATTCAAAATCAAGTAGAATAAAATAAGGCATCTCTTCAATTGTATCAAGAATAATGATATATGACCTATGAAAATACTATAACTTATAAAGATTAGAAACAAAGGACAAAACATCAAATTTAAATAAAAGATAAACCACTAATTGTAATATGAAAAGATATGGAATATAATTAAAAATAAAAAAATCACCCCTAATAGTATAAAGGGTATTCTCATTGAACCAAAATACATTTATAACATCAATGTTTATGACACATCATACAAATATCTCATCCATTTCCTATAATAAAATATAATAAAAAACTCACCCTTGATAGTAGAAGGGGTATTCCCATTGAACTAAAATACATCCATAACATTAGTGTTTATGACACATCATATAAATATCTCATCCACCCCCTATAATTTTAAACACTTGAGGATATGGTATAAATATAATCCATAGTAAATAGTGGGGAAATAAGACATGATAAAACAAGAATAAATGGAAAAAAATAAATGAAAAGAGTGCCCTGATTTTTGAAATTTTAAGGCATAATTTAAATATTGTTCCAATTGGGAAAAGATGTAATTAAATTATTTAAAATAATCAATTGGATTTCAAATTAGAAATTATGGTAATGAGGTCAAGAAACAAATAAGTAACAAGTAATAAAATCCAAATATTTCATCATCATTTAATTAATTAGAAGGTAAACTCAAATGTCTCTTTGTGTTTATTATGAATATATTTAAGAGACACAATATTGATGGGATAAACCAAATAATATGACATGTAAACCAAAAGGAAATAAGGTTATGAATACATAGTTAAATATTTTAAAACATGTTAACAACCTTGCCTTGTAGAGAAGAGGAGGGTAGGACTTCTAAAGGTAAAAGTGGAAAATAAATCATTAGTTTAAAAATATATGTTTATCTACATGCGAAAAATTATTTTAAAGTTTGAACACTCCTTAATACTTATAAAAAATAAGACTATTCCCAAAATTGGTAATTTTAAGGGGGTTTCAATATTTTAAATATTTTCATGTTGAATCCTTGCCTAATGAATATAAGACATCTAGATTTGATGCTTAATAAGTAAGCCACCACTAATAGATGTAAAAATGTTGAATGAGTTATAATTTTAGAAATATGGAGTTCGTTCTCTCTTAATAGTAGTATGGTAATATGAAATTATTAATTTTTTAAACATTTAATAATATCCTTAACAACCAAACAACCTTAATAGGCTCAATATAGTTAAAAGGATCCATATTGCTCACAATCTCCCTCTAGATTTCATGTCAACTATTTATTCCTCCACTATGTGGTTAGTATAATTCAACAACATTTTATCACCATATTCATGTTTTGATTCTATACTTTTACCTTAGATAATTTCAAAAGGCTTACAAGCTTAAAACTATTCACCTTAGTTGAAGTAAAAAAGTGTGTTTGAGATCTCACGTCATTAGATTTTATTTGATCTAACAACATGAGATATGATGATAAAATATAGGTAATGTTGATATTTAAAATATTCTCATGCCATCAATCTACCAAACCCTTTCACATTGTCTGATCATTTTATGTTTAATGTTAATCTTAAGGATTAAAATTGTGCAGGGTGGGACATGATAAAGAGATGAATAATTCAAATTATACGTGTAATCATGAGATGCAAGATAAAGATTATTAAATTCACATAATATGGATCTCACATTGATCAACCATATTTATATTGATGACATGAGTTGTATTCAACAAATAGAGATGATATAGTCTTTAAAAAATGACTCTTTTTATTGGATCGACCTTCCACTACTGATATCATCCATTTAATTTGTAACTTGTTGTGTCTAATGTACCCCTGTATTAAAGTAAATTTAGATATGAAAATTAAGTAATGAAGTCTACTAAATAATTTAAATATAATCTAAACTAATCAAACTAAGATAGAGATACAAATAAAAGAAATAATGCAAACTTATTCCTTAGTGCCAAAAAGTTTCTTCTATTGAGATGTGAATTTAATTAGCTCTCTTTGAATTTTGGTTGCTCACTTTTCTAATGCAAGGTAAAATGGGCAACATCTTGATGTTAAAATTCTCTTTGATAGCTTTGATTCACTTGTGAATTTAATAACACTTGAATTATCGTAAGTTAGGATGAATAAAGTGATGGCTTTCATGCCTCTTTATATACTTTTAGAGGAAAAATTAGATGGTATATGATTATTTAAATATTTTAAATGATCCAAATAATGTATGGTGGTTAATAATTCCTCATCCATGAGGATGATGACCATTTAAAATGGTTGAAATAAATAGGGAAATGGTTAGCTAAATCACCAAGAATGGGTCATGTTATTTGACAAGTCAAGGGATGACTCAAGGGTAGTTGATGAATTTAAGGGATTGGTTGGGGTGAGTCAACATGTGAGGGAGATAAATATGGAGGATGTTGGGTGAGATCAAAAATCCATATCTAATAATTAAATTTGGATTAAAATAGTGCATAATTGATTAAATTTGATTTATTCAATTATTTAAAAAAAGAGGGAAATGACATGAAATTAAATTCAAATTTGGGAAGAAAAATTAGTAGGTTTTAGGTTCATTTTGACTCTAAATGAAATTTAGGTGTCTACATTTTCCCCTCTTTGAAATGGTGTTATGAAGTGATACCATTTCAAATAATAGTAGAATAAGTAGAGCATTGATGATTAAGAAGATTTTTTTTCCCCAAATGAATGAGAATGAATGTGATGATGCCCCCTCAAGTGTTTATGCAATAACATGGATGCACGCTCAAAATGAATGAAAGAGGAAAATGATTAAGCAAGAAGAACAATAAGAAATAAAATTAATATAATTGACATCAAACTTTAAATATTAAGGTATGCATTAATAAGTTTCTTGTAGTTGTGAAAACTAGAGATATTATCGTAAAAACAATATTTTACCATTCAAAGATTGCACACTTAGTTGATGCTCATGACATAGGGGTCACACAAGTAGACGTGGGAATGATATATCTAAATGATGGTAAGCTATAGATCAGAAAACAAAAAATATATTTTTTAAGTGTTAGTTAAAAATTTATGAAATTGATAGCTGAAAGTAATTGATTAGATTTAGAATGATTTGATTAAGATTGTACTAAATTTTGAAAAAAAAATGAGTGAAAATGAAGAAAATGAAGGGATGGGGGGAAAATATTTGAATTGGGTGGGGGAGTATAAAAATAAGTATGGGGATGAATAAATTCATTTGTGAAATTTGAATTTTTAAGGTGACTTGAGAAACTTAGTTTTTTTTTTAAATTTGTGCTCTAGGTTTATTAATAAAAATAGACTATATTTTGCTTCATTAGCACTATGAAGAGCACATAAGGATACACTAGACACTTGAGAGGAGCAAGACTATGGTGAGTGAAATTTTGAACCTTAGATTTTTGATTTAATTAAATTTATTAGGGTTTAAAATTAGACAAAAATAATTTTTTATTTGGCCATTTATGAATTCGACATTGAAAGTTGTGAATTTATTATAAAAATTATGAAATCATCAAACTAGATAGCAAAATTGTTAGTTAGGGTTGTAAAATCATTCAGTTGGAAAATGAATTAGGAACTAAAAAATTCACAATTCATAGTTGTGAAATCATGAAAGTGAGTTGTGAATTTGTCAAACAGAAGATCGAAATTGTTGGAAAGGGATTAGTTTAGGTCAATTGTGAAATTATAAGACATA
Source organism: Torreya grandis (assembly GCA_037957365.1). Lineage (NCBI taxonomy): Eukaryota > Viridiplantae > Streptophyta > Pinopsida > Cupressales > Taxaceae > Torreya > Torreya grandis. The sequence goes on from JARHVA010000681.1 coordinate 4,361,401, forward strand.
GTAGTGAAATTAAATAGATTGATAGAAGAACACTAAAATGAGTAGTATAAACACTAAGGTTAGAAGAAAAAGGGGTAAGTGAACAAACAAATAGATAGTAATGAAGCATAGAATAGACAAAAAACAATTTAAAGGAAATTTTTTGTTGTTTTTCATGTATTTTTAAATGGGTTGTTATGTTGATATCTAGGATTAACATTGTCTTAATGTGATATGTTTGCAGGAGGTATTACCAATACTGGTGACATGAGAGCATAAATTGATGGCTTTAGAGTAGATATCTTAATTTATTGAGTGAAAGTTTAGAGTATTAGAGGTGAAAAGGTTATTATAAATCATGATAATGCTTGATATCTGAGCAAGTATGGCTATGTTGACTATGTTGGCTAAAACATAGCACAAAATGACTAGCACATTTCACCTACCGATAAGTTAAATGACTGTTACACTTGAGGATGTGTATCATATTTAGGAGATGTTGATATGAGGAAGATAAGTTTATTTGGGTCAATGGTTATAAGATATTACTATGTATATTATTTTTGGGGATGGATTGATTCCAGTGGTTATAGGAGGATTAGATATAGATTAATGTATACAGCTAGGTATATATTCATTAATTATGATATTGATGTTAGTTGTCAATGGAATCATGTTAATTTATAAGAGTGGGAGGTTATGACTGATTGGATTTTTTAATTTTATCAAAAATATGATAGATATGGTAGAGAGGTTTGCATGGGGGCCATGCATACTCACACACATTTATAGGGATATGGATCACATGGTATACACATATGGGAAGGAGATTGTTTCTTCCACATTCTTATCGATACGGTGATGGGAACACATTGTAGTTGAGACACCTATTTACCATATGAGCACATGATCAAAGGATGGTCCTATTTCCTATGGATGGCACATGATTATGGTCCTGTAAAGACCACATTTAGGAGACTTAGAGTTTTATATAGGAGTGATACATGATATAGGTGATGATCAAATCACCTATAGACCATATAGAGAAATAATGTTACAATGGGTATAGGGTAGATTATACATGGACTATATGATGAGTCAATGCTAGATTATGGGCATTAATGACTATGTTATTGAGATAAACGACCCTAATAGAGTGATGAGGTATTTCAAAGTCAAATAACACATCCTAGTAGGTCCTCATGTGTTTTCATAGGTAGTTAGAGAAAGCACAATGGGGGATTATTATTGATTTTAAGATAGTAGGGCATAGCTAGACACACTTATAGAAAATGACATGGATAGATAAGATAGACATTATTGATGCTAGAGTGGTTGATGGATATACATATTAATGGGCCATACTATGATTGATGAGACTTATAGTTCTTTATATTCCATCATGCATGTGGAGACAAAGATTCATTGTGAGTTTGAGCAGATAGGCTTGGGTCACAAGACTAATATCTTAGATTAAGAGTGTGGTTATAGGTTAAAAGGGAGGGAGATGAGGATGGGGTAGAAGATAGGATATAAAGGATAAACATCTACATGATGTGGAGATTATAGAGGTGGATGATATAGATATACTAAGGGAGGTAGTTTTTGATATGGGTAGAAATACTGAGATGAGAGTGGATATCTACTAGTCAGGTGAAGGGAAGAACCCTTTGGTATTTATAGTGATGAAGAAGGATATAGGGAGGATACAATGATGAGACCAGTTCATGAGAATCATGTAGAGAGGGGAGACATGGTAGGACCATCATAGGTAAGGATATCATAAGATGATTAGACCATGATTGATATATTACATGAGGAGATTTGAGCTTGAGATAATGAGATTTTAGGATTACATAGAGAGGTGGCTCGATTGAATGGGGTTGATAGTATAGGGGGTAAGTTAGAGCTAAGAGTATTTCATGTGATCTAATAATTTGACTCAAGAGAGGATGGTTAGTATCGTGTTAGTTTTAAAGTGAAAACAAAATGAAAGAAACACACTAACTAGCATAACATCTTTAGGCCTAGACACTACGGAGAGCTTAGTTAACAAACATGAATGAAACACACAACTAAAATGAAAAATAAACACTATTTTACCTTCCTTGGATTCTCTAAAATGTTTTTTGTAGTGGCTTGCTTAGTTTGTGCTCATGAATTTCATGGTAATAGAATCTTGTCTACCTCCATCTCTCCTTAGCACCGTTGGCTTGTCGCTTGGCTTGGCTTGGAATCAATTTAGCATGGTAACACTAATTTAAATGGCTTATTTAATATATTTGTGCATTATAAATTTACACCAAAATAACTTAGAAATGATGTTCATGGCCTCTCTATTTATAAATTTTTGAGATTGATCAGAATGAACCTGAACTGTCCATCCTAAGATTGAGATGTGTGGTTGAGGATTAATTCAATTTTTGGAATTAATTTTATAATTATCCTCATCATGAAATTGGAAGAAGGGGAAATTAAGAGGCATGGAGGGCATGAATCCTAATATTTGTGGCATTTATAGCCTAGGGATGTCTTCCCAAGAAATGAGGTCACCTGCTGATGCAAATATTCAATATTTATTTGAAAAAAAAAGTATTCAACAAGTTTATATGGAATTATTAATTAGGCTCTAACTTGGATTAATTGTCTCTAAACATGATTAATCACTTTGTGCTCAAATTACTCAAATTAATTAGAATGACTTGTTATTGGTCCAAAATTTGACTGGATTGGAATTTGAAGTCAATGTTAGATGCATTGGAACCGTACTCCCATTTAGGATATTACCAATAGAAAATAAAAAAGGCACATGTCTTATGTAATAGATTTGATAGAAAAGAGCAATCTAGAGCACCTAGGTACAAAATTTGCATTTTAACTTGGAATGATCTGATCAAAGTTAGATGGCCCATAAATTACATTACCCCATTTAGGGATACCTTGGCTAAAATTGTCATTTGAATATGTCATTTTCAAATCATTTAACATTATTTTAATGTTTTTAGGCCAAATTGTACATTTTGGGTGGAAATTGGTCAAAATCTTGGTTGGAGATTATCAGTGGCTAGTTTTGGGTATCTATAATTTACCCCTATTTAGGAAGGCATTGCAAGCTATAAGCAAAGTAACATCTCCTCAAAGAATTAAAAGGTCCTATATGACAAGAAGAAGATGATGACTGAAGAATAAAGCTCCAAATGGTTCTGGGAAGCCTATGGTGATGCTCACTTGAGGGAGTGGATATCACATTTGTTAATGGGTAATCCCTAAAAAATAAACAAGAAGAAATGTGGAATTAACCCATGGTTGAGATTAATTCAAATAAGAAAATGCTTACATGCATTGATGTAAAAAGGATGTTGATTTACCTAAAAGTAGTTATAATCAGGAATAAAATTTAAAATAATGATTTTCCCATAAGTGGTTATAATCATTAAGTAGACCTAGATTGGCTAAAACTAATGGTGCCCCAGTTAGGGATGATTAGCAATCATAAATAAAGGATATAACCTATAATATCGATTAAAGAGGAATGGGTGAAAAGTGATAAAAGAGATGGATAAAAGAATAAGATTGATCATTATAAATGATTTTAGTTGTACCTACTAATGAGGAGATGCTCATCCTTATTAGGAATAATATAAATAAAATGGCCAATGGGTTAATTTGATCAAGGGTAGGATGGAAGGATTTGCCAAGGTGCCAAGGAGAAACTTCTATAGCTTTATTGATTTTAGATCTTCTTGAAGATGATTTTCACTGTAGCATGTAATGATAGGCTTCATGATAGAACACCATGAAGACTTGGCCAAAATATGCATAATGACTAACTCCCAATCTAATAAACACTCAAAAACAATGCACCAATGATAAAAACCATGATAAAAATGTTAATGGATGAATATGGATGGACTCAAAAATAATGTGCTCAAAGAATCACCCCATGCTTAGGTTGCTCACAAAATGGTGAGAGTGTATGGAATGGGGGACTAAAGTGACCTCAACATGAATTTAACATGATCCAAATATTCCTAAAATGACCTCAAGTCATAGTAATTCCATCCACATAGAAGGTAGGGAAAAACCAACTAGGTCCCAACAAGTTCTCAAATATAATAAATGGATAGTCAAATGAAAACAATGATGGCAAGGTGATTCAACAATGCATGATAAACAAGTGTTGACCCTAATTTTCCCATATGAAATTATAACTAGGAGATAATTATATAGGCCAATGACACTAATTTACCCATAGGTAGTTATAATTAGTAGCAAGACTAGTGAAACACTGATTTTCCCATAGGTGGTTATAATTAGGGTTACATAAACAAACTTGATAGGATGAAAGATATCTTACCAGATCAACTATCACACTACTTTCATAGACTATCAATGAAACATGGATCAAATTGATTATTGAAACCTGATTAGAATCCTCTCACAAGAGGTGTATGAAGGACCAAATGAACCAAGATCAAAATAGGATTGGGTAGGATGACTAAAAATAGGTTTTGGTCTAGAGAAGAATGGAATGATAAGATGGTATGGTACTTCTAAATATTAATGATGGTTTTTGATAGATTGGATAAAATGGTAAGAGGATTGACCCTAAATGAAAGGGTGAATGGTTGGGTATGCAACAATAGCAAATAGGCATATGTAACAATGGCAATAACATGACAATGTGAAATGGTATGGTACATGTTTTTGGCATGGGTGTGGTTTTTGATTTTGTTATTCCTATTTATGCAGAGATGTACATCCTAATCAATAAATTATATAGACAAAATACTTGATCATGTTAATTGCTATCCCACACCTCATTGAAATAGCTACTTTATCAAGAATGGCCTACAAATTTGGTTGTTGAGAATGCTTTTGTGATCTTCATTGGTTGTTGATTTTGATTCCTTCAAGCATCAAGACAAGGTATCTATGTAGCCTCTATAAAGGAAAGTGTGGCTTTGGATGGTAAACAAGGATATATAATGGATGGTAGGTTTGATTATGAAATGGAATGGTAGATGATAGTAGAATGTATAATGGTGGAAAAACAAATGAAGATTAGGACTTTTAGTCACACGTAATGTTATTGATGCTAGAATAAACATAACTTTGGTTGTGGTAGGGTTGAATACTTGTTCTCTTAATAAGACCACCAAAATTTTATGTTGTTTGATCTTAAGAGTAGATACCATCTGATTAGGTTGTAGATAGGAAGCTATTTTGATTTGATCTTTGATTTTGTCTTCATCAAGTAGTGAATAAATTTTATGCTTAGCTATTGGTGTCTCAAAGAGGTTTTCACCAATGAAGTTGTCTTGAATGTCTTGTAGCTCCTTCAAGAAGGTTTCACTAATGAACATTAGATTTTGACTTTGATTTTATTTTAGTGCTTTTAAAAAAGTTTCACTAGAAGGTGTTAAGTTTTGACTTTGATTATCCCTTAGTGCCTCTGAAAAGGTTTCACTAAGGAATGTTGAATTTTGACTTTGATTTCTTTTAGTACTTTTGAAAAAGTTTCACTAGAAGATGCTGAATTTTGACTTTGATTGTCCCCTAGTGCCTCTAAAAAAGTTTCACTAGGAGAGTGCTCTTCTGCTACATGAATGTGGTCTTGGCCTCATTGCTCTTCTTTAATTGTTATGTCACCATGGATGTAGTTTAACAAAGTGTGATTCTATTGATCCTAATTGACACTTATGGGAGATAGAATGTCAATTATATGGCTATTTTGGTTGATGGTAATGGCCTAATGAAAAATAATGGAATGGGGAGAGGTTACACAATCCTCATAGAAGATATTAGGATAACTTTTGTTGAAACTAAAGTACTCATCCTCAAAAACTATATAAGGATCACAAATGTATTCAAATTGATATGTGAGGCATGCATAACCAATATTATAACAACCATGAACATATTATTATTTTAAATTTGATTCTAACTCAAGGGACTCTAAATCTGATATTGAGACTGATGTTGATTCTAATTCTAATGCTATATCTGATGTTAGTTCAAGAATAGAACCTGACTCTAATTTTGATTCTTCATCTGATGGGTACTCTATTACAATGATGTCTTATTGAATATTTGGTATTGGATAAGTAATGGCCTGTGATGATATAATGGGCTCCACCAAGATTGGTTTATCAAATTGAGACTCCTCTAGGATGGGAAATAGGTCAAGAGACAACTCTTCAGAGACTGGCTTGTCAATAGAAGGATCTTGAAAAATAGGCATGTGGTTGAGGTAATTATATGTCCAAAGGTAGTTATAATCATTAAGAAGTGACTCAAAAAAAACTACCTTGTCAGAGTGAGACTCCTTAATAATTGGTATAGGATCAATAGGTGATTCATCATAGGCTAACTTATCACAAATGGTTGATTCAATAGAAACATCTTAGATTGGTTGGTTCTCTTGACCTTGGTTTCCAATGAGTTAGAAAATACTAGTTTTGAAGATAACTTGGTATTCAAAGGATAGGATTGGTTGAGGTTTGGATGGGATTGGTAATGGATGAGGAATGATTTATGGTTGGATAATGGTAGGGACTTAGAGAGCATGATTTCTTGCATGAACTAAAGAATGAAGTCCAAAAATGGTAATGAGAGGGCGGTGTGGAATTTGATTTCTTGTATAAGCCAAAGGACTAGGTCCTGGAATGATAAAGGGGCATTGTGGATCTTGATTGCTCACACAAGCTAGAGGATGATGTCTGTATAGGAGTGATGCAACATTATGGTCATAGAATAGAAATGATACGATGTGGTAGATCTTGATTACTCGCATAAGCTAAAGCATCTAAGTCTTCCTCATAAACCATATCATCCCAGTCATGAATTGGCTCATAAGCTAGTTCTTAGCTATGTTCTATGTACTAATTATTGCAAAGAGGGTATGGATCCATATCCTAAACAACATTATCTGTATTTGGGTCTTTAAAATCCTCTTCATAAGCCTCTTCATGCCAATCAAAGTTTTGATTTAGATTTTGTGGATTTTTACTATGTTCCTCATATGGATTATTTTAAGGATAATAATAAAACTCCTTAGAAAATCTTTCTCTATAGGGGTTCCTAGTTGGATTTTATGCAGCCATTCTATCATAAGTTGGATTGTACATGACTCCACCATAATTTTAGCTAGACATATCCATGTAAATGATGAAAACTCTAAACATAAAAGGCTTAGAGTTATACAAACTCCAAAAAAACTATGTCCAAAGGATAAATGGTTCAAAGTTGGTCAAACTTGGTTGAAAGAGTGGAGTTGTATCTCCAATAGGGTCTGAAAGTGGAGCTATATCTCCAAAATGATTTGTGATAAGACTTGGCATAAAATAGCCTAACATCAAATGTATAATTCACAAAAGGTCAAGTGTCTGAATAAAAACTGGCATGCCAAAGATCTAGGTCAAAGTGCTCCAAACAAGGTCTAAACTATGAAAGGGAAAAGGTGACTTGATAGGTATTTTGTCCAAACATGGAGTTAAAATCTAAGCTCAAACAAACAAGCATGTGCTAGGACTTTTGGCCAAATGGTGTCAAAAGCCAGACTTGAAATAAAGGCTTGATGTGATTTGATTTAATCTAACAAGTTTAGAAACAACTTTGACTTAAACTTGGCATATGGAATCAAACATAAACATGATCAATTGGCATAAGGCATAAGACAAAAGGATATTTGAGAAAGGTTGTGTTTATCCCAAATAAAGGCATAAATAATGATGTGAATATGCTTTAAACAATGGCACTTTTGATTCCAAGGGTTCCCTAAAGGGGACAAAGGGAAGAGCATACACGCAACATTCTTTTTTTTGCCAAATAGAATCTAATTAAACAACTATTACAAATAAAAATTTATAAGTGTGTTCAATTTTAAGCCCAAATGAAAGATTTGGTGGTGTTTATTTGACCCCTTGGTCTTAAGATTATGAACTTTGAAAACATTCATCTAAACATCTAAATTTTTCATTAAACACCAAAACAAAGTTCCTAATTGATTTTTAAACATGCAAAAGGTGATTTAAAACATGTTTTTAGCAAATGTCAAGCTTGGTCATATAGTAAAAAAGTTAGCTTGTCCTTTAGCTTTGAAGTTCTTTTTAGTTTGAAATAATGAACTTTATAAAAAGAGCTCTTGGGTCTATGTTTTAAGAAAAACATAGTGACTAACATCGGTTTATATAACTGATGATGGTTATATTTTCTAACCGATGTCAGTTATCCAACTGACATCAGTTATACCAATGTGACTGATGGTAGGTATATAACCGATGTCTATTTTTCTAACTGATGTTGGTTAAGATATGCAACTAATGTTGGTCTTACTTGCTGATGTCAGTTACTATGTAAAACTATGGCAAACAAAAATGGCAAACTAAAGTTATAAAATCAATTTGTAAGAGTTTTAAGGGTATAAATGAATATTTTAAAGGTTCAAAATGATCTTCTTCAGTTTTGAGATGTGTTTAGTCCCACTGGTTCATGTCATAATGTGATCTAGGAATTTGACTCAAGAGAGGATGGTTAGGATCATGTTAGTTTCAAAATTAAAATAAAATCAAAGAAACATACTAACTAGCATAACATCTCCAGGCATATACACTAGGGAAATCTTAGTTAACAAACATGAATGAAACACACAACTAAAATGCAAAAGAAACCCTCTTTTACCTTCCTTGGATGCTCCAAAATGTTGTTGTAGTGGCTTGCTCGGTTTGTCCTCATGAAGTTCTTGGAATTGAAAGATTTTCTACCTCTATCTCTCCTTGGAACCTTTGGATTATGGCTTGGCTTGGCCTAGAATCAATTTATCATGGTAACACTAATTGCAATGGCTTCTTGAAGATATTTGTGCATTATAACTTTGCACCAAAATCTTAGAAATGATGTTCAAGGCCTCTCTATTTATAGATTTTTGAGATTGATCAGAATCAACCTGAACCATCCATCTTGAGATTGAGATGTGTGGTTGAGTATTAATTCAATTTTTGGAATTAATTTTATAATTATCCTCATCATGAAATTGGAAGAAAGGGATATTAAGAGGCATGGAGGGCATGAATCCTAATATTTGTGGCATTTATGGCCTAGGGATGTCTTCCCAAGAAATGAGGTCACTTGCTAATTTAGATATTCAATATTCATTTATAAAAATAAGTATTCAAAAAAATTATATGGAATTTTTAATAAGGCTCTAACTTGGATTAATTAGCTCTAAGCATGATTAAGCACTTTGTGCATAAATTACTCAAATTAATCAGAATGCCTTATTATTAGTCTAAATTTTGACTAGATTGGAATTGGAAGTTAATGTCAGATGTGTTGGAATAGTATTCCCATTTATGATGTTACCAATAACAAATAACAAAGGCACATGTCTTGTGTAAGAGATTTTATAGAAAAGAACAATCCAGAGCACCTAAGTGCAAAATTAGCATTTTGACTCGGAATGATCTGATCAAAGTTAGTTGGCCCATAAATTGCATTATCCCATTTAGGGATACCTTGGCCAAAATTGGAATTTGAATATGTCATTTTCACATCATTTATCATGTTTTATTGTTTTTAGGCCAAATTGTGTATTTTGGGTGGAAATTGGTCAAAAGCCTAGTTGGAGGTTCTCAGTGGCCAGTTTTAGGTGTCTACAATTCAATTCATAAATATAAAAGGTTAGGTAGATAGGTTATAGGTTTAGGTTGATAGGTTAAAGAGGGATGGTATGGCTTTAGTATTTGGAGGAATTACATAGCAGGTAGAGACTCAGACACTAGATTATACAACTTTGACACATTAGTATAGATAAGAGCGAGACACTACATAGACAAAGTTGGTAGAGGATAGGGTTTTATTAATAAGACAAGGATATCTAGCTATATTAGATAGAGTTATGAGGGCCATGAAACAAGATAAATACTATACAAGCTTATATGAGGATTTTTTCTATGCACACACATAATATCATCATATAGAGAGTACTCAATTAGGAATTTGATGTATAAGAGATAAGTATAGCTGATAGAGTCTAAGATATCAATGTGAGAGGTATCACATTACATCATGGTTCATCCATAGATTACACCATGATGTTATGATTTGATTTCTAGGATAGATTCTCAATTTGAGGGCTAGGGGGAGACTTGACATAGGCTTGATCATGATGTATCACTATATAGACACATTCAATTTTGATATATACACACATTTTTCATTTACGATATGAATCTTATATTATTTATGATTTGATGGACATTATGGGTTGTTTATGGACTTTTCCATTATGTTTTATTTTATACATGGTTTATGGAAGTATGGATAGATATAGTCCTATTGTATTTATTTCTTTTTGATTCACAATAGCACATGCTAATTATTTTTAGTATGTGATTATGGTATATGAAATGTATGATTTTTAATGGATACATGTATAATGTATTAGATAGTTTCCTCATGTTTAATTGTACTTTGCATTATATTTCCATCATGAAGAAGTATTGATCAACCTAAATTTTAATGTAGCATAAAACAAAATATCACCAATGATATAAATAATAATGATGAATGTTTATGTTTTAGAATAAGGAATATAACATAATAATTTGTGAAAAACAAAGTGAGTCATGATATAAACAAATTATAACCACATTATAATGCAATACAAAAAATAATCTTGACACAGAAACAAATAAAATACTTAAACTAAGATATGAAGTCACAATTATACTAGATTATAATACACAAAATGATTTTGGGAACAACACTTGTAAAATGAACACAAATGATATACAAACAAAAAATAATAAAAAAAATATCTATAATTTAAGATAAACAAAGTAAAAAAAATACAAACAAGATTTAAATAAAAGGACCAAAATAAGTTAAAAGAATAAGATGTAAAAAAGATAAGTATGAGCGGTTAAGGTAACAAGATTTGATAAACAAAAATGGTTAAAGTAAGAAAATAAAATAACAAATCAATGGTTAAGGATGATAAGAGAAAAATAACCAAAGATGGCTAAAGATAGGAAAATAATATAACCAATCCATGATTAAGGATGAGAAGTTAAAAATAACCAACCAATGGTTAAGGATGGGGACTTTTGAGTGAAAATAACCAAAGATGGATAAATTAAAATAAGAATAAGACAATAACAAGACACAAATAAAAACAAAAAACAAGTAACCAACACCTAAAAGACACAACAAAAAGACATGCCATCCTATGTGAGGATTGATTTATTTAGTATCCAAGAGTTAGGATAATAGTTGAATAATCGATGAGGAATTAGGAAGAGGAGCACATGAATTGAAAACAAATCCATACTTAGGGAAATGGATGATGGGGAATGTGGTGGTCTAGCTTACTTTAGATGCCCCATGTCTCTAAGCATTGCCTACATAATCCACCCTAGACAAAGTCCATGCTGGGATATCAAGACATATGTAGTTCTCCCAATACAGGAAGGGATGAGAAAATGGGAAATTGATGAAGTGTTTAGTGTCTGATGAATAGATGCATGATTATCACTCCTAAAAAATGTGAGTGAGAAAGTTTGGAATATAGCTAATATGGTAGATGTGTTTTATTGTAAGTGTTTACATGTAGTTTTTGATGTTTTAGTTGCATATAGGTGTAAAAAATTGTGATGAATATGGTGATATATAAGATGTTACTCTATCATGACCAAGGATACATGTACATAAATATAAAGATCTAACACTAAGATAAAATGCAATATGAGTAGTGATGAAACATTTGATAAAGGATAATGCAAAAATATACAATGAATTACTACAACATTATGCTGCAAGTAACTAGGTCGAATATAGACAATGGATTATGCATGGCACTAGAAACCGTGTTTTTTAGCATGGTACTTGCCTAAAGCACTAGTAAACCATTTTTCACTTTTGGACAAACTATTTTTTTTGCTTTTTCAATTTTTTGACTTCTGATTTTTTTTCTATTTTTCTATTTTATTTTTTTAACACCTAGGATATTAACAAAAACATATATAAAAAGTTAGGCATAGAATATCTTAAGATGCATTATGTTCATAGGCTCATCAAGATCCTCTCCCTATTATGTGGCTAACTTGTAAGTCCATATTTAGCAAAAATGATATACGTGCCTAACAAATTAGAATCAAACTTTCCTTTCTTCTCTCTTTCAGTATTTGTATTACATTGGTTTTCCTTAAGAACAAGATCTATGATTTCAAACTTGTTAGATTTTATCCACTTATTATAACTATGGTGGAGATGATTTTAGTATACTTACAAATGTTTTAAGGCATTAATTATTTTCTCATCTAGAAGATCAAGTTCCCTAAGGTGTGAAGTATGATAGGATTCTTCATCAATGATTTGTTGTAGGTATATACACAAAGATGGAATCTCAATTTCTATGGGTAGAATAGACTCATTACCATATACAAGGGAATAAGGGGTTAACCCCATGGGTGTATAGATGCTAATGTGGTATTTACAAAGGGATGGATAAAGTTTTGTGTGATATTCATAACCAACCTCATTGAAAACTTTTTTAAGTATGTGTAGAATGATTTTCTTGGTTTCCTCGGCTTGGATATTTCCTTGTGGGTAGTAGGGAGTGGACCATTTGTGCTTTATGTGATAGGTTTGTCAAAGAGATTTGACATCCTTATTTTTGAATGATTTTCTATTATCAAAAATATTAGTAGAAGGGTACCAAAGTGACAAATAATGTGGTATAGGATGAACTTAGAGATTTTATTTTTGGAAACATAAGGGGCATTGTCTCAACCCACTTGGTAAAGTACTCAGTTACCGTAATAATATGTGTATGGCCATCAGAAGAATTGGGATTGATTTTTCCAATGAAGTATAACCCCAATATGTAAAATGACTAGGGTGTGGCAATAGGCTATAAAGGGATATGTATAAGTTCACCATGTTTTTGATAAGGTATACATTTTTTAACATAATTAAGTGAATCATATTCCATGGTAGGCCAATAATATCCTACATGTCAAATTGTTTTGGTTAGGAATATACAACTAAAATGTGCACCATAAATTCCCTAATGAACTTCCTTAATGTTCACAATAGATTATTTAGAATTTAAATAGTTAAAATTGTTCCATCATAGCCTCTTTGATATAAAGTATTACCTAGGATTGTGTAGCGAGAGTTACGTTGGATATATTATTTTTTCTAGTTGTGGGATAAGTTAGGTAGAAGGGTGTTATCATGAAAAAGGAATATATTCCATAATACTAATGAGAAGTGGTAAAAACCACTTCATAAACAAATTTATAATAAATCATGTCATAAGTTGGTAGCATTAGATATCAAACAAGGAACTTGTGTTTTATGTTGAGATCAAGTTACGAACTAATGTTCTCCATGGCATATACTACCCTATATTTGATTCTTGGTACTTGTTCAAATTGGATAAATGTAAAATATAACTTTAATCTATCCACCATATATTTATATGGGATTAAAATATTAACACAAGCTTGGAATTCCTCAATTACTTGATTTATGATAAGTTTGGAATCACCAAAGATGAGAAGATGTTGGATACCCTATTGAATAGCCAATTTGAGACTAGCTATGAGAGTTTCATATTCCAAAATGTTTTTGGTACAAGAGAACTCAATTATAAATGATTTAGGAATACCATCCATGTATGGTGTGACTAGTAAATTACATGCCCCTGATCCATGGTTTGTGAAGGAACCATCAAAGAACAATTACCAAACTAGAGATTCATTAGTAGAAATTATTGCTTCATCTAAAAAAATTGTAACAAGGGGTGATTTATCTTTGAGAGGTACTTATTCCAATGAATCTACGAAGACCTATTCCTTAATTTCTTTATTATTAACATAATCAAGTGTTAGAACCTATTATTTGACTCTTTCTTGATAGACATTATATGTATTAGCATATTTTTTAGTGTTGATCATCTGATGCTTACATATAGATGTTGATTAATATTATCATGTAGTGACATAATGTTAAACTATAGAAACATACTATTATCTTTTATAAACATACTATTGTCCTACAATGACATATTGTTATCTTGTAGTGACATATTGTTATCTTATAACAATATATTATGATCCTATAGTAACATACTTTGATCCTGCAACAACATATTTTGATCCTGTAGCAACATACTTGGATCTTGCATATTAATGATGCCATCAATATAGTTTTATATTATGATTATTATATAGTTCATATTTACATGTATATATATTCTTTTTCATGTAGATCATATATTGTTGATTCCATGTTTTGGTGGTTGTAGGGTTCACAGGTACATGAGCTAGGCTAGCAATGGATTTTGATAGTTAGGGTAAAAATGGTATAGGAAGTGAGTAGATGGGTAAAAATAAAAATAGATAATAAATATAATGGTAATGAGCCATATAATCCTTAAACAATTTTAGTGTGCCATATGTCTCTCTTTTTGTCTTGTTTTATTCATTTAATCTCGATTGATATTTTCGTCCTTTTATTTTGCTTGATTATGGTTGTGTCTGATTTTATTTTTTATTATTTTCTTTGTTTGGTATCTTATGTGTGTTAGGTTAGTGATTAGCTACCTTTTTGTCTCAGCTATAATTTTCTTTATTTTGGTCACTAAAGGGGCTCAAATACTTTAATTATCATTTCAAGCTTGTTAATTTGTTGCCAACCATGGATCATATTATGATTAAAATTATTTAATCTAAGTCTTCTTATCTTGGTTTTATCACTAAGAGGCCTCAAAAAGGCTAATCCCATGAATTATAATGGAGTGGGACTCCATGATGGCCTTGATTTAATGAATCCATGGGTAAGAAGTAACCCATGCTTAATGTATTTATTAAATAAAATTGTGTTAAGCCATGATGACCATATAGGGTATATGGAATTTTGTCCATGAATTATAGTTAAAAATTAAAAATGAAGTATATCTATTTATACATAAATAAATAGAGGAAAGGAAAAAAAAGTTTAATCATTAAAGCAAAGAATGGCTTTTAGGGGTTAACTCTTCACCCAAAAGAGTAATCAATTATTTTACTTGGAAAAAAAGGTCATTTTTGTTGTGTTGGATTTTAGAGAAACCCTAGAGGGAAAATGGTGGTCATGGAGAGTAATGCAGGGTGAAATTTCATCCCAGCAGGCTTTAATGGTTTGGAAATTTTTTTGCCTTGGTAGAAGGAAGAAATTGAGAGCAAGCCATGGAAGAGATGGACAGAGTTGGGTAATAATTTCATTTTTTTGTGAAGTGTAATAAAGGAGAAGTTTATTTTTCTTCTTCTTAGGGTAGATTTGTGCCAAGTAAGTAATGAATTATTATTTCTTGTTTGAGTTTTATCTTTTTATGGTTGTATGAAGTTGGATTGATTATTCAAACCTAGATATGAGTTAAAATTTTATCTAGTGTACAAGGTTTAAAAGAAATCAATTTTATTGTTGAAATGCCTTTGGGGATAAAATATTAAAACCCTAGCTATTTATTTTGATTTTATTCATGAGTAGAAAGTGTTACCTTAAAATGGTGTGTTGGGTGTTTTATTTTATGTGTGGTATTCATTTCATGGCTAGATGGGCATTTTTTGTTTGTTATAATTATTTTACAGCTATTGGGTTTTTATTATTGCTAATTTTATTTGACCCAATTTGTTATAGAAAAGTATCCTTGTTTAGATCATGTGCTTAGTCATGTACTTATAAATCAATCCAAGTCAATTATATACTTGATACAACTAGGTGAAACCTTAGTAAAATTTGATGGCATACAACATTTAAATAAACTACTACATTGGCATCAATTTCACACAAGGTGCAAGCCTTATACACTCACCCAAAGTGTAACAGTGAAGGGACCAAGGCCTACATTAGGTTAGTTAAAACATGGCACAACCTTAGCCTTGATGGGACTTAGTCATTAGTGAAATAGGATTAGGTGGTATATCAATGCAAGGTTATTTTGGGTAAGATCAATAGGTGTGAGCCTATTCAAGGGGACTAGTTTTGGCCATGGTGGTGCAAGTTGGTATTAGGCTAGTTCTGATTTTCTAGGGGTGCAAGTATTTTAGATAGTAAGTAAAGTGACATTTAGGCACTTATTGAAATAAGGGAATAACCCATACTTAAAGTCTCATTCATATAGCTAGTACCCCAAGCATAGGGGTCAAGGCTTAGGCACATGCCTATCTCAACACTTAGGATAATTTCTAGCCTATTGAGGGCTTTTTATGATAAACAAAGACACCATTTAAATTGGGTGAAAACCTTTATATGGAAACATGTTCATATATAGGATTTATACTATCATGACTATTATATTTAAGTCACAAACACATGATAATGATGTAACCACCTAGATAAGATCAACACTTAATTGTTATCAATAACATTCTCCATTAATTCAAAGTTTCAGAATACAAAGTTAGTAACATGAAAACAAAGCATGTGCTCATATTTAAAATTATACATGCCTAATATCACTCAAGAAAGCTTGGGTTATACATTTATAATTCTTAACATAGTTATGCTAGTTACAATATACTAATGGTGTCCCTTGAGTTTAGCAAAGATTCGCTACATTAATGTCACCTCCTTTCGTTCTTTAGGTTAAATCTCATTTTGTAGGTGGAGGGGAATCTTATTACTAGGTTGGAAGGGTGCACATTGGGTACTAATCTATTAATGGGGGTTCTATGCCATCAAATCCATTACTCTAACACTCGTACTCTCCAACCACCATGTGTAAGCACTCAAAGGGATATCCATAAAAACTTGGGTGCTAAGCAACTACCTACTAGCTAGCGTAAGATATTTAAAGATTATTCCATTTGGCACTAATGGTTTAAAAATGGGTAATCATTTGTAATGAACACCATGCATTGAGATGTGCTAAGTCGACATGATCCATTAGTTAGCACAAAAAGGGGCCCAACATTACCTCATACAAAATTGCTAGTCTACCCACAGACTAGTCTTTTAGAATCTTTCTTGCATAAAAATTTGAGCATGCTCTGTTATAGTTCCACCTTGAATTTTTTAAATACTTGAATGGCATGCTTGATTTATTGAGTGATGCCTTCTACTTTTATTGATTTAGTCTCAAGTGTGAGCACGTCCATGTTCTCCAATTTTTTCTAAAGGCTTCCATTCTTTCCTTCACTCTTCTTACCCCACCATCTAAAATGTCCCCTTGTTCACTTTCCTTTATCTGAAAGTCATAGAAGAGTGCCTCTAGATATTGCTCTTGGGTCTTTGGCTAAGTGTTTAAGGTATTGACCTATGCCATAACCTAGATGCACTCAGTCCTGCTCATAGTAAATGCATGCTTCACCAAAGCATCTTTTTCCTCTTTTACCTTTTAAAGACATACATTGATGACTGATGCTTGAGTGGAAAAGTTTTAAAATATGATATCCACTTCTTCTATGCTCATTTATAGCTTGGAAAAGAGATCCTCTACCATATTGATATTTTTTTTTATCTCTCTTCTAATGGCTTCACTAGGGTCTTATTGTTTCTCTAACATCGGCTTCATCTAGGGGAGCAATTATTCTACTAGTACACAAACCTTATTAACCTCTTGCAATTCCAAAGTATCAAAACCATATAAAAGGTATGGTTTAACTTCTTCAAGTACTCAACCATATATTAGATTTTGAGTTTCATCACTTTTATCTCTTCTTCTACTTTGAGTGTAATGTCTTTCCACTTGGTAGCACAAACATCATTGACAATTTTCTTACAGCCACTTCAGAGGCCATTTTGAGGAGGGTGTTAGCCAAACTCATAGGGTTCATATCCCTAGGATTCACAAGTTGTTAGTCATGCCCTTATTCTAATTTTTAGGTTCTTTGAATCACTTTTAGAATCACCTTAAATTAAGGATCATCCATGTAGCAATCAAGGGCCTAAAACAATTGATTATGCATCAAGTTTATGATAGCTTGAGGGGCGTGTACTCCATCATATAAAAGTCATCATCTTGGGTGAACCCTTTATGTGCTTTCTTCTTGTAGCTCAGTTCATACTCCCCAACCTTGATGGTTTCCTTTGTATGCTTCTACTCCCCTCTGCTAGTGCTAGGTATTTCTCCGCTACCTTTTTCTTCTTCTTCTCTTAGGGGTTCTTCATAAAAATTATCCCCTTTGTCCACATCTTCTCTCTCTTAGGTGTTAGTTTTTCCATTTTATTTTTAGAGGGGCTCTTCCTTGGAATTCTCCCCCTTGTTTGTTTCTTCTTTTTATTGTGTCTTTTTAGCTTAAACCTCCTCAGTGTCATCAGTACTTCTATCCCACCCTAACAGGGTCTCTAATTCCTTCTCCATTTATTCTTATGAGGCACCAACATTACTTTCTTTATGTTTAGGTGTCCATTCAGGACTAGGGCACACCTATTATGCAACTTCTTCCCCTAGACTAGAGTGGGCACTCGTTACCTCTTTAGTTAATATATCCATTCTAGGTTCCACATTAGTGACAACCTTTTCCTCTCTCATTATTCATTCTAAAACTCTCTTCTTGGGAAAAATTTTCTTCTAATTATTTCTTATTGGCATTTTATTCTTTAGCCTTTTTCTTCTCAGCCTTCCTTTTCTTAGCCTACACCTTAAATTTATTTTCTTCTACCTTTATCTCCTTGGCCTTTATTTAATCAATTTTAGCTTGGGACATACCCTTAGCCCTCATGGATTATCCTTTGTGGTACAACCTCAGTTCCAAATTAATGTGCTCTTAGTCTAGGCCCATGTCCTTCCATTTTCACTTCAACTCTTCTTCAGTTGATGCACCTGAGGGTGTTGCTTCTCCATGAAATTTCACCTCGTCAGGCTTCTTGCCTATTTCTCCTTCCTTCCTTTCATTTTGCATGACTTGAATTTATCCACTTCTTTCCTCTACTCCTTGACCTTGACCATATCAATGGATTATTTTGACATCTTGGCATTTGCCATTTCTTCTCTTTATTCTTGCATCTCTTCCACACTCTACATCTCAACTTCACTGAAGTTGATTTTCTTCGATCTCCACATATTATTCTCCAATTTAATTTAAGGGGAAGGAAAGGGGGTATGTTCACTTTATGAGGAGTTTTATTATTCAGGCATGATGTATACACCCCTCCCTATTGCTTCTTCCAATAAATCCTCTTCCTCCTCTTCCTCCTCTATGTCAGATAGGATTATCCTAGGTGCTATAAGAGGGACCTTCCACTTATTCTATCCCTTGATGCTAGGGGAATCCTTTAGCATGAATATTACATGTTTCTTTGAGGAGTCTAAAGGAGAGGCTTATTCTTATAAGGAAATCTTTATCCTTAGGCACTCCTCTATCTCTTCTAAAGTCTCCCCTTCTTCTTTTTGGGATACTTCTTCTTTTGTGTTGGTGCTGGAGTTCCTTCTTCATCGATCTAGATTGGGGGATCTTTACTCTAATCAACATTAGATCCCTTATTCAATGGATTCATCTCATAGTATAGTCTAAGGATATGCTTGAGTATGTTTTCCACATAAAGGGTTTAGATATCTGGGTGATTTGATTCATCCTTGGTGGCCTTCCCATCTATGTAAGTGAATTGGTGCCTCATCCTATGCCTTTCCACATCTAGTTCCTTTATTGGAATGTATATCTATTGAGCATTAGGGATATATCATAGAATATCCCTAAAGAATCTCACTAAGAAGGTGTAGGGGAGCTACAGCTACCTTGACATGTTTCCATCAACCAAAAATAAGTGTAATACATAATAGTTTTGTATTATGGTGAAGGTTACCATTCTGAACATACTCTGAAGGAGCCCCTAAAGGATGCACAATTCTATCCTGAAGGCCTCTATGTACTTCTCACACCACCCCATGATGTGAGTCTTATATTTGGCACTAAAAGAGAGGGGGCTTGTCAAGTATTTATAATTTTATGCTAGGGAATCATTGTGCTTTGGATAGACCTAAAGGTTTTCCTCATCCCCTTCTTGGATTATAATCTTTTCCATGATAATGAGGATGAGAATGGATCCCCACTTGAATATTAATTTTACCCTATGTAAATTGTATGCATTCCTCACAAATTCATTGGTGATCAATTTAGAAATATTGAATTATTTTCCTTGCACAATGTGGTAGGTGATGCAAAGGTATGCCTTCATCACATCGATCCATCGACCACCTAGGCATAGTTTAGAGCTGACAAGGCATACCATTGCCATCATGCTGGGTTCCTTAAACTATTTGATGGGGAACATGAAAGCCCCTTGAAGTAATTTAGGATCTAGGCTATGAATTCCACCTCCTTGTAATCATGCATCATCTAATAGATGTCCTTCCCATTATCTAGGAGCCTAATTATCCTTTTTATAACTATACCAAAATATTCATGCACCTTCTTCTAAAGTAGATGTGGTCCTCATGGATGTGTGAGAGTAGGAATTACACTAGCTCTTACAGATTCCTAAAGCATGTAAAATCATAAATTTGAGTTACACCACAAGCAATCAATTTTTCTTGGATTGAGACATCCAATAGGGTATCACCTTGTATCATCTTCTACCCTATTTCTACTATCCAATCTTTCATGAGGTCTTGCAAGTGACTGGACATGCAATGGTTATATTCCTTTAGCTAGTAGATGTGAGTAAAAGAGTGCCAAATCTCCCCCATCATGACCTATAAAGTAAACTACATCACTTGGTAGGACATTTTGGTGAGCATTTCGGTCTCCACCTATGCCATGCTCATTACTTCTACACATGGTACCACTATTTTTTATGGAGCCACTTTGGGCATCATACGTGCCTATTTTGGTTCTTATTGAACCTATTCAAAGCTTGATCCCTTATGTTTATTCATAATTCTAAACTTACTAGTGTTTAAATGTGGTAGGTGTGGTTTTCCAAAGCCTTGAATGGTAATGGCACATTTACAATCATGGGATCTATGACTATTCTCTCAAATCCCAAGCTTCATTGGCCTTTAATGGTGACATAGGTATCAACTCACTCTTCTAATTGTCTAGTTTTTGAATGATCCTCTCTCCACACTCCTTCAAATCAACCTTATTTTGAACATAATCCTTCTTGGTATGCACTCATTCACTCCTAGTTCCTGAATGTGCTCAAATTCTCACTGGTATAGCTCGATTATTTGGTTTTCACTTAGGTTCTCTCTTAGTCTCAAGTTAGTTTAAGATTTTTAACCTAAGTCTGATTCTTACTAATTTATACCCTTTCCTCATCTACCATCATTAATGTAGGTCTTTTATGGCATAGTGGTACCTATATTTCTTGAAAATTTTAATTTTTTTCTAAATCCATGAAATTACTTTGTCATTAAAACATTAATTGCATATTTTTGTGCCTTTTTCACCACTTAATTGAATGCTCTCTAATGATAATTTGGTGAAGTGATGTTTATTTTAAAGTCACTTCTTTCTCAAACTTGGGTAGATGCTAGCTATCTTAGATTATTCTTCTCCTACACCTATTCACTTAGCATGACCTTCACCTTTCTTGTGGTAACATAGGCATAGTGCCTTATATGTGTGTGATTCAACCTCCTTAGTTCCATTTTCTCTTCTATCTTTGCTTTTATTTCAAGCACATTTATCTATCTTAGTCAGTTTCTTGCACTTCATCTTACCTTGGCCTATCCTACCTCATACAAATCCCTTATGCTAGCCCTCCATCACTTCATATTGTCTCCTATTTATCTTGTGTATAGTCAGATTTTGCATCTTCAAGTTGTGTTTTATGCCTAACCATGTTAAGCATCTTCACCTTGTTCTTTTGTCTTTGGTGCATGATCATTTGATACACTCCATTCAAACTATGGCACAAAGGTTATCCTTATACTTATGTATGTTCTAATTTTATTCTCAAATATTCAAAGTTTAGGAACTTCCTCATGCCTAGAAACTTAAGCATCTAGCCCTAGGTGTCTAGAAAGCATATAGGTTTGACTCACCTAACTGGTATTATGCACAGAAGTGCCAAAGTAGTTTTTTATTAGGCCTATAAGAACCATACAATGTTCACCTTGTGCACATAGATCCTATGCATCTTCTACTTCAGTCTGGTAAGTCTCATGCACCCATGACTTAGATATTTGGCCTCATGTGCTTAGATGATGCAAGTGCTCAACTCACCTGGTTGGAATTATGCATGAGAGGCCAAATTAATTCACTAGATCTAGATTAGATTCATATGCCCAGAACTTAGGTGTCATGGCCTCATGTGCTTAGAAAGTGTAAGTGATTGATTCACCTAGCTAAAATTATGCATGAAGTGCTAATAGATAAGTCCTTGTAGTCTTTGTGTGTTGCTTATTACCTATTTACACTAAATAAGAATTAGAAATAAAATAAAGAGAATGGTTTGTTTTACACCAAATTATCTTTTGGTCAGCTCAACTCAAACTAACTAGTCACTAAAAATTTGATATCCTTATGGTGTAAACACCATCTTACTACTGATACAGTTTCAATTGGTTTCCATTGAAATACCCTAGGAGCATTTCACTAGTTATCATGCATAACTTACATGCTCCTATATCCAATATGTGGTAGATGATGTAGGGCCCCCACTTAAACCTTATTTGTAATTTTCTTGGGTTCTTAAGGTACTTTGAGTCATAGAGAAGCACCAATGTTCCTTCAATTAGCTCCTTACACTTGATGTGCTTGTCATGCCAGAGCTTTTGATGCACCTTTTTGATGGGCTGACTCCATCTTGCTTGGGTGCACCTTTCATCCAAGGACTCGAAGTCATCCAACCTTGTGCACAAATATTATTGGTCATCTACATAACCAATCTATACAATATGCTAGGATGATACCATAAAATCCATTAGAAGAAATACTTCAGTGCCAAACACTAGTTGAAAGGGTGTAGCTTTATTCAGGCACTTATATGTCATGTGGTATGGCCATAGTAACACTGAGACACTATCATCCAAATCATTGCAACCAATGTCACATATATTTGTTAGGTATATTCCCAATATTTTTTTAAAGGCTTTAACTCTACCATTTGCCTGTGGATGATACAAGGTGGTCTTGTGGTGTGCTACCATGTATTTATTTAAGAGGATGTGTATTGTTTCATTGATGAAATGAGTACCCCTATTTATATTTAAGCTTAATGGGATCCCATATCAGCTTATTATGTTCTTATAAATTAAGCACATTATTATCATGGCTATCTACTCTTTTATTTGTGTAGCTTTGATCCACTTGGTGAATTAGTTAGTGGTCACCAAGATATATTGTGTACCTATGCATTATGATGTAGGAGTTATTGGTCCAATAGAATCAATGGCCTATTTATTGAATGGAATCTAGGTAAGAATGGAGATGAGAGGCATCTCATCCTAATGGTTGGGCTTCTTGGTGTGTTAGCATATATTTCATGCCTTCGTGCACTCCTTTACATATTGGAATAGGATTGGCCACCACAAGCTTGACTATAATATCTTGCATGTCATTGCATCCCCAATGTAATGGCCTCATATGATTCCCTCAATTATTTTTTGTAAGATGGAATCCCTTTCATTTTTTAGAACACCCTAGTGTAGGAATTAATCTCTACTTAGTTTATATATCTCCCCCTTAATGAGCTGGAAGGGGGTGACACAAACCACAATTTGCTTCTTATCCTTTTTTGACATGGTCTAGGGTGTAAACCCAAATGTTAGGAAAGTGGAAATATTTTTCAATTCTTTAGGGATGTCTTAAAATTAGTATATTTGTGCATTTGGCATGTCATCCTCAATCAATGTTATCACATCACTAGTATTTATGTAGGATAAATTGTATGGTCCCAAGTTCTGATTCCTAGGTTTAACAATAATAGAGAATTAGAACTCTTGGAATAAAAACATTAATCTACATATATGCTTATGTAAGACAAGCTTGTTCATGAGGTAATTGAGTGCCTCATGATCAATGAAAAATAGGAATAGGGTTGTCAATAGATATTGCCTAAATTTTTGTTAGGCATATACCATTGCCAGTACCTCACACTTAGTGGTGGTGTAATTATGTTCTACTTGCATAATTTCCTAATTGTGAAGATAGGGTGGTCCATCTTGCCCTCACCTAGTTTTGCCAATATGATACTAATTATGGAGCTTAAATCATCGACATAGACATAGAAAAGAGTAATCTAATCTAAAAATTATAGAATTGGTGTGCTAGCCAACTTCAACTTCAATGTTTCAAAAGCCTCCTCTTGCACCTCACCCCAATAGAGTGGGCCATATTTTCACAAAAGCTCCTCTAGAGGTACCATGATCTTTGCATATCTCTATATAAACTTCTTGTAATATACATAATGGCCTAGAAAGGTGTGAATGTCTTTTTACATTGAAGGAGTTTAGAGCTAAATTATGATGGATATCTTCATAGGGTCCACAAGAAAACCATCCTTACAGATGATGTGCTTGATTAATGTTATAAAAGGGGTTGTGAAAATGCACTTCTTTAGGTTTAAATATATCTAGAGATTCCTACACCTCTAAAACATGAGTCATAGATTGGCATAGTGGTCCTTTACAAGGACATACATAGTTCAATCATTGAGATAGATGTGGAAGAACTTATGGATGAATTCTTTAAAATAAGTGATCACCACTCTAGATAATATGGCTGGTGTATACTTGAGTCCAAAGAGAATCATATTATAGGCAAAATAACCCCATTATATCACAAAGGTTGTCTTAAGATTATCCTCCTCTATTTACACCTAATGGTAGCTTAGGAAACCATCAATGAAAGTATAGATTTCATAACCTTTGATGCCATCTAGGACCTCATCGATGAATGGGGTCGAGAATGGGTCAATGATGCAGGTGTAATTCAAAAGTCTATAGTTGATCTAGATTCATATGTACCCATCCTTCTTAATGCTTATGACCATCAAGCTCACCCATTTGGATTCTTGTATAAGGTAGATGACATTGGTGGCTAGCATTCCATCAATCTCCATTTTCAACTTGGTACAAAGATTGGGATTCATCCTATATGGGCACTTCTTGATAGCCCTCATTCCATCTACTTGATTGATCCTCATTTTTCCTAGGGAAGGGTGGGTGCCCTTCATGTCCCAGTAGTTTCATAGGAATAAGTCCTCAAATTATTTCAAGAGGTCTACAATTTGTGCCATATCTACCTTACACTAATAAATTCCTATAGTGGAAATCTTTATCTCACCTTCTATGCTAATATCTACTTTAGTGGTCATGAGTGGCACATGAAAGGGTTCATTCCTCTCCTGATAAGAGCCTTTAGCTTTCCTTGTCCCCTCTATTGTTTCAATTTGAATATGCATCAGATCTTATTCATTCAAGGTGTTATCATCCACAAGGCAAAAAATTTATTTTCCTATTAGGGCCTTCCAATTATACTCCTTTTAGGTCTCATCATCTTCCTTATTGGAGTCACTATTGAGTACATTTTCTTCCAAAAACATCAAGAGCACTAGTCATTTCTCCCCGAACATGTCTCTAAGGTTATCTTCTAGGATGGTAGTATCCTTAAACATTACCCTACAAATGACTTGTAGTAGATATAATAGCTCTAAGTTCTGTGAAGAGAAGGAGAAGGTGTATACAAACCTCTCCTTGAGCACCTCCTAGTCTCTTATCTCTTAGCATGTTTCATTTACAATGTACCACACTCATACACATGTTTTAAAATTCTTGTAGAAGGCATGCACCCATAGGCTTTTGGGATGTTGTTACTATAGATATTCCAAGTTTTTTAACACAAGTGCAAATGCATGATTAGGTCAAAATCTCCTAAGTAAGCAGGTATGTCTAAGTCTTCATTATTCTTTTTAAACCTAGTACATATTGTTGCCTTCACATTTTTCCATGTTGGAAAGCTAGGAATTTTCACTTCCCACTAATGAGTAGTAGTGGTACTTAGGGTATGTACTAGTATGCCCATTCTATCTATTTATTTGGGAATGCACACTTCAATGTCATGAGCATAGTTATCTACAGTTAGACCCCCCCCATATTTTGGGAGTATTGCAAGCTTTCCTTTACTTAGTCAAAACACCCTTTTCCTTATATTTTTAGCACAAGAAACCCATTTCTTCTAAGTACACTCAATCCTAATCAAACCCTTTCTTTTTGGCCTTAGCTTAATTACCCACACTAGGTGGCACCTTTAGCTAGTGTTTTCATAATTCTCTTCAACTCATTAGTTTTAGGCTACATTAGTTGTATCGAAAGCTTATTATCCATCCTCCTATTTGATCCCTCCTTGGTCACTTGGGTTAAGCTTCTCAATGCCTCATGTCATGATGTTATAAATGTAGTTAATCTTATCCTTGAGATTAACACTTTCCACATATGGAGTCCCTTGATCACTTGATAGGGGGATTATCACCCTCTCTCTACCATTTTTAAAAGTCATGTAGCACTTATTGAAGCACATGTATACATTATTGGCATAACAACATGGCCTCCCTAAGATCTTTAGATAATTATCATGCTTTGCCAACTTGAATACCTTGAAGTTGGCTTAGAATTTAATGCCCATAATATCTGTAATAGTGCCCTTCAGGATACCAATAGGTTGCACTTAGGTTTTGTTGGCCATAAACAGTAATGAGGGGAAGGCTTTAAGGGTGGCCATCCCATCTTCTCCCAGTTAGTTTTGGTTAAAATGTTAACCTTAGTGCCCATGTCCATAAGGACCTCAAAAAAAAAACCATCCATTGATGGTGGTATTTATTAATAGTTCTTGCTCATATTAAGTGTTTTAATTATGCCTTACTTCACGTGCCCACTCCATATGCAACACAAAAACTTCAATCATCTAAGGCACATCCTCCTCCTCTTGTCTCCTCCCTATGTGCTATAAAATCATGTTTTTTAGTAGGGGTAGGATCACTTCAAATTATAGGAGGTGTAGGATCTAGGTCAACTCCTATACTTCAACCTCCTGGCTATCTTACTTCCTATACATAACACTTGCTCATGCCTTTAGATCTCTAGCTAGATGGAGCTCTCCCTGTAAATTGTATATTATTCTCAAATATTATTATAAGACATCCTTCTATCACACTAGGTCAGGGTAGGGTATAAATTTTGGCTCAAGTTATGTTATGCACTTGGTGTGGCTTGACTCACTATATTCTAAGTATAGTTATTTTTTTAGTGTGGTAGGTGGTTGTGTGGTGAACCCATTCTGAGTCATGGTCTACACCTTAGATGGCTATTTATGAGTCTAATATAGCTTTGGATCCCATTTCTCTTCTTTTTTCTTGTGCTTAACCATGGAAGCACCCTTATCTATACTAATCCAACCTTGAGTTAGCTTTTTGTATAAGTTTGGACAATCCTTAACCACATGTGATCCCTGACAATACCCACACATTGGGTGCATGGGGAAATCACTCTAGTAATGCTTAGTCAACTCACACTTATAAAATTATTGTGATGAGAATATTCCTCCACATCCTCCACCTCACCCACGCATGCCTTACTAACTCCCATAGCTAGTATTTTTCTAGCCACAGCCTTCATTTCCTTGGCCCACCTACCCATCAACTATGGTCATTGCCTGATATACGCCTCCCTCCATATTTTAATGCATCTCATCTATGACTTGAAAATACAATATTGAATAGGTATAAACATCACACATCTTATAATATATGGTAGTGTTTACTTGATTTTCACACTACAACAAGGGATAGTTTCGAGAGTCATGCAACCCATGACAAACTTCAAAGATAAGAAGTAAAGTGTAGAAATTTATTCATGGGTAATCATTCTTTTTATGCCCCTTCATCTCATATTTAATACATCATAATAAACTAAAATCATCATGCACCAAACTAGTAGTCAACTTCTATAGTTGTGAGGACATTGACACGATCTATACCTCCATGGATGGGTTGATTTTGGTGTTAGCATTGACTACTACCTTATCTCAGAGTGCAGCTTAAAGCACTTCACAAAGGTCCATGAAGGTCTTCATGGATAGTGCTCTCCTAAATAGTACTAACATGACCCCAACAAACCATTATGTGTGTTGGGAGGTGTGGATATCATATGGAAGCTTAGAAAGGAGGGTCTTAAACTATGCACCATATAAGTGTATGCTCTTAGATATCCCTTGGATAATTTCATTGAGCATCATGATGCTCTTTACTCAAACTCAAGAATATCAAATTCCTTAAAAAAACCTCCTTTAATATATCATAATCAACCAAATCTTGGTTTAAATCAAATTTTTGATACTAAGTATGGATACAATCCAATAAGGTGGTCATGAACTGAGTCATCTTATGCTTTGATTGGGTGATACCCCAAGTGTGCCATTGAAATTCACACTTGAGCACATGCTACACAATATTTTATACACTATGATACTCAAACAAGTGCATCACCATCTCATAATAAATTTATTAAGGGGATGGTGTTAGAGTTTAAGGAATTTGCCCTAGCATCTATGTTGGAGGAGGTCCTCCAATACCTTTGACTATACGGTTGAGTGCTGATCCTATTGGTGTAGGTTGCATCATCAATCTCAATTTCATGGTATGGCTCACTTGTGATGTAAGGCCACTTTTTGTGGGTTGTTTCCTAGTCAATATACCTGACATACTCTAAATGGGGATGCTTGCACTTATGTTCTAGATTCCTAAATTGGTGCTCACTAGTTTTGTGGTATTCTAGTCCAATTTATTGTAAGGTATCATTTGCTTGATTACAATGTCTTGGTTTAAAGTTTGAAGTTTATCAAAGTCAATGTTGATAATAGGTTCAGTTATCATTCTTATTTATTCTAGTGGAAAATCTAATGCATGAGCTTACACTTCAATTTCAAAAGGGGTAGGTGCTTCTAGCACATCCTTATTCACCACATATTGAAGGAACCCATGGTATTCTTCACCCAACTACTAAGATCAATCTCTTACTTCTTATTCTCTCTCATCACACTACTACAATTTAAGGGATCCTTCCCCATGCCCTTCCCACTCACTATGGGTCCTCTTAGCACTTCCAAGTTCTAGATCCTTTATCAATATATGCCTTCTATTTTTGTAGTTATACCTTTAAAGATATAGGGTGTCTAATTAATCATCCCTTTCCATCATACCTCACCTATATTTACCCTTTTCACCTTCTATACTTACTCATACATGCAAGGATTTTAGCCTTTCATCTTTATGGTTTCAATACTATAATCCACCAGCAATTTATTTAGCTCAATGTTGAGCCCTCTTATGAACGTGCCCCTTGGTTCATGAAATAACTCATAATCTACCTCTTTAGAGAAAGAGAAAGTTGACACTATGGATTCCAACATATAGTTATTCAACACGCCATTCCACCATTTATCTACATCATGTGTCCAAACATCATCCAAGATTTCAAGCCTATTTAGGTTCTCCTTTATCCACTCAAAGTGTTGTTCATAGCGTCATGTTATAAAGGTGATATAGGTGACCAACCATTGGTACACATGATTATGTAGTTTCTAAGAGAACACCTCATATAGAGCATCATACAAGTAGGATTATACTCATTATCTTGTCTTATATCCTTGGCATGTCTGATGCTTCTATACAAGACTATCTTCCATTTAATCTATTTAGTGCTCAATTTTTTTGAGAAAAAGTTAGAGAATAACTCTATCACACCATTGTAGCAATAAAATTTAGCACAGGTCCTGACAACAGAACCAAAATGTTATAGAAAAGTCTCCTTGTTTAGCTCATGTGCTTAGTCATGCACTTAACAATAAATCCAAGTCAATTTTATACTTGATATAGCTAGGAAAAATCATAGTAAAAGTCTATGGTACATAATATTTAAATGCACTAATATGTTTTCATTAATTTCACACAAGGTGTAATCCTTGTGCGCTTACCTAAAGCATAGTAGTGAAGGGATTGGGACTTATATTGGGCTAGTTAAAACATGGTGAAACATTAGTCTCGATGGGACTTAGTAATTATTAAAATAGGCATAGGTAGTCTATTGGTACAAGGCTATTTTGGGTAATATCAATAGGCGTGAGCCTACTCAAGGGGACTAGTTTTATCCATGGTGGTGTAAGTTGGTATTAGACTAGTTTTGATTTTCTATGGGTGTAAATATATCAAATAGTAAGTAAAGTGCCATTTAGGCACTTAGTGAAATAAGGGAATATCTCATACTTAAAGGCTCATTCATCCAACTAGCACCCCAAGCACAAGGGTCAAGGCTCACTATCTTAAAACTTAGAATAATTTCCAACCTAATGAGGGATTGATATGTTAAATAAATATGCCATTTATGTAGAGGGAAAACCTTCATAGGGAAACATGTTCATATATAGGATTTCTACTATCATAACTATTAGATTCAAGTTACACACATGAGATAATGTTGTAACCACCTAGATAATATTAACACACAATTTTTCTCAATAACATTATTTTGGGGGTTTTTTATTGTCATAGAAAATGCTTGTGTGTCATTATTGCAATGGCAACCTGCATTGTTGGCTAGGGCAGAATGCTAAAGATATATATTTTTATTTAGCATTCTTTTCCCTATGCTATAAGCTTTTTAAGTTTACAAGTCCTTGTAAAACCTGGGTACTTGTTTTAGGTTGTAAAACTTGGTTTTGTTAAGGTTTTAGGTCCTTATAAAACTTGGGTGCTTTTATTGGTCTATGATTGTGGTTTCAGGTCCCTGTAAAACCTGATTTTGATACTATTCTTTAGTAGGATGTAGGAATGCTTTTCCTGGTGGTTGTTAATGCTTTATCTTTCTTGATTTTGTTAAAGGGTTTTGGGGTCCCTTAAAAATCTGATTTTACCTTAATCTAAAACATTCTCCATTAATTCATAGTTTCAAAATACAAAGTTCATATAATGAAAATAGAGCATGTGTTCATCTTTGAAAATACTCATGCCTAGTAGCTCATAGCCAGGTTTGGGTTATACGTTCATAATTCTTAACATAGTTCATGATAGTTATAATATACTAATGGTGTCCCTCAATTTTAGTAGAGCTTCATTGCATTGATGTCACCTCCTTTTGTTCTTCAGGTTCAATCTCATTTTATAGGTGGAAGGGCATCTTATTTCCAAGTTAGAAGGGCACAAGATAGGTATTGAGCTATTATTGGGGGTTATTATGCCACTATATCCACTAGTCTAACACACACTCTTCAAACATCATGTGAAATCACTCAAAGGGTTGTCCCTAAAAACCTTGGTGCTAAGCAACTATCTACTAACTGGGGTTAGATCTTCCAAAATTCATCCAATTGGTACTAATGGTTTCAAAAAGGGCAATCATTTGTAATGACTACCATGTGCTAAGATGTGATATATTGGTGTGGTCTATTAGTTAGCAAAAAAAGGCACCTAACACTATTGGTATTTAATGATAACCTATGAAAATATGGCACTATATCCAAGCTTACATGTTTTTATTTTGGCTTATTTTACCTAGATTTTGATGGATTTAGAGGTATTGGTGAAAAAGAGTTGCTTTTATTTTACCTCTTTTGTTTTATTTACTTGGTTCAAAACATGAATGGTATAATTATTTTCTCTTGATTAAAAAATGTGGATCTATATGTTTCATCCTATGTTGGATGCTTGATAGATATGGAAGGCCAATTTATGTATGTGTCACCTATAAAATTTTATTGCAATATTGTTGGCACTATTGGTGCATGATGTTAAATTTCATATGTTTGATGATGTTATGTGACCAATATAAATTTCTCAAGGATAGCTAAAATATCTTACTCACACCTTTACCTAAATCTTGAATGCTTGAATCCACCACCCAGGTGATGTTTGGGGTGGTGAGGGCCATTGATTAGAGGGCTTATAAGATATCTCAGGGTGGTGTATGGATCATTTGATGAATATTCTTTCATTATGGATTTATATGATGTATTTGTAACTATTATTACTTGTTTTTAGTCATTAAATGATTTGGTGTCACATGTTAAAAATTAATCTTTCTATGTATTACTCCTATAGTAACTTCTTGTAATGTAAAAGAGTATGTTGTATTTTTCATATAAACCCAAATTTGATGTAGTTGATGCTCATTAACTCTACAGTGATATGAAAAATGATTTATAATTTTTATTCTCCTCAGTTTAACCTTTGAAATGCATATCTTAAGTATTTTTTTAGTATTAAGAAAGAAAATCAAGTTCTAATATGATTATATTCTATTATTTAAAAATAAAAATACCTTGCAAAATTTAATGCTCTTCCTATAGCATGATTTTGAGAGTTATCATTTTTTATTGTTGATGTTGTAGCATCCACTTGGAAAGAAAAAGGTTATTAAATTTATTAAGCTATATCCAAGTTAAAATGAACTTGAGCTAATTATTGGTTGGATGCACGAATTTTTAGAGTGCTGAAAAATAATTTATGAGCTATGTAATCTATTGATTCCATTATTTATATGGCTGTAATGAGATTTTTTATTATTTTTATATGACTATAAAAATTGATTATTGGTGTTATTACACTATCGTTGGTATTGTCAAGTGGCCCTATGGGGTAGATATAGTATAATGATATTGTATGAGTTCTTGAACATGGGGTATGCCTAATAAATGATTCTTAATTTATAAGAGGAATATTTTTAATACATCAACAAGATTGATTCATTCCACTACAATTATAAAATAATGTGTGATTTTAAATCTATGAATTCTTGAATTGATTGATTGGCATTCATGAATTTTAAAAAGAATTGGTTACATATTTTAACTATTTTTTGTAAGTTGTGATAAAGGACTTGGTATTGTAGCCATGCATATGTATCCTAAGAAGGATTTGGAAAGTTGGTATTGCAAGCTCAATCAGAGTCATGCATGTAGAATATGTAAGTTTAAATTTCCTTAAATTGATTAAGGTATAAGTATATGATTACACATAGTGTAATGATCCTTAAATTATGAGATCTTGGTATAAAGATCCATATAGGATAGTACCACTGCATATCTCTTATATGTATGAAGTTAAATGAGCAAAGACATCCTTGGAAGCTTATAAATTCATATAGAATGATGTGGGCATACTTTATCTTGGCTGATATAATTATGGTTAAAATTTGTATTGTGTGCAATAATTATTTTACATCAAGTCTTAGATTTTAAATGCAACATTGTATATTTTAATTTCTTGAATATTAGAAATGGTGTATGATGGAAATCGTACATGCATAACTCTAGTTATGGGTTGTGGGTGCATTATACAAATCCCAATCATGCATAGTGAATTATATTCATAACTCTGCTTGCTCTCTAAATAAAGTGATGCTTAAAAGAAAATAATTTTTTTGGCATCACTTCATATGGTATCAAATCCTGTGATTAAAGGTTTTTGTTAATTTTTTATGCATTACACTTATTTTAATATATACTTAAAAAGTTGGTTGAACTTTTGTATGATTATGCATACCCTTACTAAAGAGACTATGTTGCATAATATACTTTGGGTGGCTATAAATACACGTAGTGTAGATATACATATCCCTATAAAGGATTATTTTATTAATTTGTATGTGTATGCCTTGTGGTGGATGAATGCCACTTGTATGTCTCTATTATCTTTCTAAGACTGAATTAGAACCTTATATGCTAGTGTGCATAATAAACCAAGGCTAGATTTATATGCCTTGTATATACTGATACATTTCTTATATGCTTGATAAGGTCATGTGTGACCCTTATAAAGTCATTTAACCTCTAGATGAGTCGATTAGTGCTCTATTTATGCAAGCCTGAAGTGTTGAAAGTTCCTATATTACGAAATGTATATATGTGTGAGTGTGTATGTAGAAATTGGTAAATTTTATTTAAGTAATCTTATAACCCTATGGGCTCTTAATGATTCCCTAACCACAATATTTTTATCTCCATATTCTTGGATGAAGTCACCCTTATCTAGTTTTAGGTTGTGTTGATATCGATCTCGCTTGACTACCAGTTGACCTATATAGGCATGTCAATATGAGTTAAGTTGATAAAAGACCATTTTTGGAATTTAAAATAATTAATTAATAATTGTTGGAAATTTTCTTAGGACATTAAGTCCTTGATTGGTTAAGGGATGGCTTATGCCAAGGAGGCCAGTTAAGGAGAGAATGTACTTGATTTACTTGAGTAAATCATCTAGTTTTAAAATATTTGTTAATTGGGGACTAATTTGAGATTTTTGAGTTGATAGACTTGAATGGTTGTTGATTACCATTACCAGCCTATTGGATATGCATTAATCTAAATTAATGATAAGAGTTGGAAGAGTAGGATCTTGAAATGAATTTTTTATTATCAAGACCACTTGGTGAGTTATTGAATATTTACTCATTTTTTGGTGGGTTGTTAATTATAAATTACTCTCTTAGGTCCTATATTGGACTAAATTATAGCTGGAGTTATTTCATATCTCTTATATGATTTTTGTGGCTGAATTTTCTCTCTTAATAAGTGAAGTCTTGAATGGAATTATTAGGTCTTATTTTTATCTTTAAGACCTACTTAGCAACTTGGTGAAGTTGGCCTATTTTGATTCTTAGCATGTTAGCCATATTTATCTTAAACTAATAAATTGATTTATGAATCAAGGTTGTCTTAAATTTATACCTTTGTTGGCAATCTAAGAAATAACTTTGTTACATGACTAATGCTTACGAAGCATTGTTTTGTCCAAGGTAGTGAATTTATAATCAAGATCGGAAAGGTTTTTGATTGAACATTGATATTTGGTTGATGTCTTAAATGATGGGTTCATTTAACCATCTTGAAAATTATAAAAATGTTAATTTTTAGTGCTCTCAACATAATTAATGATTGTTATGGGTAGAATTTTTATAATTTTTTGTTCATATGAATTGAATATTTGGTATAATATATGTTCAAATGTTGAATTATTGAGCTGATATAACACTCTTGTGATGAGTGGCATTCAATTAAGTAAGCCAACTTAACATGTATAATATACTCATGGTTGATTAATGTTATTTCAAAGCAAATCTTCCCTTGAAAGGTGGTGTAATTAAACACCAAATGTAGAAAATTGTTAATAGAAGGTGGTGTTATAATCTTCAAAAATGATTACAAAATAAGATAATATTGTTATTGCTGATGTATCTTGGATAAATTAAAATAAAATTTTTTCCAAAAGAATAATTGTTTATGGATTTTATGTGGATGTATTGTTTTTACAACTATGGCAAGAAGGTGTATGTTTTGCTTGCCTTTATGTGGCACTATAAGTGACTAGTTATAAATATGCATTTTTTTTTTTAAAAGAGAGAAGCATTATGACTAGTGCTTGGGAAGCACTATTGGGTCCAAAGTGGTGGACTTGTAAGCAAGACCAAGAATATTTTTTGGTTTAAATACTATTATGGTTGGCTGATTACAACCATCATGTGAACTAAAAATGAATAAGTATTATATTATATGATATTGAGGTGCTAGAATCTATGAATTTTAACTAAAATTAATGATTTTATAAATTTGTAATTTCTACAGTAGTAATATAACCTTCACCTTGAGCCTTGGTTGAGTCCACCCTTCCTAAGGCCATATTACATAGGATAAGCAACATTAGTTAACCATTTGCTTATTTGGGTAGGCCAATTGTGAGACTAGTGATAAAATTTGTGGTTGGAATAAAAATATAAATACATGGTGTTTGATGATGGCTCATTTAGATAAGCCTTTATATAATACTTAAAGTATGACATCCTTAGAAGGATTGAGGGTGTGACTCAAGCCTAGAGGTCTAAGTGGAGGTGAATGTGATTGATTTTCTTGGGCAAGTTAGAGAGTTTTGGGGATCTCTTATTACATGAGCCATCTAATTCATGAGACACAAACCTTTTTGGTAACTTTTTAGACTCATGGATATAGATTTTGGGCCTTGTTGGAACACACCCTTCCTTGAAAGAAGGTGATGGTAAAATTAAGATCCCTAAGATTGATTATGTGGTATTTATGATGGATATTTGAAGTTATTTAGATGGCATCTATACATTAGGCGACCTGATGGGATTCATATTCCCTTGTGATTCACTTGAAAGTGTGCTTGTGTGTTATGATGTGAAAATACCCTTGGCATAAATTATCAAAATAGTTGAATAAAAATGTGTATCAAACTCCATGTGGTTTTTTCATTGCATGTAAAATTATGTATGTTGTGTAAACCTCTATGTTATATGTGATTATGTTAGACCACATAACTTTGTAGTTTGTTTATGTTATCAAACATTATTTCATAAATATTTTATGTATATGTCATAAAACAAGTGTGACCTTGTATTTTTAACTCTTTATATGAAGCAATGTGATCATAAACTACTTTGTGATGTAACTTTGTTCTTTCAAAAATAATCATCTATTAATTAAAAATTTTAGGGTATAGGATTGTATTGTGTGGAGTAATCCCGTATTGAAGCTCTAGTGATGAGAATTCATGCAAGTGTGAGGTTGAGGGTAAAGAAGCATTATATTTGAATTGATTTAGTTCATATATATTTTAGGAAGTGGAGTATCTTGTAGGCTAAAAATTTACTTTTCCCCTTTGCATAAGGTAGTCACCTAATTCATTCAAGTGTGTGCACCATGTGTGCCATAAGTTGACCATGGGATCTTCATGCATAATGGTCACCTTGTGGGATCTTCATGTAAAAAAACTATGTGAAATTCCTTGATTTAGCCTAGTGAAGCACTAATTGATCCTATAAATTGGATTCTTATGCATTATATCAAATTTGTACTTGTTGTAATATATGCATGTTTTGGCTTGTAAATACAAGCATGTTATGTTATGAAATAGATATTTTTTTATGAGAGAATATTATTGAAAGGGTATTCTAATCTATTTAAAGGCATGATTAGCATGTATGCCTATGCTCTAAAGGGTAAATTTAAAGTCTTGATCAGGTTGTTTTGAAATTTTTGGGTGCTACCAAGAAATATTTATAAAATAATGGTG
This sequence comes from Torreya grandis, assembly GCA_037957365.1. Lineage (NCBI taxonomy): Eukaryota > Viridiplantae > Streptophyta > Pinopsida > Cupressales > Taxaceae > Torreya > Torreya grandis. The sequence goes on from JARHVA010000681.1 coordinate 4,398,391, forward strand.
GGATTGAGACCCTTGTAACCATCATGTGACCTCAAAAAATTAATGAAGAACATGATAAAAACCTTGAGGGTTTCATGTGAGTGCTTAGGATGGCCTCTCCAATATTTGATGTGGTTATTATGGGACACTGCACTAACCTATGAATGATATAAATTTTGGTAACCATAGCAGCATGGTTGGCTAGTTGTTAATTTCATTTTGAGATGAATGATAAGAAATTATACGTAAAACATAATCTAAAGTGCTAGAAGGACCAAATAATAAGTATGATTACTATAATTATTTATATATTTTATGGTGAATATTATAAAGTTATGCTTAGGACATAGCTAATTTTTGTGTAAAATACCTCAGATTTAGTTATTTTGTATTGAATTAGTTGATGTCATAAATTACAAGTTGGTAATTCAACAACAATATTCAAGATATTTAAATATCAACTATGAAATTATTAATTTTGTAGACATTATGTCCATTTTATGATGGAAATTATAACATAAAACTTTTTTAGTTTCAAAATTCTGATTTTGATTTTTGAAATCATGCTAAAATTCTATGAGAGAATGCATAATTTTAGCATGTATGAGTGCTCTAAAACATGACCTTTACTCATATGAGGGTTAAAATTTCAAAAATATTTTATTATAATTGTTATTGGATCATTTTATTTGATCATTTCTCCATTCGTTATGGAAATTTGTGAATCTTTATTTAAAGAAGCATGAACTAATGAATCTCTTGTTTGAAGGATTCAGATTTTGCACTTAACTATTATGATTTTTATAAACCATTATACTATTAAAACTAGTAGATGGTTGATCAAACTATTAAAAAGGAATAGGGAGAATCAACAAGTTTTGGCATAATGGGACATATTAAGTGGAAGAAATGCTACATGGAAAGACATACAGTTGTTTTAAACAACACTATCCATGATTATTTTGATTTATCATTGGGAAAACTCCACATTAAGGGGAGGAGGATGTCATGACCTTCTATTTGACTTTTTTTTATAGACATTAATATATGTATTATCATATTTTTGAGTGTTGATCATCTGAAACTTACATATAGATGTTGATTGATGTTATCCTATAATGGCATACTATTATCCTACAATAACATAGTATTATCTTGTAACAATACACTTTTATCCTATAGTAACATACTATGATCTTAGAGAAACATACTTTGATTCTACAACAACATATTTTCATCTTATAACAACATAATTTGATCTTGCATATTAATGATGCCATCAATATAGTTTTATATTATGATGATTATACAATTTAGATTTACATGTATCTATGTTTTTTTCATGTAGAGCATATACTGATAATGCTATATTTTAGTGGTTGTAGGGCTCACAAGAACATGAACTAGGTTGGTATTAGATTTCAAAATTTGGGTTAATAATGGTAGAGGCAGTGAGAATTTGGATAACACTAGCACTAGATAAGAAATATAATGATAATGATCCATCTAGTCCTTGAGTAGTTGTAGCATGCTTTATTTCACTCTTTTTGTCTTATTTTATTCATTTAATCTTTATTGATATTTTTGTCCTTTTATTTTGCTTGATTATGGTTGTGTCCACTTTTAGTTTTTATTATTTTATTTGTTTAGTGTCTTGTGTGTGTTTGCTTAGTGATAAGTTTCCTTTTTATCTCAACTATCATTTTATTTATTCTAGCTACTAAAGAGGCTCAAATACTTTAATTATCATTTTGTGTCTATTAATTTGTTGCCCATTATAGATCATACTGTGATTAAAATTATTTAATCTAATTCTTCTTGTCTTAGTTACATCACCAAGAGGCTTCAAGAAGGTTAATGCCATGCATTATAATGGAGTAGGATTTCATGATGGCCTTGATTTAATAAATATGTGGGCAAGAATTGATCCATACTTAATGTATTTATTAAATAAAATTGTGTTAGGTAATGATGACCATATAGGGGTTGTGTAAGTCTAGCCATGCATTATAGTTAAAAAATAAAAATAAAGTATATCTATTTATACATAAATAAATAAAAAGAGGAAAGCAAAAAAAATTAACAAAAGTTTAATCATTAAGGTAAATAATGGCTTTTAGGGGTTGGCTCTTCACATAAAAGAGTAATCGATTATTTTACTTGGAAAAAAGGTCATTTTTTGTTGTGTTAGATATTAGAGAAATTTTAGAGAGAAAATGGTGGCCATGGAGAGTAATGCAGGCTAGAATTTCATCCCAGTAGGCTTTAATGGTTTGGAAAAATTCATGCCTATGTAGAAGGGAGAAAATGAGAGCAAACCATGGAAGAGATGGATGGAGCTAGGTAAGAATTTCATTTTTTTTTGTGAAGGGTAATAAAGGAGAAGTTTATTTTTCTTCTTCATAAGAAATATTTATGCCAATTAAGTGATGCATTATTATTTCTTACTAGAGTTTTATCTTTTTATAGTTGTATAGAGTTGGATTGATTCTTCATACCTAACTATGAGTTAAAATTTTACTCAGTGTATAGGGTTTAAAACAAATCATATTTATTATTGAAATGCCTTTGGGGATAAGATATTAAAACCCTAGCTGTTTGTTTTATATTATTCATGGATGGAAAGTGTTGCCTTAAAATGGTGTACTGGATGTTTTCTTTTCTATATGGTATTCATTTAATGGCTAGATGGGTATTTATTTTATGATTTAATTATTTTATAGATATTTAATTTTTATTATTTTTAATTTTATTTGACACTATTGGTCTTTAAATGGCAGCCTATGAAAATATGGCACTATAGCCAAGCTTATATATTTTTATTTTGGCTTATTTTACTTAGATTTTGATGGATTTAGAGGTATTGGTACAAAAGAGTTGTTTCTCTTATTTTACCTCTTTCATTTTTCTTGATTAGGTCAAAACGTGAATGGGCTAATAATTTTATCTTGGTTAAAAAATGAAGATCTAGATGTTTCATCCTATGTTGGATGCTTGATAGATTTGATAGGCTCATTTATGCAATTGTCAGTTATGAAATTTTGGTGCATTATTGTTGGTTTTGTTGGTGCATGATGTTAAATTTAATCTATTTGATGATTTTTTGTGACTATTATAAATTTCTTAGTGATGGATAAAATATATTTAGACACCTTTGCCTAAATCCCAAATACTTGACTCCATCATTAAATTGATGGTTAAGGTGGTGAGGGCCATCGATTGGAGGGATCATAAGATAGATCGGAGTGGTGTAAAAATAATTTGGTGATTTCTCTTTTATTATAGATTTGTATGATTTTTTGTATCATGTTTAAAATTACTCTTTCTATTTATTATTCCTACAACAACTTCTTGAAATGTAAAAGAGTAGTATTTTTGTATAAACTTGAAATTATTATAGTTGTTGATCATAGACTATGGAGTGATATTAAAAATGATTTTTGGGTTTTATTCTCCTAGGTTTAACCTTTGAAATGCATATTTGAAGTATTTTTTTATTAAGTATTAAGAAAGAAAATTGAGTTCTAATATGACTGTATTCTATTATTTAAAAAGAGAAACACCCTGCAGTAGTTTAATGCACTTTCTGTAGCATGATTTTGAGAGTTATAATTTTTGTTCATTGATCCTTTAGCATCCACTTGGAATTAAAAAGGTTATTAAATATATTAAGCTACAACCAACTTAAAATGAACTTGAGCTGGTTATTGGCTAGCAGCTTGAATTTTTAGAGTGCTAGAAATTAATTTATTAGATGTGTAATCTATTGATATATTATCTATATGTCTTTAGTACGAGTTTTTATTATTTTTATAAGGCTTTAAAAATGGATTATTGGTGTTATTTACACTACCACTAGTTTTGAAAAGTGGCCCTATGGGGTAGATACAATGCAATGATATTGCATGAGTTCTTGAACATCAGTTATGCCTAATAAATGATTCTTAATTTATAATAAGAATGTTGTTAATACAACATAAAACTTGATTCATTGCACTACAAGTATAAAGGAATGTGTGATTATGAATCTATTTATGCTTGAATCGAGTGATTTGCATTCATGAAATATAAAAAGAATTGGTTACATATTTAACTATTTATTGTGAGTTGTGATAAAGGAATTGGTATTGTATCCATGCATATTTATCTTAATAAGTATTTGTATACTTTGTATTCCAAGCTCAATCAATACCATGAATGTATAATGTGCAAGTTTGTATTTCCTCAAAGTGATTAAGACATAAGTATATGATTAAACATGGTGCAATGATCCTTAAATAATGAGATCTTGGTATAAAGATCCATATAGGATAGTACCATTACATATCTCTTATATTTTTGATTTTAAATGAGTAAGGAAATCCTTGAAAGCTTATACATTTCTATAGAATGATGTGGACATGCTTTGTCTTAGCTGATCCAATTATGGTTAAGACTTGTATTGTGTGTAATGATCTTTTTGCATCATGAGTCTTGGATTTTAAATGCAACATTGTATGTTTTTATTTTTTGAATATTGGAAATGGTGTATGATGGGGATCGTATATGCATAAATCTAGTTATGGGTTGTGGGTGTATTATACAAATCCCAACCATGCATAGTGAACTATATTCATAACGTTGATTTTACTCTAAATAAAGTGATGCTCAAAAGAAAATAAAATTGTTTTGGGGTTGTTTCATCAAGATCAAACTCACTAAGAAGCATAACCTACTTAGCCATCCTACCTGTTAAAGTTGTTTTGGATAGATTATACTTGAGAGGGTCAATTCTTGTACTAATTTTAGTTTGAGTATTGAGCATATAATGCCAGAGCTTTTGTGAAGAAAAAAAAATGTAAGACATGCCTTTTCCATTTGAGAATAATAAAGTTCATAAGATACCAAGGTCCTATTTAGATAATACACTACCCTTTCTTTCCACTATATATATATATATATATATATATATATATATATATATATATATTGTGAAGAAAAAAAAATTAAGACATGCCTTTTCCATTTGAGAATAATAAAGTTCATAAGATACCAAGGTCCTATTTAGATAATACACTACCCTTTCTTTCCACTATATATATATATATATATATATATATATATATATATATATATATATATATATATTAGTAATAATTGGCATTAATATTGGTGGATTATAAAGATATTATTTAAGATGATCAATTGTTGTAGAAAAATTATCATTCCAATTAACAAGTGTGTATTTATTTAGCAAAAATGTGAAAGGGTGACAAATATCTCTAAGTTTTGATATGAAACACTTGATACTTGGATTTTACCTTGTAAACTTCAAATTTGTTTGATTTTTTTTGGTGGTGGAATATCCATGATAGATGAAACCTTAAAAGGATCAACCTCTATGACACTTTGTGAAACAATAAAGCTCAAAAAAATTTATGAGGTCACACCAAACACACACTTCTTAGGATTTAATCTCATCTTATATTCTCTCATTCTTTTAAAGATGTAATGATGTACTTTGAGATGTTATTTTATAGATTTTGATTTTTGAAGTGTGTTTTCAACATATTCCTCCATAATATCATGAAATATGACAGTTATTTCCCTTTGGTATGTATCTCTAGTATTCTTTAAATCAAAAAGCATCACTTGGTAGTAGAAGGTTCACCATGGTATTGTGTTGTGATTTGGTTGTACCCTAAAAAATTATCCATTAAAGACATCAATGCATGACCTAAAATAGAATCCATTATCATGTCAATATTAGGTAATAGTAAATCATCTTTTAGACATGTTTTATTAATATAATGAAAATTTGTATAGACTCTGATTCCTTCTAGATTTTTTGACACATGTACTATATTGGATATCCAAATAAAATAAGTGATAGGGCATATGAAACCAACTTCCATTTTATTATTCGACTCTTCTTTAATTAATAGTGTTATCTTGGGATGCATTTTATATAGTTTTTATTTGATGGGTTTAGCATCTGGATGTACAACAAGATGATGCACTACTAGTGATGGATCAAGCCATAACATATCCACATAAGACCATGCAAATACATTATAAAATTATTGACACAAAAGTGTAAGAATTTATATTTATTATTGAGTAAGGGAGACTATAAGTTTGATGATTTTGGGATATTCCTATGTTCCAATGTTCACAGGATTAATATACTCAACTAGGAGAGTTGACTCTTCTGTATAGTTTGGGGGGGTAGAGGAATATTTAATTCCTCCTCTAGGAAATATTTATTTAAATTATATTATGAATTGATATGTTGATATGGTTTTTGTTCCCTAAAAAATGCAAAATTATACAAGTAGATAGAAAACCCCTTCTTATGATCCCCTACTATAATGTGGTCCTATGTTCTCAAGAATTTTGAAATTGCCTCATCATTTTGGAAATGATCAAGTAGAGGTGTTTCATGTTGTTCCCAATTTATTAAGTATGGATATGTGAGGTATAGTGTAAAAATGGTATTTTCATGTAAAATATTAGTAAGGGAAAGGTCTTCAAAGTGGCTAAGAATAAAACTTATTTCACTTTATTAAGAATCATCCTCTAACTCACTAAAAGAGTCACTTTGGAAAAATGTGATATGTACTTTGAGTTTATTAAATTCTATTCCATGAGTGTCTTGATTTGATTTTAACGTTATGATTTTAATTTATCTTATTCATGAATACCAAGGCCTCTACCTTTATAATTCATAATATTGCACATAATGGATTTTGCAACAAGGTATTTATTATTGGTAATGCACATAGCTAATTCATCAGAGTAAATCTAAAAAGGATTAGAGTCTTTGATATGTTCTTCAAAAATTAAACAACCTACTATAAATTTTGTTCTATTAAATCTTTTAACCACTTGAGTATCTTTTTGATGGTAGGGCCTACCATAATTATGTGGAGTTATATGGATTTTTTTTTATATAATTAAAATAATGGTTTATGTATTCACTCATGCCTTTCTTAATTATCTTTAAATGGGATGAAGAGGATGAAGATACTTTGGAAGTGGATGGTTGTGTTAGAGGTACAATCACTAAGAGGGGGGGGGGGGGGCGGGTGGGTGAATCAGTGAGCCAAAATAATCCAACTTCAATTTTAATCTTTACAAACACGTAACCAATTACCAAAAGCATTCATGAAGTATACATAACATTCATAGAAATGAGCAAGATAAATAATGCAATATCAATCACATAACACATGACATTTGTGGGAAACCCTCTTAGAGGAGAAAACCCACTAGAACCTACAATTGGACTAATAATAATAATAATAATAATAATAATAATAATAATAATAATAATAATAATAATAATAATAATAATAATAATAATAATAATAATAATCTTTTTGATGATAGGGCCTAACATAATTATGTGGAGTTAATGGACTATTTTGATATAATTAAAATATTGGTTTATGTATTCACTCATGCCTTTGTTAATTATATTTAAATGGGATGAAGAGGATGAAGATACATTAGAAGTGGATGGTTTTTTTAGAGGTACAATCATTGATAGGTGGGGTGAATCAGTGAGCCAAAATAATCCAACTTCAATTTTAATCTTTACAAACACTTAACCAATTCCCACAATCATTCATGAAGTATACATAACATTCAAAGAAATGAGCAAGAGAGATAATGCAATATCAATCACATAACACATGACATATGTGGGAAACCCTCTTAGAGGAGAAAACCCACTAGAACCTACAATTGGACTAATATCCTATAATAATAATAATAATAATAATAATAATAATAATAATAATAATAATAATAATAATAATAATAATAATAAATTTAGATCATTTTCAACTGATCAAAGAACTACAATCTCTATTTAGTGAGACTATAATCCCACAAGGTGCTACAACACTTATCTAGCTGAGCTACAACAACAACCAAACTTTTTAGCAAGTTTTACCTTGTAAGGAGGCTAAAACCCCCTTAGATCCCAAGATACCTCAAAAACACCTATGAACATATCCACCTATGAACTGATGTCTTCAAAACCTAATGATGGACCTTTATTTATCACTCTTCACCTACACTCATACTCAATTTGCAAGAGCACTATTTTGCCAACAAAGATATGACCTACAGGTCATAAAAATAGTTTTAAATCTATTATTATATTTAAATCATACAAATAAAACTCTACCCAACCTTTCATTCGAAATTCACACCCATAATCCTCTCTTAAATCTCTCCCAATTCTCTCACTCAAGTCTTACATAAATTCTTCCACCAAATCTAGAAACCAACACATTTGGTTTCACTATTTATAGAGAAATCATGATAATCACTAATTTTGTCAGCCATCAAGCATGCCTTAATCCTTAATTCATCTCTCACATCAATACATGTCTTAAAAAAATCTTCATAGGTAGGCCATAGTATCTATGATTCACCCTTAAGGAACTACACCTTTTAATAAGGCCCTTGTAGCCTTTATAGATCTCATGTGAACCCATTCACTCCTTTATCACTTCATAAAACTAAAAAAGAACACAAAACCACTACCAAAATCATGGACCCATTCCATACTATCTATAGGTCCACCTTAATTTCAAATAAATAACATAAAACCCTTCTGCTTAAGCATAATTTGCTTAAACAACATTCTGTGAACACAATTATTATGAACAAACACACAATCATCTTCTAAACCATTGTTCATACTGAATACGAAAGGTCAAACCTGAATAATAAAAAAATATAAACATTATGGAGTCTAATACACTCCCAAATATCCAATTCATTAATATATATTGAAATAATATCAAAATAAGCTTGAAAAACCTTCTTGGGTCACTTGTAGAACATACACAAATACATAGTCAACTTCAAACCTTAATATCTTTGACTGTACATTATTTAAAATATTAAAATTAATATTTATTGATGTGCCTTGGAGTATTCTATATATATTTTTTAATTTCATGGTTGAATTCATACTAGATCGAATGATATGGCACACAAAGTAGATACTTGTCTTTCCTTTGTTATATTCAAATATTTGAATTCAAATGGTCACAGTTAAAAATTGAACAATATGCTCATATTTCCTATCCTCACAAATTAGATCAATCATGCACCATTTATATTGTTTTATATTTAATTCCATTAAATGATTGTCACTTTGACCTTTTTGACTCCACCCACACCCTTAGATCAATCTTTATGAATACATGAGAACTATTTAATCCTTATCCTTTAGCCTTGCTCAACATTAAAAATTGTACACATATCCTCATCTCACTACTTCCTAATATATTGGAGAAAAAATTATCCATCTATCTCTTCATGGGTTGATAAAACTTTAACTTGTGTAAAAATGACTATGGGAACCTTTCTTATTTGCTTAGAAGGCTAACTTTGCATAGTCATATCTTTTACCTCGCTCACTCGCATGATCTCAAATTTGGATAAAATAATATCCTCACATAGGATAATCTAAACATGTGAAAAAATTCTCTTGAAACCTTCACACATGTGAGATATATTACATAAAAATTCTCACTCAAAATTTTCTACCATAAAGCCAACTATGTCAAAAACTTGTCTAGAAGCCCAACTTTTAACATGCATATCTTTTACCATGCTTCAGTGATTGACATAAAAATTAGTGAAAATAAATTAGGTACAAAATTTAGCAAACATATATGATCACCTTCTCCTAATACTTCCGCACATGAGAGATATGCCACCATAAAACTACTTACATGGTTCTTTCTTGCCTCTTGCAAATTTGGCTATGGGAAAACACTATCAAAATGCCTGGGAGCCCAAATTTTCACTTGAATATATTTTTATGTGTTTATGTGCATGACCTAATATTTATCACATAATAACTAGGGACTAATTTTATCACAACCATATTACCAACTACCTAACTCATCCACACATGGTAATGGTGATGTCATCAAACTACCTAATCAAATTTTTTGCCACTGGACCCAAAGTGTCTAGATGAAAATTATGGATTACCAAATGAATTCCACTTATGTAAAAAACCAATCAAAGTTTATAAAACATCTTAGGTACACATTTCACATTCTCAATACTCCATACTTATCTCTAAACATCTTTAACCATGCAAACTCTCAATATCAACCAAGCCTTCTTCAAGCATATTAGGATAAACACATTGCACACTTTATCATTGTCACATAGACTATCAATGCACTTCATACACTCACCTAGACACCTTCATGAAATCATTGTGACATTATTTAAAATGCTTCAACAATCTCCCCCTTTGTCATTTATGTCAACAACCATCGTATAACAATATGCAACTCACTTTCCTTCTCTCTTTTGAAGCACTCTCATAATAGGAAGTTTCTCCCCTTTGACACAATGAAAAAGTGGGTACAATATGATCTTAAAGACCAAAAAACATCTAAGAGGGACTCGCACTAAGATATCTAAGCCATTTCACCTTTTGAGCATCTTTATATCTCTATACATCATGAAGAACCACCACACATGCTTAATATCCTTCTCTCTCAAGCTACTATAAGGACCACCAAAAAAATTTCATACAACTCACTAAATAGGAAACATGATCTCAACCACCCTATAAACACCCATTCTAAAACTATACTATAGATCTTTCACAAATCTCTATATCAAGCTCATGAATGTTACTAGCCCTTATATAAAGACCTTCTATTGATTCATAGAGAAATAAATGACACCCAAGCTTTATCTTAGATACTCAAAAGTTAATTTTGACAATGGTTTGGTCATAATATTTGCAAGCTACTCTTTTGTAGGTACATTGTCCAACTTGACACTTTGATTAATCACTTGTTCTCTCAAGAAATGATATCTAATAGGAATGTGTTTAGTTTTTTAGTGCACAACATGATTCTTTGAGATATTAATTACACTAGTATTGTCACAATAAATAGGACAAGGTCTATTTTGTCTTAGATTATAATCCTCCAAATTTTGTTTCATCCACATGACTTATGTGAAACAAAAGGTAGATGATATATACTCAACTTCTTTAGTTGATAGAGACACCGAGGCTTTCTTTTTACTTAGCCAAGACACCAAGCATTCTCCCATGAAGAAGAACTCACCAATGGTACCCCTCCTATTATCCACACATCATACCCAATTAGCATTAGCATATGATTTTAAATAGAATTCCTTACTCCTAGGATAACATAAACCATAATCTATGGTGCCTTTTAGATATCTCAAGATCCTTTTGACTACTTTCAAGTTAGATTCTCTAGGATCAACTTGAAACCTTCCTACAAGACTTACTAATTGCATGATGTCAAGCCTAGATGCAGTAGAGTACAAAAGACTTATAATCATAGATATATACAAAGTTTGATAAAATTTTCATGAGTCATCCAATTTACTTAACTTGCAACCTGTGATCATTGGAGTGCCCATTGGATTATAATCCATCATGTCAAACTTCCTTAGCATATCTTTGATGTATTTATCTTGTGAAATGAATATACCTACATCAATTTTATTAATTTACAATCCTAAAAATAAATATAGTTCTCTCAACATTGACATTTCAAACTCAATCTTCATAGTATCTACAAATTCTCTGCTCATTTTATCATTATTAGATCCAAAAATTGTGTCATCAACATATATAATAACTATCAATTAATGTTTACCTTCTATCTTAATGTATAAATTACTATCAGCTAACCCCCTTTTAAATCCTTGATTTAAAAGATACTTATCTAACATGTCATACCAAGATCTAGGAGCTTGTTTAAGACCATACAGAGCCTTCTTCAATTTACATACAAAATATTGATTACATGATATAAAGTATCCTTTAAGTAACTCAATGTATACCTATTCTTCTACATTTCCATTCAAGAATGTAGATTTCACATCCATTTGATATACCTCAAAAATTTTAAAATATGTATATTCCAAAAAGAGTCTAATTGCTTCCATCCTTGCCACATGAGCAAAAGTCTCATCAAAATATATTCCTTCAACTTGAGTATATCCTTTTCACACCAATCTAGCCTTGTTTCTTGTGACTTCTCTTTTCTCATTCATCTTGTCTTTGAAAACCCATTTTGTACCTATCACACTTTTATATTTTGGTATAGGAACTAAGTCCCATGTTTCATTCCTTTTTATTTGATCAATTTCTTAATCCATTACATCATTTTAAATTTCATCTTTCTTAGCTTACATAAATGTTTTGGGTTCAATCATGGATATTAGAGCTGATTTTTGTTGATTTTGATTGATCAACATTCTCCTTCTAGTCTACAACCTTGCATGAACATTTATAATAATTTGAGATTTTGGATGATCTTTATGAATTCTTCTAGATGGATATTTAGAATCTTGTCTTTCTTCCTCCTCTTCATCTTCATCATCTATTTGAAAAGATAACTCATCATTGTTTGCAATAGAATTTTGAATTGAGTCACTTACCTGCACTTTTGTCTTCTTGACTCTACTTGTCTCATCTACCCTTACATTTAAACTTTCAAAAATCTTGTGAAGTCTCATGTTGAAGCACCTATAGGTAGTAATTAAAGAATAATAACCCAAGAAGATGACCTCATCAAATCTTGAATCAAATTTGAAAAGATTATCTTCATCTCTTTTGATGAAACACATGCTCCTAAACACTCTAAAATGTTTAATATTAGCTAATCTATTCTTCCATAACTCATAAGGAGTCTTATTACCATTTAATTTGATTTGATGCATGTTTAGGATGTAAATAAAATTGTTGGTTGCTTCCTCCCAATAGCCATATGATAATTTTTCATCTTGAATTATGGTTCTACCCAACTTAGCAACAGTCTTATTTTTCGTTTTAACCACACCATTCTATTGTGGTGTTCTATAAGTAGAATATTGTCATTTTATCCCATGTTCTTCACAAAAATCATCAAAATTATGAGACCAAAACTCACCTCCTCTATTTGATCTCACACACTTAATCTTTGAACCTTTATCATTTTACATAAGAGCTTTGAATGCCATAAATTTTACAAAAGCTTATGATTTTTATTTAAGAAAGAATATACAAGTCATCCTATTAAAATAATCAATGAAAAGATTTAATTAGTTATTACCTTGAATACTTTGAGTTCTCATAGGTTTACATAGATAAATGTGGATAAACTCCAATGGCTCTTTAGTGGATAATTCCTTGGTTTTGTATCTTATCTTGGTTTTCTTCCCATGAAGACATTTCTTGAAAAGAGAATGATTAATCTTATAAATCTTAGGCATATGAATTACCAACCCCTTTAAAATATTTTTTATCATATTATCAAAATTTATATGTCCAAGCCTTCTATTCCAAAGCCAACTTTCATCCAATTGACTTATGAAGCATTCTTCCTTCTTGGATTCATGGAATACATACATGTTGTTATCTATTTTATAAATATTTGCAATTAATCTACCAAAATTTGTCTTTCTTATTTCACCTACATCATCATGCAAAGTTACAACATTTATTTTCTTACACATTTGACTCACACTTAAAATATTATGTCTCAAACCTTCTACATATAAGACATTCTCAGTCCTAGTATGACCATTGTCCAAAATCATAATACCTTTTCTAGCTACGTTATAAAATTTGTTGTCACTAAATCTAATTACACCTGGGTTTGTATTTTTCAGAAATATAAACTTACTCTTGTTTCTTGTCATATGATTTGAGCATTCACTAACTATGAACCATCTCTTGTTCTCATCTTCTTGAGTATGCAAAGTTGATTAAACAAAAAATGACTCTTCCTTTGGTGATCTATTTAGATTTTACTTATTTTCTTCTTTAGACATGGTCTCCTTGAACTGTTTGATAATTTCAATGACTTATATATCATTTTTCCAAAAGGATCTATTGCAATTCTTGGTTATGTGACCTTGATGGTTACAGTTTTAACATATGAAATCCATTTTAATCTCTAGAGAGAGAGCACAATCCTTATATCTATGGCCAAATTGATTACAATAAAATCAATACCCATTGAAGACATTGTTCATGTTTGACCCTCTTTTATCTTGACCATTACCACTCAATGTATTTTGATTATTGATCCTTTTGGTGGAGCTAAAATCCTTTTTGTTCTTGGATAAGAGCACATCTAAGTAATTCACGACTTTATTTTCACATTATTTCATCCTTTTATAGAGATTTTTATTCACCATGACCTAAAAATCTTTAATTTTTGCCTCTAGATCTTGCACTTGCATCTTCACATCATCCATACTTGCATTGGCATTTGATAATCCACATAATAGTTTGTTTTGAAGATAAGCCACAGTGTATTTGTCATCCATTGTACCTCTAATCACCTTCAAGTGGTTAAACTTGTAATAAGGACCTAATTTTATACCAACTATTAGAGGTAAAATCACTAAAATGGGGTGAATTAGTGAGCCCAAATAATCTAACTTCAATTTCAATATTTACAAATACTTAACCAGTTACCACAAGAATTCATGAATCATACATAACATTCATAGAAATAAGAAAGAGAGATAATGTAAGATCAATCACATAACATGTGTGATATGTGGGAGACCATCTTATGGGATAAAACCCATTGTAACTTGTAATCAGACTACTATAATATAATAACAAGAACTAATTTTGACCATCTATAATTGATCAAGGAACTGTAACCCCTATTTAGTAAGACTATAATCCCACAAGGTGCTACAACACCTGTCTAGTTGAGCTATAATAACAACCAAAAATTTTATCAAGATTTAACTTTCAAGGAGGCTACAACCCCCTTATATGCTAAGATACCACAATGACACCTATGAACACATCCACCTATGAACTAATGTCTTCAATACCTAATGATGGAACTCTGATTATCACTCTTCACCTTTGTTCATACTCAATATGTAAAAGCATTATTCTACCAATAGAAATATGAACTACATGTCATATAAATAGTCCTAAATCTATTATAATATTCAATTCATCCATAGGAAACTCTACCCCTCATTCACTTCACAATTCACACCCATAATCTTCTCTCAAACCTCTCCTAAGTCTCTCACTCAAGTCTTCCACAAAGTCTTCCACCAAATCTAGAAACCAACACATTTGGTTTCACTATTTATAGAGAAATCATGATAATCACTACCTTGGTCATCCATTAGGCATGCCTTAATCCTTAATTCATCTCTCATGTCAAGACATGGCTCAAAAATAGTCTTCATAGGTCAGCCATAACATCTATGGGTCACCCTTAAGGAACTACACCCATTCACTCCTTTATCACTCTATCAAACAAAAAAAGAAAAAAAAAACACTAAAAAAAGCATGGACCCATTCCATATGATCTATAGTTCCTCCTTAATTTCCAAAAAACAACATATAATCCTTCTTATTAAGCATAATTCACTTAAACAACATTCTATGCACATAGTCATTATGAACAAACACACATTCACCTTCTAAACCATTTTTCATACTACACACAAATGGTAAAATATTCATAATGAACATAGATATATAAAATTCAGCATGGAGTATAAAACACTCCTCAGTATCAAATTCATCAAGATATATCAAAACACTATCAAAATAAGCTTGAACAACCTACTCAGGTCACTTGTAGAGCATACATAAACACACAGTCAACTTTGAACCTTAATATCTTTTATCATCCATAATTTCAAATCTTAAAATTAGTATTTAAATATGTGCCTTGGAGTAATATATAATTTATATTTTTACTACATGGTCAAATTCATCCTAGATCAAAATATATCATTCAAAAACTAGACACTAGTCATTCCTTTGTTAAATTCAAATATTTGAATTCAAATGGTCAGAGTTAAACTTCAACCAATATTATTTCATATCATGTCCTAATAGCTTATATCAATCACACACCATTGATATTTTTCAATCTTTAATTCTATTAAATTATTTTCACTTTGATCACTTTGAATCCACTCGTGCCATTAGATCAATTTGTATGAATACACGTAAATCATTCGATCCTTATGATTTACCTTTGCTCAATGTTAAGCATCATGCACCTATCCTCATCTCACTACTTCCTAATATATTGGAGAAAATACACTCCATCAATCTCTTCATGGGTTTCTCAAACTTTATATTGAGAAAAAATGACTAAGTATGGGAACCTTGCTTATCTTCTTGGAGGACCACCTTTGCACAGTCATATCTTTTACCTCACTCACTCACATGATCTCAAATTTGGAGAAAATAATATACTCACATATGAAAATCTAACCATGGGAAAAAAATCTCTTGAAAACCTCACACATGTGAGATATAATGACATAAAAATGCTCACTTAGAATTTTTTTTCCATAGATCCAACTATGTCAAAAACTTCTTTGGAAGGCCAACTTTGAACATGCATATCTTTAATCGCACTTCGGTGTTTGAACTAAAAATTAGTGAAAATAAATTAGGAACAAAAATTAAAAAAACCCATATGATCACATTATCTTTAAATGTCCACACATGTGATATATGCCACCATTAAACTACTTACTCGACTCTTTCTTGCCTCATACAAAATTGGCTATGGGAAAACACTATCAAAATGCTTGGGAGCCCAAATTTGCACTTTCATATATTTTTATGAAATTAGTTTCATGACCTAATATTTATAAATTAATAACTATGGTCTAATATTATCATAACTATATTACCAACTCCCCCTAACTCATCCACATGTGGTAATGGTGATGTCGTCAAAATGCCTACTCAAATTTACTATCACTAGACCCAAAGTGTCTATATGAAAACTATGGATTGCCAGATAAATTACACTTATGCAAATAAAAACTCAAATCTTATATAACATCTTAGGTACCTATTTCACATGATCAATACTCCATACTCATCCTTGAACACCTTTATCCATGCAAACTCTGAAGATCAACCAAGCCTTCTTCAAGCATATTAGGATAAGCACATTGCACACTTTTTCATTGTCACATATAATATCAAGGAACTTCATCCACTCACTTGGACACATTCATGAAATCATTGACAATGCTCTAATAGGCTGATTGGAAGTTTGTTTTTTACATGGTTGATTGGATGCTTCATTGGTGGAATATATTTCTATGGAAATTGAAATGGTTAGTGTGTTTATCCATCCACCAAGAGGGGGTGTTTGAAATAATATTTTAGGATGTACATAGTTCTCAAGTGTAGGTTATTTCTCAATATGGGTGTAGTTGTCATCATTAACTAGGAGATAATTTGATTTTTGATATCAACCTTCTAATAACTTACAATATTGGAAGGGTTGAGGATCACCTTGAATGGTTACTTCCATACCTTCATGTGAAAATTTCAAACATTGGTGGAGGGTGGAGGGTATATCATTTATTAAGTGTATTTATAAACATCCATTAAGTAGGTTATAGGGTAAATCAATGTCAAACACATGTACTAGTGTTTCTTTTATAACAAACCCCACCATCAAAAGAAGATAAATTATGCCCATAAATTATTGCTCATTATTATCATATGCCTTTATTATGATAATATTAGTTTCCAATGTTGTTGTTGAAAACCCTAATTGTTTTATGATCATTAATGTACATAGATTTAACACTAAGACATTATATATAAACACCCTCTTTACTTTATGCACAGAGATAACAAACTCTATGTATAATGGAATATTATGAATAGATCACAAAGGGGAGACATCAAAATGGTCAAATGTTACCTGATTATTAGTATAAAAATTTCTTAATAATGCTTGGAAGCTTGAGGGGTTGATGTTGTTGTACCCAACATCCCCCTTTTCTTTTAAAATAAAAGGTGACCCATTTTTTTTTTGAATTCTAATCTTAATATTGAACCCCTCTTTTCATATATTTATGCAAAATCTAGAAAATCTAAGATGTTTCACTTTTGGTAGGATGATATTGGAATTGAGTTTTATGAGACTAACTTTTGTGTTTCAAAGACTATTACTTCAGGTTTATATTTTTTCAAGATAACTCTTTTGGACCTTATGCAATTTGTATTTTAGGATGGTTATATTTAGATTATTCTTGGGCCTATCTTATTTTGGGTTTACTATTTGGAAAGATTTATTTTGTCAATAAATTATTGCAGACATTTTGTCCAAAACAATCCTCTTGAAGGATTTCAGCCCACAAACTCTTTACCTTATATAATTTTGGACTTCAAATACTTTGATCAAAAAAATATCTGATATATTATCCCTTCGACCCTACCAAACCTACCATTTGGGACTTTTGAAATGACCCTTAACTGTACAGAAGTACCCTTCAGGGAAATCAAAAGTGCCCTTCACCCCTATGAAGTAGATTCTTCAATAAAAATTTTGCCCTAAATTAGACCCTTTAAATCCTTTCCACATATCCTTTAGGACATTTTTGAACTAGCCCTTTGGCCTTTTTAAAAGTGTCCTTTATCCTTTAAACTAGCCCTTTGGCCCTTCCTTAATTAAACACTTTACCCTTTTAGACACCTATTTTGAGGCAAATACCCTTCAATTTTTTTGTGATTTACCTTTAGTACTTTTTTCTTGAATCCTTTACCCAATGGGACTTATCCTTTATGATATCCTTTTAGACCCCTTTACCCCATGAAAAGTGCCCTTTGGCCTTTATGTTTTACACCCTTTTGATATGGACATACCCTTTGAGATTTATGTCCCAATATTTTGACCCTTTTCAAAGTGGCCACTTACCCTTAGGATATTTTAAAAATGACCTTTTGGCCCTCTCAAAGTGTCCATGTTCCCTTTCCCTCCTTAGACATACCCTTCAAGACCTTTATCCTAGCACTTTTATCCTTTAGCCAATTACTTTAGATATTTTGTCTGAAAGATAATATAGACCCTTTGACCCTCCAAACTTACACTTTAAGACTTTTGAAATGACCCTTAGCTATATGAAATTACCCTTCAAGAAAATCAAAATTTCCCTTTAGCATTTACAAAGTAGACCCTTCAGGATTTTTATCATGGACAAAATTCCCTATGAATTGGACCTTACAGATAAAAATTTCCCTTCATGGAAATTGAACATGCCCTATAGACCTTGAAAATATCCCTTCAAGATAATTTCTTTGGTAATTTTTCCTAGATGAATTCTTTGAGGAAATCGTTGTGGACACTTTATCTAAAACAAAACCCCTGAAAGAATTAGTCTGTGGGTATTGACCCAAGAATATTTTTCTGGCATACACCCTACATGCTTTATTACTAAGAGTACTACTAGTCTTACCATACTTAACCAAAATAAAAGAAAAAATATTTCATATTAATATTTTAAATACCCCTACCAACTTGAGTTAACAAGTTTGAATTATACGTGAAATAAAATCCAAGTGAACATTACATATTTATTTCACATGAAATGATATTCAATATAGGATTATATATAGGTGATACACCATGATTGAAATCCATCATTGCATTCAAGCTAACTTGAATTTGAAGTCTTCTACCATCTTATAGTGATGAGGAGGCCTAGTTTTCACTTCAAGAGTGTATTATGAGTGAAAAAACAACTGAGCTAGATCCAAGTTATTTGCACTAACATACATAGTATATAAGAGAATCACAAAGTACACATCAATGAAATCTACATCTAAAACATTCCAAGGTACCAATCCACCATCCCCACATTTGATTAAAGACATCAAATAATTCAATCATATAATCTTTGATGCCACAATGCTTGGAGATAGGTACTAGAATTATTCACCACTATGGGATGTCAATGATTTATTGGACATGTTTTCACTGAAAGATGATATGACACTAGAAGATAGATTATTATTAAAGGAATTATTAGAATTTAAATGCCAACAACTACATTTTTCTATATCAAATTTGGAAGTGATGCCCTGTATCAACCTCTTGAGGTACTTGTTCTTCTTTGATAAAATATCATAAGATGATTTCTTGCATCACTCTAATCACAATATGATGGTTGCATGCATTTTAGGACTAGATTTATATAGATACATATCTTTGAGTATCCATGATTCCTAATTCAACAAGCACACATGGGTGTAGTTTAATGTATATATCTTGATAGAGAAGGTGTTTTCTTCATGGATCTTCCCAAACTAGACTATCACATGGAAAGGGAAGAAGCCAAAAGGAGTGATTCCAATTGATAGATTCAGGATGGGGATTTGAATCAGCATGGATCTCCTCAATATATTATTTGATATGGTTATCATTCATTTCTTTAATTTATATTGGGTTCCATTATTATACATGATGCTTAAGAATGACGTCTCATATACCCTAGGCAAGATAATAAGCCTACAATTAGGGGAACAAATTATTCACAAAGATAGGCACCCCACACCCATAGGAGATTTCTTTATGATGTCATATCTATTGGAAAAATTTATGGGAACATGTTAAAGAGACCTTGGTACATTATGGGCTCTAGCCACAGACTATGAGAATAATATAATCTATAAAAATTACCAATTCATGCATATTTATTATTATACCAAGCATATGGTAATGATCTCCAAGGATGTCTATCCTTAGATTTGGAAAGCTATTCATGACTCACCCATGCCTCAGATTGGGTATAATATTTTGAAGAAATTGGTTGGGAAAGGGGATTACTTCCTCTACCCAAATTTTATTATCATCATGGTATGGGAAAACAAGGTTGGCCCCTTGTGTCTTCTAAGGTTTGTTCCATACAAGTTAACTAAATAGGAGATTACCTTCCAATTATAGAAGAGGATTGAAGAGGATTTGTCAAGGCATAAGAAAGCCTTATATTTTGGTCATATCATAACTATTGTTAGGATGACATATATGATGAGGAAGCATCTCGATTAATTCGGTGGTAAACATAGGAGTTATCCTTTCCCTATACTTCCACATAGAGACTAGGATTTGCATGGGTTGATATAGAAGCATATCCATAGATTTAATATCCTATATAGTCATGAGCCCTATGACTATGACTTCTTATTTTAAAATTCCAAGTCTGACAAATAAGTATTAGAATGAGTGAAATTTTTTAAGCTTCAATAGGATCATTTAAGAATGATCCAAGATGATCCTTCAGTTTCCACCAAGGAGTTGGATAGCAGAAAGGCACTTTTCAAAGGGTGGAAACATTCAAATTTTTAGAGAGGATAGTTTGAGGAGAAATACAAGGACTAGGATGCTTCCTCCTCCTAAGAAATTCATATGAAGTTAAAGTTGAAAGTGGAAAAGGAGTTCAAGATACCTGAGCCTAGTACAACTAGGGGAGGACAAGTAAGAGACCTCATCAACCTTGATTTTGATGAGGAAGAGAGAACATAAGAGGTGCCTATTGTACATTCTAGTCAAATTTCCACTACTATGCCCTAGATTCATATTGTTACATCTATTATGATAGTAACTCTAGGATATACAACATCATCTCCATAAGACTCCCTAACTCAATCAAGGACCCCCTTAGTCTATAAGAGAAATCCTAGGACCCCTATAGATAGTCCTATAATAGAGGCATCATAGATTTTGCCTATTCAATCTCCACATTTAGAACCAACTAGGGGAGACATAGTAATTATGAAATATATTTAAGATGATTAAGATGAGGAAGTTGAGTTGGAGATAACCAAGGCTATGAGCCTCCAAGTAGAGCTGATGGAGCTCACTCTTCTAGGTACCCAGTCTTTCATCATTTTTCCTTTGTTTTTTATGCACATATTTGAGTAAACTACCTTTTTGTAATTTCCCACATCCTTCCCCTCCACTTTCACTACTATTATTTCCCCCTCTATCTTTACTTCCATCCCATTCACCACATAGACCCCTTTTATTCCTACTAGCACCTCCAATCTTAAAGACCTCAAAAAATAAAGTGTCTAAGAATGTATAGACTAAATTAGCCACCTCACAAATCCATGTCTAATCTACTCAAATCACCCTTTCATTACCATTTACCACTTCCATAGAGGATACCACAGACAAACACTAGCAAGGGTAGGAAGGCCAAGCCCCAAATAGTCATGGTCTATCCACTTCCTTAGTTTAGAGGAATGGATTGGTCCAAAATCATATGGACTTCCCTTCTTGATGTCCTAACTAAATCCCATACAAAATAGTAGAAAGCTCAAGAAGAGGCAAAGGAAGATGTTGTTATCACAACCTTGGATACATCCCAATTAGAGATTCCTCCATGGGTAGTGGATTTGAGGAGAAGGGATTCTCAATTACCAAACTTCAAGATTACTAATCTTCCTTTTGTTTCCACTTTTTTTAATATTCCAACCAACAATATCAATGGGTGAAGAAGAGAAAACTAGAAGATGATAAGGGCACCTAGATCATCCTTGAAGAAATTCAAGAGGTGTTCTCCCTTACTAAAAGGCATAATAGATAGATACGGTATTCTTTGTATGAGGAAAATATAGTAGACCTATATCAAGCACAAAAGGATGCCATAGTTGTAATCTATGAGGGCATAAAACTAGCTCGATAAGAGATAGAGGTAGAGGTGCAAGTATTAGAGAAAGAAGTGGAACAACTTAGGGAAAGGCCAAGATGGTGTGCATCCCTATGGGCATTGAATTTTAAGTCTATAAGGTAGCTTCAAGATGTTATAATTCCTTAGAAGCAATGGAGTTTATTAGGGCTGAGATGGCCCCTCATGTGAGTCAAGCTAATCAATTTTTAAACTATTTGAGAGATGATAGTGTGAAATTAAAGATGCTAGTTGTCTATATAGGCAACTCCCTATATATTCATCTTGACCTAATGACTATGCTAGAGGTATATAATGCCTTAAATATAGTAGTAATTTAGTAGGAAGAGGTAAAGGAATGGTTTAAAAATTTTGGGGCTTTAGTCCCCAGATTTTAGGCACATGAGGCTCAGATTCTTCAAAATTTTCATGAGCTAAAGTTATCTAAGGTTAAAGACTCCACTAGAAATTTGATTAACAAAATCAATTTTGACAAACTTATCCTAGAAGTGGAAATTGAGTTTAATTAGAGATTACAAGGTTTAATAATTGAGGAAATTGAATTAGAATTAAGAAAGGCTTAAAATAAGGTCACTGAAGTTGAGATCTTCAAGAATAAATTTCAAATAAGTAAGGACAAAGATGCAAAGCTCCTTGGATAGACAAAGAGAATCCATAAACCATCACTACTAAATTTATATATCATACAAAATCAACATGGATAAATTTATAAGGTTTATGAGGATAGTGAAGCAAAGAATAATCAAGATTCTAGCGGTATAACTACATCTTCAATCGCCATGTCAACTTCTACAATAACTAAGGTGCATGAAACACTTCAAATGGGTAAGCCTTGATAGGCTAGAATATTATGCATTTAAATTTTTATAATGACTAATGTACTTATATGTTGAGAAACTAATTATAAATAATTAACTTTATATTGTGTATACATGCACATGTTGCATAATTTTGAAAGGTAATTTTTTTAAAACTTGTAGTTCCCTTTTAGATGGTTTTAGACTATAGTTAGAAATACATGTTCTAACTGACACTTGTAACCACTTACATGAACTTGGAGGATTAGGTGACCCCTTTCTCAAGTGTGTGTGTGTGTGTGTGTGTGTGTGTGTGTGTGTGTGTGTGTGTGTGTGTGTGTGTGTATAAAATTTTAACCCCACCTAGTTTTTGGGTCAGAAGATTTTGGAATATAGAACAACAAATAATTTTGATTGTCAGCAAAGTGTCTTGAGTATTTTCTTTCCAATTCCATGTAATTAGTTGTTATTTATATGGTTGTAGGATTTAATAATATTTAGTGTGTTATATTTATGAGTATATTCTTGATTTAATGGTTGATATAATGATCTTAGATGTGCAATACTTACTAAAGGATTAGTGAATATATTGATTAAGTTGGTCAAGTTAATTGAATAATATTTATGAATGTGTATTTATGATTTCTTTGGTGTAGTTTTATATGTGTGTGTAATATCTAACTTAAATAATTCATTTTCCCAAGCTATAATCTCCTGATTAAGGGTGTGTAATAGTTGCCCTATAAGTAACAACCTTTGCCTAAGGCATGTGAATTTCTTGCATCTTTATTTCCCTAGACTTATTAGTCATGTCTAAATGCATGTGTATTATTCCTTCTAGAAATATGCATAGGTTTTAGAATGCATAAGTCTATTCAAAAAACCAACTAGGGAAGTAATTCCTAAGAACCACAGAGTCTCCTTTTTTGCCCTACCTTACCTTTCTTTTTGAGTTTGTTGTTAAGACCTACCCACTTTAGATTAAAAACCAACCACCCATCTAGCTCATGTAGAATATTAAATCTTTTAGAAGGACACGTCCATCCAAAAAACCTTTTCAAAAATATACATTCCATGCCCCTATTCCATCAATAGGTTTAAATACATTGCATACTGACAACTCATGCCTTGGAGTGGAGTTCACCTCCATTAATATCCTAAAACATCAGAGGCTACCTTGTTTGACTATAGTGTACATAAAACCCACACCAATATATGTCTTTTAGGATGTTATAATCTTAAATAACTTTGTGTAAAATGTATTTATATACAAGTGACATCTTGAGAAGGTCTAAAATGTAAATATTTATGGGTGTCTTCTCAAGATGATTAATAATGTTGTACTTACATTCAACATTAGATGATGATGTGATTAGAATGGTAATTTTTTCACATCTTTTATTAATGGTCCACTTTTGAGGTTGAAAATTAATGACATTAACACGATGGTGTATAAAATAAACACTATCAACTATAGGGTCAAAAGGATGACTAGATTGGTTAACGTTACTAGATTTATGTTGTTATTATTTTTGCTTACCTTTTTCTTGCTCATTATTTGGAATGAATCTTGATATATCCCCAATTTTTGGCTATTGGACATCTTGGATGGTTTGTTTTCAATGGCTATGTCCCCTTAATCAATGAGGTCTTAGGCATAATGATTAAGGTGAATACACCGATTAGTAGAATGTCCCTTTATCCTATGGTATTTTCAGTATTTGTCTTCTTTATACCAATCAAGTTTAGGAACTTATGATTGAAAGGTTTGGTATTTTTCCAAGTGATCATGTTAGCATGGGCCAACTTTAGAAAAATGTTTTCTTAAGTATCACCCAATTATGTGAATTTACATTTAGGTCTTCCTTATCAGGTTGACCACTGGGAATGGTTATGTTATTAATGGGTTGGGTGTAAGTTTGGTATTGATTTGGTAGGTTTTGGATTTGTTTAACATCAGCTACACTATCTCCAACAATGTTTTATTCTTTGCAAAGAACTTAGGTTTTTTTAGTTTTTTTGGAGGATTTATTTTTGGGTTTAAATATTTTGATAACACCTTTATTGATTAATTTTCATTTAAAGTTGATCCCCTTTTCATTAATTTCATCAAATAACCTTGGGAAATGAAGTAATAAGTGATGTCCCAAGTCTGAATTAAGATTGTTCATAAATATATCCACAAGTTTAATTTTGGGAAATGACCATGTAAATTTACTTGACATTGCTTGCCATCATTATAAGAAAGAAGCAAAGGTTTTGACAATACATTGTTTGGTATTGTTTAAGTCTAGTATGGTCAAGTATTTTTCAATATTGTAGGAAAAGTGACAAATAAACTTTTCATAAAGGTTCTCAAAAGGGAAGATCAATAATTTAGGAAGGCATGAAAACCATTCAAGGGCTTGATCCTTGAGACTTACTGAAAATTATTGTAACATTTACTTGTTTCTATAATCAATGCCCATACATGCATGTTAGAATCCTATAAAGTGTTCCTTACGATCTCTTTTACCTATGTATTTATCAAATTTTGGGAGTTTAAAATACTATATTTCAAACGTTGAACCCTATATTTAATTTTTTATAATTCTTTTATAAATTATGGATATAGTTGGTTCATTTGACCTATGGAATTATAAAAATCAAATGGTTGACCTATGAATGGATCTACGTTGGTTTGATTTTTGTATAAATTGGTTAAGTGGTAGGTTGAAAGTATTAGGAGGTTGGTTGGAAAAGTTAATGTTTTGTGGATTTGGAAAGTGGTTGGGATTAACACTAAAACCAAGGTTTGTTGGATTAGGATTATCATTTAATTTTAATGTTGTTAGATTGGGGTTACTTGTAAAGTGAATGTTGGGTTTTATTGATTTGGGTTCATGCTCAAGTTAAAGTTTGTCAATGTAAGATTGGTGTTAAAGTTTATGGGATTTAGGTTAGTATTATAACTAAAGTTGGATTGGTTGAAAAAGTTAGGGTTAAGTTATTGTGGATTGATGTTATAGTTTAAGTTGGATGGGTTATAACTCATGTTTAATTTACAGTTGGTTTGACTTGGGTGAAGTTGGTTTTGTCTTGGGTTAAATTGGTTTTGGTTTGGGTTAAGACTATATTTAATAGAGTTAGGGTTTACATTTATGTTATTTGGCTTAAGGTTTGTGTTTAAATTGGTTGGGTTTATGTTTGGGTTTGGATGTGAGCTAGTCATATGGTTAACATGGGTGTTAGTTTTAAAGGAATGGTTTGGATTGTAGTTAAGTGAATTAACATTAGGTTGGGTTAGATTTGGATTGGATGGAATTGATTCAAGAGAATTAGAATGAAAAAAACTAATTTTGTAAACTACTATTTAGATTAGGAATATCGAGCATACATGAAGTAATTCTCAATCTTAGATTGGATGGTTGGATTGGTGAGATAGAATGATTATTCAATCTTGGATTTTGACTTGGATTGAAATTATTGACAAGCCTTGGAGACTTAATTTTGGTTGATTTTTGAGTTAGAATGAGCATTCAAACTTAGATTATTTTACTCATGGATTTGTAAACTTGAATGCACATTAAAATTTGGGGTGATTAGATTTTGGATTGTCAAAATTAAATGTATATTCATGTCTAGATTATTTTGATGTATGATTGGAAAACTTGAATGAATATTCAAGATTTGGTTAGTAGGATTTATGATTGGTAAGTCTAAATCCATGTTCAAAATTGAATTTGTTGGATTGATATGTGAAGGAAAATTAGTAGTCAGACTCAAATTAGGATGATTAGAATATGGATTACCAAAATGATTATTTGCTTGATGGGATTAGAGATGTATAATCTCTTGGTTAAAATGATGTGTATGGGTTTCCATAGAAAACCCATGACTTGTTGGGTAGGATTCCTCATGAAAGATAGCTTTCCATTTACCTTGAAAAATGTGTGGATTGGGATTTGAGGATATTATGAGGTCATTTATACCCTCTAAAGAGCCTTGAAGTGTAAATTTATCATAAAGGGAAGGTGAAGGCTCTGTACTTGTAATCAAGTACTACAAGTTTTGTAAATCAAAATCAAGTAATATTTTTTCTCCTCAGCCCAAAATTTTAAGTAAGAATTAATTTTTAGTGGACATGATGTATTATTCAAAGGAGGGAGGAGGTAAGATAGCTTTGTAACTACCTTCATCTTGGTAAGCCCCTCCTTCTTTCTCTTATTCACAAATTTCAGGTATTTATACATAATGCTCTTGGCTTCCAAATTGAAAACAGTCATCACCATATTATGTAGTCCTTGCATTATGATTATTAAGAATGTCCATGTGCCTTGTGATATAAAACATATTTAGGGAAAAAGGAATTGACTCAAAGAAAATAAAAACTAAACTAAGAACAAAAACCAAAGTGACTAAAATTTTTGATTACTAACTAATTACTTTTGAATTTTTAGAAAAGTTTGATTTTAATATTTTTGGTAGTTTTAAGACTAAAATTAACTTAATTTTCACTCAAGGATAATTTAGTATGTGGTAAATCACAAGGAAATAAAAAAATTCCTACTTTAAATAGTCACACAATTTCACCAAAAGGTGAAAATCTAAGATAAAGGTTATGAATAAATTTTTGGCCTTCCAATGTCACTTACTTATCTATGCTCTCAGTTGTAGCCTAATATTTCAAGGCACTAACCATGTAGGATCATGTTGTTCCCATGGCACACTAAGTCTAGTTTCAAGGGTATGTGGAAGGTAAATTGTTAGTGTTAATCATTAACCTATTCACCAAAGTTGAACAAAAAATAGGATTCCTAGGCTTAAGGTTTTCACAAGCATATCTAAATGGGATTCCTTTAATATATCTTTTGGTAAATTCATTTCTAATTCTAGGGAACAAATAAATTAAGTAGAGGCACACTATTAGGTATTTTTCCAACGTACCCAACATAGCCATATGGGTTTTAGTGTGTTGACAATTAGCAAAATCATATTTTGATGCAAATGTTAAAACCCTAAGTATTAGAGAATCAAAGATCCTCACATCATAGTGTGCTTAAAACACATAACTTCTTAGGCCATTGAAATAGTTGGACCTCAACTTATATACCCTACTAGTACATAGGGTTTGGACAATCACATGGTGGTGAAATCTATGGTCGATAGAGCCCCTAAAAAATAAAAATAAAAAGTTATTGCTTGTCTTTGATTCCTAGGTATCATCACCAACATGAAGCCAAAGGAAGAGCTACGCACAAGCATAACTTAGGTAACATAAAAATTATGAAATTTATTTTGATTTACGAGTATCATCACCAATGTGACACTAGGGGAAAACATACATAATTTCACAACACACATAAAATATTATAAAATAGAAATGAATTAACTCCAATAAATCAAGTTTTAGCTAATTATTAGAAATGAAAAAAAATGAAATAAGAATGTTAGTATCAAAAATGGAAATATTCTGGTTTTGTTTGTCTTTTTACAACTTTTCTTTGATTAGTGGCCTACAAACAATTTGTTATAAAGTTTGTTTTTTATTAGAGTCAAGGTAACTTGAAATAAAGTTTAAAAAAATCACAAAAACAAAATAAAAACAATCCTATATTAAAAAATTTCAAATAAATAATGATATAGAAACACAAAATTATTACTAGTTAGATATAGTATATAGAAAAATATAGGAAACACAGAATGAATTTATAGTTATGGAATGATTTCATAACTATACTCACCGAACTCATTATTATAGTCTTTAATTTCATAGTTTCCTAAATAATTTTAGTTTTAAATAGAAAATAAATAAAAACACATAAAATGATTTTGTAGTTTGAAGATGATTTCATAATTTGAAAATGATTTCATAATTATTTTAATTGATTTTCCTATTAAATGCTTTGAATTTATTGTCAGACTTGTTAATTTTCTATTTGGAGAGAAACAAATATTTCAACAAATAAAAAGCATAGATAAAATTAGAAAAGAATAAAAAATATGATGAAAAAGAGAGAACTATCAAAAGGATTATAAAAATAGGGGTTATGATGATTTTGTAGTTTCCTATTATAATTTCAATGTCCAAGTCCCTAAATTTGTAGTTACGTAAAAAATACATACATCTAAATGGAAAATGCCATAAAATGGCTTATAAATGAAAACAACACTACCAAGGCCAATATCAAATGCATATACAAAATAAAATAGCAAGAACCATTTTAAAAATGCTTCTAAATGCACCTATGGTGATTATAAGATGAAAATGATGGGGGAAAGTCCTATCGAGCATGCCAAAATGTATTGAATAAAATTTAGATATGAAAATTAAGCTATGAAATCTACTAAACAATTGAAATATAAGATAAACTAACTCAACCTAAGATATAGATAAAAACAAAATAAACAACTCAAACTTATATCTTAGTGCCAAAAAGCTTCTTCCATTATGATGTGAATTTGATTATCTCTCTTTTGAATTATGGTTATTCACTTTTACAATGTAAGGTAAAATGGGTAGTGTTTTGATATAAAATTATTAAATGTGGATTCCTTGTGAATTCAATAGCACTTGGTTATCACAAGTTAGGATGAAGAAAGTGATTGTTTTCATACCCATTTATAGATTTTTGGAAGAAAGATTAGATGGTGGAGGATTATTTGAATATTTCAAATTATCTAAATAATCTATGGTAGATATGAGTCTTCATCCATAAGGATGATGACCATTTAAAATGGTTGAGATAAATAGGGAAATCATTAGCTGAGTCACCAATAATGGTTCGAGCTATTTGACAAGTCAAGGGATGACTCAAGGGTAGTTGATGAAGTTAAGGGATTGGTTGGGATGAGTTAGCATGTGAGGGAGATAAATATGGAGGATGTTGCGTGAGGTATAAAATCTATATTTAATAATTAAAAATGTATTAAAAGTGTGAATAATTGATTGTATTTGATTTATTCAAATATTTAAAAAAGGAGGTAAATGATGAATATACATTCAAATTTGGGAAGAATAATTAGTAGGTTTTAGGTACATTTCGACACTAAATGAAATTTAGGTGTTTGTACCCCCTTCTTCAAGGAAGTGGGTGACACCTCAATAAAATTATTGAACTCAAAGTTCTTAAACCTTCAATCATTCCAACCAACTCTTTTCTAAGATAAGTCTTCAAATTCATGTTCACCCTAGTTAGCCTGAGTGTATTATGTATTGGAAATGGTGAATTAATCCCAGTTGAGATCCTTGTAACCTTTGAAGTTAATGTAATCAAGTCCTGGCCATATCTTAAGAATAATTAGGCACTTTTTTACTTAAAATATTTAATACACTAACTTTTATGTAGGTTTGATTCCATCTTTAGGTTCCCAAAGTCTCAGTCTCATGGAGTCCTATGTGGCACATACTAAGGCTTAGCTAGTAGTTAGGTGAGAACTTATATTCCTACTGATTATTTCCTTTTATTTGGTATCTTTTGTGTATTTATGTATGAGTGGTTAAATGTGAAATCACTACATGGATCACTACTAGATATGTTAGAATTATCAAAGCCCAACCAATCAAGATACCCCATTGTCATAATGGTTAGCATTTCAGATCTACCATAGATGTCAAAGAACAAAAGAGACTAACCTAATGGGAAGGTGACACATAGATCATAATAAAAATGATAAATCTCTTATATCTACTAGAGATGTTAGAGCCTAGAATATCCTAACCAAATGAAAGAGCATCGCATGGCCCAGTGTTCAGGGTTGCTAAGAGACAACCAATGGGCTTAACCTAATGTTATATATGTCAATATCCTAGATCTGATATAGATGTCAAAGCTTGGGAGAACCTAACAAAATTAAATATTTACACATGGTCCATTATTAGGATTATCTATCCCCCATATCTAATAGATATGTCAAAAAATAGAGGAGCCCAACTTATCACATCATGCCACGTGGAATTTTTACATAGATTGGTAGGAAGATCCAAATATACCATAAGGTGGATAGAATAAGGTACAATAATAGTCAAAAGGATAATGAAAGGATGCCATGCATCCTCTATATATAATTTTATTCCCCCAAGTGTGTAAAGGTGAAGCACTAGGCCATGCACAAGGTGGTGGTCATTGCAACATGGACTAATTATCAAGGGACACTTGAAATGAAACAAGATTCACTTGGGGAGTCTTAAATATGATAAGGTTATATTCATACCACATTCTAGACATTGATTAGATGGGAAAACTAGCCTTTATTGGACATTATATTATATCACATCATGATTTATAAATATAAAAAGTGGTGAGTGATCATAATTTTTGAGTTTATGTCCAAATTAGGAATAAATGGGAATATTGAGCCAATAAATTGAATTCAAATCACATTGAGTGAGCCATCAAATGCCATCAATGTAAGAGATGTATAAAAACCTATATAAGTGTTTGAGGCAAACTCATTAGTCATTATTACTCCCAACTTATCATAATCTAGTCCTCATTCTCTACTCTTGCCAATGCCTTATGTGTTTCCCATTTTCTCAAGGCTCAATATTATATATTTCCATCCCAGATATAATGGTCACCTCATCCTCTAACCCTATAACTAAGACAAAGTATAGAGATATAGTTTTTCCAAATTTCTTGACATGTTTTAATCACTATAATGAGGTGTTCAAGGCCATGGACCTAGTACCCAAATCCTTTAGAAGTGATTATGAAGATGAGTATAAGTTTGAGTATGCCATCAGGGTATATTATAAGTATGGGTTGCACTAATCCATGATTAAGATAGAAGTCTTCCCTTATGCTAACTTGTTTATAAAACTATTATTCATGGCTAACCGAGTGTAGGATGGTGTCCATGAATGAAAATTATGGGAGGACCTTCAAATCCTACTATAACTTCTCATAGTACACCATCACCAATTATTTGGATGTGGTGGACACATAGACTAATTCTCACCATATTTATAGCATCTTGAAGGACTCAACAAAGAACCTTGATGTAAAATGGGTCAATGTGATGTATGTAAATGTGTAAAACATTTAAAACTTCTATAAACGAATCCATGTTGATATGATATTACTCAAACAATTATTTTAGGAGAGAGACTACTTGTACATTAACCTTTTTTGGATCCCCTTACTCTACTTTATCCTCTAAGGTGAGAAAGTCCCAAACCTTGGAGGGGTGAATAATTTCAATATGATCAAAGTAGTGGGAAATGACCAGGGAGGAGGATAATTATACATGATGAGTTACTTGGTAGATGTGGTATGTGAAACACTCACATTTAAACATTATACCTTTCTAACATGGGTTCTCATAGGTGTGATGGTCCATGTAGTTTTTTACAAGCTATATGACCATAATTATAGGAAACACATGAGGGAGATATATGAGTCTTTAGACCTAATGGTCTACATAGACATCAATGAAGAACCCATGCCTCATTTATTAAAAGAGATTAAGGACTCCCTTATTCATATTGGGGATTATTGGTACTATAGGGAGAATATAATCATTCAAGTGGTAGGAACTCTCAAGGCTCCCCTTCATGTTCCCTATCAAGTCTCATATTGCCTCATTGAGTGGTAAATAGTGTATCAATTGGTGGAGGGTGTCTTCAATCACTAACACAAGGCCTAACTTCCCCTCTTGATCATCATTAGGCACCATGTATACCAATCCTTCCCCTATCTATAGAAGATGATAGTGAGAAGACACTCTTTTGCCCTAGGTAGAGCTAAGGATAAAGACAAGGACCCATAAAATGTCATCTAGAATTACATAGAAAATTAATAGGCCCTATTGAACATCAATTATGGACACCATCCTAATGTGGAAGATGATCTCTATCTAAACTTGGTTTATGATTAAGAGTTATTTATTTGAATCGAGGCAAGGAATAATAAGAAAGGAATGTAGGCTCAGCCTTGGCCATTTACCTAGGCCAACCTTGCCTCTTCCATATCAGCTCATATGATGAGGATATTTAGGTGATCCCCACCCCCCCTCCAATATTTAAAATATAATTATAGAGGTATTCCTAATATCTTTTACTTCTTGAGTTTATCCTCCTTGAGTTCTTACCGCTCAACCCTCATCTCTACCTCCAACACATCTTGTGGTTCAAGTAACTCGACCTTAGGTAGTTCAACCCTTAGTGATTCAGCTTCAAGTGGATCAACCTTAGGTTACTAAAACACTTAAGTTAAACATTAGTATCAACCTAAAGATAATTATAAGGAAGTCTAAGGATGGACTAATAGCTAGAACCTATGTAGATCAATTTCCATACTCCCTCCACTCTCTAGTAATCTATTACACCACATGAATTCTCAATACTGTAGTAGTCCACTCAAGTGGTACATCCCCTTTTTACCATTTCACCCCCTCTATAATTTACCCAAGTGCCTCTAGTCTTAGCCATGCACAACATCCTCACCTCCTCATTTCCATATGCATCATTCATCCAAAAAATAGGGATCTCTATAGTGCCCTTGATAGTCATTCCATAAGTCCAGAAACTTACAAGTGCCCTATCCCAAAAAATTATAGATATAACTATAAAAATAATTGTACCATTATACATAGCTCAAGTAGCCTAGGCCATTCCAACACCCCATCTAGATACCCAACATGTTTCTCCATTAGTCTGCACAATGTTTTCCATCCCTACTAACTCTACTGCAACATCTAAAGTTGATATAGTCAAGAGGCCCCAAAATAAGTAAAAGGTAATTTATCATCAACCTTTTATTTAGGTCCTTGTTTCTCCCACTACTCCTCTTATGCTACCTCATATGGATCCCCACATCAATCTTGGGCTTCCATTTTCTATCATCTTAGTCACCTAGGGATTTAGATTTAACCATCCAATTTCTTCCTTTCTATTGAATACCCTTCTCAAAGTCAGTGCCCCATAAGTCATTTTGACCCAAATCCAATGGAAAGCACATATATTCCCTTAGGCCTACCCATTCATATTGCATCCTTTTCACCCATGCCTCCTCATCTATTTATCTCATATTTCATCCTTTCAATTATTGTAACCATATCCATCACCCCACCAACACCTCCCTCTACCTTGGGAATAGCTATAGTGTTTCATACACCTAAGACAACTTTACAGGGTGACCCTAATATGTAGTGGGACTTTGAATGCACTAAGGGGAGCATGAAGAGAATCCTCACCTATAATTTCATCCAAGAGGGAAAATTTATGGTTTAGGAAACTCATAAAGACCTATTCTCCCTTAATTTCATCTATAGGAGAAGAGAAAGTAGCTTAGGACATGGTCACAATGATTTGATCTATGCATGATATGTATAAGAAGTTAATATATGACATACAAGAGCAAGTTTAAACCTTGGAAGTGAAAGTAAATATCTCTTTCCATATATATCTAATTGAGAAATTTAAAGATTCCCTCATGCAACTTTTATCAATTCTAGGAGTGGTAGTCGAAACTCTCGAAGACATCAAGGTACATCTTCAAAGGGCCTAAACATATCTAGAGAGGATTTCTTTAGTGGAGAGCAAGTAAAAGAATCTAGTGGTGATATTAAATAAAGGCATTTTCCCATAATTGAATATCATGCCAATTTTAGACTTGAGCCTCTACCAAACATATGCCCATAGTATTAGGGTTGCTATCGAATAAATGGTTAAATATGGCATAAATGGTAGTGGAGCCCCTATAAGAAGGTAGGAAGAAGATATTAACCTACTTAAAAGAGGTAAATATCAATTATAGGAATGAGTTTAGAGTTCACTTGGGTCACTCAATTAGGTCATGAAAAATTAAGTGGAAAAAGCCAACAAGATCAAATCCTAGGTGGTGATTGACCTCTCTACCCAATCCACTATAAGCATTAGTCAATTTTTAGAAGTCAGGTCATCCATGAGGGCTACACTCCAAGTTTATCATACACTAGTAGCCTAGTAAGAGGTGATATTTCAAGAGACACCAATGAATTTTACCAAATTTGACTAGGATTTTTACCTAATAATAGTTATATACACATAATATTTCCAAACTTTATCAATTATTGATGATTTATCTATTGCAAGAACCCATAAAGTCTCAACCTCTCTGAGTCCTCACCTTAAAGGGTTCACTAGGAAAAGGGTGGGAAGACATTTGGTGCTTCACATGATTAATTTTCCCTATACCACCACCTAAAACCAATACAAACCGCTCCTATACATTTAAATAATCTTTGACACCTCCATCACATGATTCTCTAAGTAATTCACTACCTCAAATAGCCCCTACCTAAGCAAAACCCCTTTTTACCAATTTATGAACATAGTCAAATGGGTTGACCTAGTTCTAGAATATCACACATTACAAGACTGAGTCAACCTAGGTCAACTTAGTTTTGGACCTAATAACTCTATTTTTTAACTAACAAGGTCGATTAGGATGACTACATCATCTAAAATTATGTAAAGGTTTAGGGTCAAATCAGTCTATATATACCCCTTTTTCACCTTATTTCTAATAGAGAATCATTCATTTGTGCTTATTTATCTACATTTATATCATTCTACTTAAGGAGTCATTACTTGGGGTTTCATGCTTCTTGGAAGAGAACCTTTGTCTTATGAAAGCTTTATATTTATTAGGAGGTCCTTGGATAGACTATAGTCCATTATTTATCCTTAGCTTCTTCAAAAATACACAATAACCTCTTGTCAAGCACAATTGGCTAAGGGAGAGGTTGAGTCTCGATGGGTTGATCTTCAAGGTAAGTATGCCTAACTCTTACTCTTCTATTTTAGAAGATAGATTTGCATGAATAATGGATAATGAATGTATTATATCTCTTACCTCTACATTTACTTGAGTAGAATTTTAATTTGTAAGTTTATTATTTATGTTTATCCCCCATTTGTGCCATAAGCTTTAGTGAACACTAGATTTTATTTTAATTTATTGCATTATTATTAGACCTAGCTAGGGTTATTGTGTGGTTTTGTTTAAATAGAGGCTTTGGAACCCTATATATCCATATTATATGATATTAGATCCCTTAGGTAGGTTTAAAGGATCCATATTGGTCATGACCTTGATTATATAAGTATTATTAGCAATATAATTAGATGATTTATCTTGCCTGAGTAAGGATTTATTTTTATATTACCTTCACTTTCACTTGAATACATTCTAGTGAACCCAATGTGAACTAACCCTTACATATTTTTAATTTTAATTTTTAGACTAATGGATCGATTCGATCTACTTAGTATAATAGTTTTTTCATAGGTATTAATACATGATCGATCT
Source organism: Torreya grandis (assembly GCA_037957365.1). Lineage (NCBI taxonomy): Eukaryota > Viridiplantae > Streptophyta > Pinopsida > Cupressales > Taxaceae > Torreya > Torreya grandis. Next base: position 4,434,947 of record JARHVA010000681.1, read on the forward strand.
AATTTATTTATTTTGGATCTATGTTTGGTTCATTTTATTCTATAGATAATTGGATCAATCTGATCAACCTAGATCTATAATATTTATAGGTCATCTTCTACTTCATTAATCTGAACAACATAATTAGGACATCATCGTAGAATTTTTTAACTGAGGTGAGCCTGTCAATCTTGTTCATCTTTCTATGATAGGAATTTCCATCTTATCCCATTAGATAAATCCTATCAATTTAGTTTTTCATCATATCCCTTAAATTTTCTAACAATTTTTGTTTAGACTATTAGATCAATTATGTCAAAATAATTATTTTAGTTATTTTAATTATTCAACTTTATACAAACTCAATTGACTAGTTCAACTCTTTTTTATCATTCTATCTTACAAGTTCAAAATCTCATCTAGACAACATAGTTTAAACATAGTAATTCAACATCTTTAATACACTACTACATCGATTTAATTGACTTCATCTTAATTATCAAGTTCATTCTAACCAACCTAGTTACTTCTTTTTCCCAAATTCATTTTCCATCTATTTTTCAAAATTCAAATTTCAATCATATTTTTCCCAACTTTAGTTCTATAAAATTATAACCTTATAGTAATCTACGATGACTGGCTTGACTTAGTTTTTTAATTTATTTTTTCCTAGGAAACTCAATCAACTTATTTGACTGCATTTCTTTGGACTTTTTTTCATTAGATAGAGTTGACTAGATTGACTGTTGTATACTATTTGCATATTAAGTTGACTTAATTGACCTAGTACTATGTCTTTTTTAAAGCAAAGAAAATTAACCTATATTAGTAGTAATTAATTCATTTTTTTCATTTATATACTTTCTTTCTTAGAGTAGTTAACATAGTATAACTAGGAACATTAATTTACTAGATTAGTCACATTTTTTCCATCACACACTACCAAATCACAAAATATCAAATAAGCATTCAAATAATTCTACCCAAGTCTACTTACTTAGATTTCACCACCAAGGGGGTAGCTGATTCAATTTTTTGGATAAGTATAATTATGTGGTTGATGGTATATATTGGAAAAGCACCCAACACCCTTCTCGATGAAATATTTTGAAGTGAGTGGGTAGGCTCCAATACCATCACCAATACAAATCCATTTCATCCTTAACATACTTAAAACTAGTTTTAGCTTACCTCTTCTTACCTCTTTTATAAATCCAAATGCCCTATCACATTTTAAATAATAATTTAAAACATATAAGAATGTTCGCTCAATATATTAGCATTTATATTTTAGTATTGTTGCTTGTTGTTTTACAATAATATTTTGTATTACAAAACTTGCATTAAATAACATTGGTACAAGGTTTGTGTTGTGTGTTGTAATTATATTGACTCAATCAATCTAGTTTCTTATGTGTTTAATTTATTTCTTTACAAATTACCACTCAATCATCCACATTTATAACATTTCAAAATTTTCCTACCTATAGAATACATTTGACCTATTCAAATTAGTCTCTTATAGGTTGTTCTATTTCCTTTCCCATTGAACACATTCAACCTATTTGACCTAGTCTCTGATAGTTTACTTTTCATTTCAAACACAATCGACCAGTCTAACCTATATCATCTAGATAATTATGTACCCTCTAATTGAGGTAGTTCTTTTCATAAACTATAATTTAGATGATCTTATATGTTACCTAGCCAACTTTGTCCAAATTTCATACTATTTCTCCTTATTTTTATATTCCTATTCTAAACATCATGAAATCCCCTATTAAAATCTTCTTAGATAGCCTTAATCAAAATATATGATACATAGGTTGTTCTTTCCTTCCTACCCTAGTTACCCAAGAGGATACTCACTCTTTGTGCACCTTCTCTCACCCTTAATTTATGGATTATAATATGGTTCAAATTACCCAAAATAATGACATTGATGGAACTAGTCCATTTCACACTTCTAAAAATGTTAACCTATCCAAGATACCTTATTTTTATTTTAGGAACAATCAATACAAGCTTTTAAATAACCATATAGGGAATCTCTTAATAGGCAACATATATATTCCTAAAAATGGTAATATTCTTCATCTTAACAACATAAATATTCCTCCTAATACCAACGCTAACCTTCCCCCTTCAAATCCTAATAATCTAATTGAAAAAAATAGATACTACTCAAATCCTTGCACAAATAGTCCAACAAGTGAATGCTATGCAAAAAAACAAATACATCTCAAAAGATGAAAATTAAACAATAGTTATTAAACATGAATAATCAACCTCCTCTTATTTTACCTTAAAATAATCAAAACTTTATCCCTCCTCTTCTTAGAGATACTAATAGAAATATCATTTTGTAACCCCTTATGAGTAAGAAGATACTTTCAAAATCCAAAATGAACCTTTATCTCCTTTAATAATTTCCATTGATATTATAAATATTTCTCTAACTATTAAATATGATGGTATTAAAGACCCTACATCCTTTCTTAAGGCATTTGATAATCTCTACAAAGAATGAATCTAAATAAACACCTTTGATACCACCAAACTTCTAGTCAAAACCTTTATAGAATATGTCATAAAATGGTAAAATCACTTACCTCAACATTATATCTAGCAATTAGAAGATCTGGTTAATGCCTTAGTCAAGGAATTTCAACATAATGACCTTCTCATAAATTGTCTTAGTTATTTTATCAATGCTAAACAATCACCCTCTGAATCAACTCATGATTTCATTAAATGATGAAACTCTTTGGCTCATAAATCATATCATAAAATTAATGATGATAATCTATTTAAACTCTTTATAACCACATTAACACCCTCACTTCGATATAAGATTCAATTTTTTTCTCCATAAAATCTAAATGATGCACTTGACCAAAGTTAAAAGACAAGATTTTCTTATAAAACAATTTGAGCCAAATCATAAATTCATCAAGAGATATTTCAAAAATTCAACTAATGTAATTACTAGAACTCCTCCTCAAACAAAAATATGAGTATTCAAAGTGGATGATCCCCTTTCTTCCCATACAATTTTAACCATCTAACAAATGAAGCAACTATTATCTCCCTCTAAACCTTTCACCTTTTATAACTACCCCTTTCATGGTATGAACCTAACATATTCTATTAGTTCCATGTTGATATAGGTCATTTTCATGAAACATGTCATATAATTATTAAATTCATTAATTATTTTATGCGTAAGAGATACATTTGACAATGATACTATGATTAAATTGTCATCATGATTACATCAAAGCCTCTCAAAATAAATTGTTTACCAAACCTCCATCATAAAAAAACCTCAAAAATATTTTTCTATTTCTAACCTAAAACATTCATATGAGGATATATGTGCAAGCGGTTATGATTATGATCAATATTATACCAATTCTCAATATGTGAACACAACCAAAGGTAATTATAGATGTAAACCTGCCCAAAAAGATCCAGTCACTAAACCTAAAAAATCATCAACTAAATAACAACTACTTAAAGATACCATATCTACCACATGCATACCTTCCAAAAAAAAATGAGTCAACATTACAATAAAAAGAATCCCATTCTATTTCTCATATTCTTTTAAAAAATAGTGTACCTCATAAACCTTGTGTTGGTTCTTCATCTTCTAAATCAAATTGGAATTTTTTGGAATAACTCGATTCAATGCCTTGTAAAATTACACTCATATATTTAGTTCTTACTTCTCCACATCAATGTAATTTTTTAATTAAATAATTAAAATACATTAAATAACCACCATCCCTATATTTGGAAAATCCTCCTAGATATCCTTCACCTATAGAAATACATACTATTGAAACTATTTGTAAATTTTCTAAACCATTAGTAGAATTTCTTGAAGAAGACATGATTGAAGGTGAATTTATTTTTTAAGTTGATGATCCATACCTCTTTAGATGAAGGATTAGGAAATAATGTTACCTCTATTTAGTTAATACAATAGACTATAAATACCAAAGATAATCTTAAACCAACTCATCTCACATGTAGAGGATTTGATAAAGAAAATAAAAACCACTTGGTTATATTGGCTCCCACTCACTATTGGACCTAAGATAATATGAATTAAGATTATGGATCTTGATTTACCACTATCTTACAACATGATCTTAGGTATCCCATGGATGCATCAGATGTGGGTTATTGCCTCATCAATTAGTTAATGTATTAAATTCATCCATAATGGAAAATGATACAAACATGAGGCTAATCCCAATCTATGGCTCAATATTGGATTCCAACCATCCCACACATCTTGAATTTGTTAACATGAATCTAGAATTACATGTCACCTTGATGATTTTAATGATGATAAACATAATTAGTTACAAGATACTTGAAATACCACTAAATTACCTCCTTAATTCATGAAATGGCTTTCTCATTCTTTACTTCCATGTGATCATACCATTATTATAATTGATGATATCACTGAAAATACTCCTCCATGTAATACATATGAAGCTTCTTACATAGAAGATGATTTCACATGTGATGAGTATGGAGTGGAAAATTTATCTCAAGATCTTTTAACAATGTTTCCTATAAAATTTAGAAATTTAGGTGCATCCACTTATGATTATCCCACATAAAAAAATTCATGCACTATTTCCCACACATATGATGATAATTATATTATGGCCCAAGCCCAATCATGAGACTTTTATGTACAAAACTATAAAAATAAATTAGCTAAAATACAAGACTTTAACCATGATGTTCATGTCATTTATATATCAAATAATATTTAATTAAAAATTGAATTTTATGTATCTACCCTTAACCATCCACTATTAGATACCCCATGGGTACTTGAATAACACTCAACTCCCAAACCTTATACACTTTCTACACAACCAAAAAATTTACAACATTTTCCTTCCCTTGATACTCATAATACAATCCACCTCAACACAATTGAAGGATCATCCATGATTAAAACCAACACACCTATCACCAATCCGATTGACACCACTCAACCTAATACCTTTCAAATGGAACCTACAGCCAAAATTAATTTAGATGATAAATCCATATATGTACAAAAAAAACATTTTAAATATGATCATAATGTTAACTAAATCATTGATCTTGAGGTAGACATAAAATACTATGGACTATTTCCCACTCTTCCTAATGATGAAGCTATACCTAAACTACTCCATGCTCAAGAAGCTCAGCTTCCATGATAACATCATAAAATTAGAAACTTTATGAAAATAGGTCCTTGTTTTAATAATTTCATTACTAGTGTGGATCCTAAAACATATCATAATTACTCTCTCCCTCTTACTACATATCATTTCTAGGATGGAAATGTTATGCTCATTGAATAAACTAAAAAAATTAAATACTATACACCAACATATCCTTGACCTATTATTACCTCTAAAGGATTCACTTCAGAGGAGCATGATAACTTTAGTCTATTATTTGATAAATATATTGAATCATTTTATGGGTCATATGAATATATTCCAGGTATTGATTCTAGCATCATCATACATAATATCATCACTTACATAGATGCTAAACTTGTTAAATAAATATAATGGAAATTTCCACCTAAAAACTCTACCTTATGTCACAAATAAATCATTAAAATTTGATAAGACAAATTAATCAAACATGTTGACTATATATAATGGGTATCAACCATCATTTTTTTTGTAAAAAACTCACCATGGTATTCACATACACATTGTTTTTCATAATCTTAACTTAGCATGTCCAAAAGATAACTTTACCTTAATTCCAATAGATGTTATAGTAGAATACATCATTGGATATAAAATGTTATCACTTATGGATATTTTATTAGGCTATAACCCATATCTCCTTAAGACTAACATAAAACAACATTTAATACAACATTGGGCACCTATTATTATGTCAAATTGCTTTTCAGTCTTAAAAATGCCAGAGCAACTTATAAATGTGCAATGACCTACATTTTCTATAATATTATACACAATATAGAGGAAACCTATGTAGATGATCTCATTGCCAAATATAAAATTTATACAATGCACATCATTGATCTAACTCTCCTTTTTTTTATCAACTAATTAAATGTAAAGTTAGACTTAACCCATACACATGTGTATTTGGATTTAGACCTGATAAAATTATAGGTTTATTAGTCTTTGTTCGAGGCATTTATGTCAATTTGACCAAAATAAAGGCCATCATCAACATGCATAATCCTTCTTTAATTCCTAACATACAAATTTATCTTGGAAAACTTAGGGCAATTTCATGGTTTATCCCAAAAATGGTTTACCATATATGTTATGTCTATTCACTTCTCAAAAAAGGTAATGCTTTAGAATGGACAAATTCTTGCCAAAAATCATTTGTTAGTTTGAAATAATCTTTACTCCATCCTCCTACTTTTTGATTACCTTCAAATTATTATCCCTTAATTTTATATACCTCTTCTACCCTCATATAATTTGGGGCAATATTTTCCCAATAATATGATATTGGTAGAGAGTACACAATCTATTACATCATTTGAGGACTCATTGATTATGAAAATTGTTATACCAAATTAGAGAGTGATTTTCTTATTATATAATTTGTAGTAAAAAAGATCCATCATTATATGCTCTATTATACCAATTATGTCATTATTCATTCCAATCTAACTCATCATTTCTTCTCCAAATAATTCTTACCTAGATATAGAATTATTAAATAGATGGTATTATTGATGGAATTTGACCTTCATATTATTACACAAAAAATTTTCAAAGGATAAGTCATCACTGACCAACTGGTAGTGTCACCTTTACCAACCAAAATCACCTTCAAGATAATCCCCCTTATGAATAAATTTTTTATATCAAAGGTCTTAACCAAGTTATCTCTCTCAAATATTATTTTCATAATTTCACTACTAATCTTGAAGCAAATAATCAAGAAGATATTTATATCACTCTTGATATTACTAAACCAAAATTAGTTATCAAAAAACTACCTAGATTTACCATTGATTTACATGAAGACACCTAGACACTTCAATTTAATGGCATAAAATATCTCCAAGGAGTTAGATCGGGATGTATTCTAATAAATCCATATAGTAAGATCATACCTTTATAATTTTAATTAAATTTTGATGATATTAATAACATGGCTAAATACGAATCTATGATATTAGGTGTTAAAGCCATAATTAACTTAGATATCCCATATTTACATGCTTTGGGTTATTGTGTTATCAAGCCTATTTCTAAATTACAATGTATATCAAATACTATACATTTAAAGTATATTATACACTCTTTATGTATTCTAGACCCCCTTAATAGGGAACCATTTTGGGTTGACTCGGCCCATGGTTTTGGTACCCATTGTTTTATAAAATTGTTATATTGATGTATTATGTATAGATGGATATTCAATAGGTAATATATCATGAGAACAAGGGTTTGAGAAGGAATAAAAAAGTTTGTGAATTTAGGTGTAAGTTCAAGAGGGTTTGTTGAGAACAACTCTAAAAAATATTTATGTGTTGTAATTGTGTTAAGATAGATCTGAGAGTGGATTGTACTCTTGTGGCTTATAATAAAATCTGTGCAAGTGTTTCTTGATGGATGTAACCCATATTAGGTGAACCACATTAAATGTGGTATTCTGATTATTCATATTTATTTTTGTTATTTATGCATCTCTATTCATATCTATTATTATTTTGATTCTATGAAATTGTTCTGCATCACTTTCTAATTTATTCCTAACAACTGGTATTAGAGCTTCAAGCTATATTTGCTAAAGTGTTGAATCTTAGGAAGGGTTATTAGTTCAAGTGGGAGCTATGATGATGATTACAGATCAAAGGTTGAAAATTTTAATAAATAGAAATTTGGTCTATGAAAGATGAAAATGGAGGATTACCTCTATCAAAAGGACCTCTATACTCTACTGGGAGGAAAAGTAAAGCAACCAGTGAGTATGATAGATGAGGCTTGGGAGTTGCTTGATAGGAAATCACTTGGGGCCATTAGGTTATGATTTTTATATTTGTTTTCATTTAATACATCATATGAGAAGACCAAAAAAGGTTTCATGAATGCATTAGGGAAGCTATATGAGAAACCCTCTACTTCTAATAAAATATTTCTAATGAAAAAATTATTTAATATGAAGATGTCTTAAAATGGTTTAGTTACTAATCATCTGAATTAATTTAATATGGTTTTGAGTATGTTAGACTCTATAAAAATTGATTTTGGTGATGAATTTATGGATTTAATTATTTTATTTTCCTTACCAGAGAGTTGGAATACCTTGGTAATGGTTATGAGAAACTCAATCTCTAATAATGCCAAGTTGAAGTTTGAGGATGTCATAAGAGTAATCCTTAGCATGGAAATGTGATTGAAAATATCTAGGGAGAATTTTACTACAAATGATGCTTTGGTGGTAGAGAGTAGAGGGAGATTAAAATTTTAGAGGAAAATGAAAGCGTGGAAAGTCAAATGGTCCTAGAAGTTCAAAATCAAAGAGTAGGATGGTTTGCTGGCAATGTGGAAAGATTGGGCACAAGAATAAGGATTATTGGTCTCTTCAGAACAAGAACAAAAATTAGGAAGACACCAAGGAGGTGAATGTGGAAATAGGTAATGTTTATTAGGGCACATTAATTCTCTCCATTGACAATATTATTGAGTCTTGGGTTTCAGATTCAGGGGCTTCTTTTCATGCTACATCATATAGGCATTATTTTATTGATTATGTTCAAGGGGATTTAGGACACATTTATCTTGATTATGATGAGTCTTGAATCATAGTAAGAAAAGTAAGTATTCAGATTAAGATACATAATGTGAACACTTGGCTACTAAAGGATGTCAGGAATGTATGTAAGTTGAGATAGAATTTGGTATCTATAGGATAGCTAGGAAGTGAAGGTTATATGGTGAAATTTATAATAGATACTTGAAAGGTGACCAAGGGTGCTCTTATGGTATAAAGAGGTAATAAGGTTGGTACCCTATATTTATCAAGTAGTGATAACTATTATAGTTTAGTTATTGTAGATGCAGATGTAACTTTATGGCACAATACGCTTGATCACATGAGCCAAATAGGCATGCAAATTTTGAAGGATCAATTGCCTAGATTGAAAGGGTTTTATTTAGATTTATATGAATATTTTGTGCTTATAAAACAAAAATGGTAAAGTTTTCAAGGTTGCACCTATGAGGAAGGAGAATAAGTTAGATTTGGTTTATTTGAATGTATGGGGGTTGACTCAGGTATCTTCTATTGGTGGGTCATCTTATTATGTCACTTTTATTGATGATGCAACTAGGAAATGTTGGGTGTATGAAATTAATATAAAATTTGATGTTTTTAATACATTTAAAAAATGGAAAGCCTTGGTTGAGAATGAAACAGGTCTCAAGTTAAAATGTCTTAGGTCAGATAATGGTGTGGAATATTATAGTAATGATTTTTTAGATTATTGTTCAATGAATGAAATTCATAGACATAGGATGGTTCCAAGAAATCCTTAGTAGAATGGATTTTTAGAAAGGATGAATAGAACTATCATGGATCATGCTAGGAGCATGAGGTTGAATGTAATACTACCTCTTAAATTTTGGGTAAAAGCACCTTACTGCATTTGGTTATGAATCCTTCATTCATATTGATAAAGATGATAGGACCAAGTTAGAGGTTAAGTCTAAAAAATGCACCTTTATTGGTTATGGTGAGGATGACTTTGGTTTTCATATTTGGAGTCTTAAGGATAATAAAATATTTCAGTCTAGGGATGTTGTCTTTAATGAAAAAGTCATATATAAAAATTAGTTACAAGATCATAAAGAAGATTATATAAAAGATTACATAGTATTGGAGGACATTGTAGATGATAATGTCCAAGCAACTAGTTCAGGTACCTACTCTAGAAAAACCCAAAACTCCTATGGTGAGAGAAGGTATTCTAGGGTAAGAAGGGAACCTAAACATTTTTCTCCATATCTTAATTACCTATTACTCAATAATAATGGAGAGATAGAGTGCTTTGAATAATCAATGCAGGTAGATGTCAGAAAGAAGTGGGAGCAAGCAATAGATGATGAGATTCAGTCTCTCATGGAAAATCAGACTTTGGATTTAGTAAACCCACCTGAAGGTAAGAGAGTATTGTAGAATAATTAGGTGTACATAACTAAAGAAGATCATGGAGGAAAGAAAATTTATAAGGCTTGATTGGTGGCAAAGGGGTTTGCATAGAAGAAGGGAGTTTATTTCAATGAGATTTTTTCCCTAGTGGTAAAGATGACTTCTATTAGGACTGTTCTTAGGATAGTGACAGCAAAAGACTTGCACTTAGAGTAACTAGATGTGAAGATTATGTTCCTTCATATTGATTTATAGGACTTATATATGGATTAAACATAGGGATATGAGGTCACAGGGAAGAAGAACATGGTGTGAAAATTGAAGAAGAGATTTTATGACCTGAAACAAGCTCCATGATAGTGGTATAAGAAATTTGACAATTTTATGATGGAGCAGGGATACTCCAAGTGTCATTCAGACCATTGTATATATATCAAGAAGTTTTATGATGGTGATTACATTATATTATGTCTATATGTGGATGACATATTGGTTGCATGTAAGAACATGCAAGAAATAAAGGTACTCAAGGAACAACTCAGTAATTCCTTTATTATGAAAGATTTTGGAGTAGCAAAAAAAGTACTTAGTATGAGAATAAATCAAGATAGGAAGAAATAAAATATAAATTTATCCCAAGAAGATTACACTAAAAAGGTCTTAAAAAGGTTTAGTATGCAAGATGTTAAACTAGTTGAGACTCCTTTGGCAGGACATTTCAAGTTATCAAAGGAACAGTGTCCCAAGATAGAGGAGGAAAGAATCTAGATGTCACATATACCTTACTCATAAATATTAGGTAACTTGATGTATGCCATGGTTTGCACTAGGCTAGATATTGTCCATGCAGTGGGAGAAATAAGTAGGTACATGAGTGATCTAGGTAGAGAACACTGGAATACAGTGAAGTGGATCCTTTAGTATTTAAGAAGGACCATGGGAATGGTTTTAAGCTATGGTGTATTGGACACCACTTTGCATATTTATGTAGATTCAAACATGGATATATATTTAGATAATAGGAGTAAAATAGGATATGTATTTACTATAGGTCACATAGTAATGAGTTGGATATCATGACTACAAAAACTTATGGCTTTATCAACCATAGAGGCTAAGTATATTGTTGCCACAGAGGCAAGTAAAGAAATGATTTGGTTAGAATAGTAAATTGAAGAGTTGGGGCATAATAATGAGGAAGGGAATATGTATAGTGATAGTTAGAGTGCTATGCATCTAGGAAAGAACTCTACTTTTCACTCTAGGATAGTGTATATATAGTTGAGGTACCATTTCATCAGGAAAACTTTGGAAGAAGAGAATTTGAAGCTAGATAAGATTCATAATAGTTAGAATATTGTAGACATGATGACCAAGGTGGTCAAAAGGGATAAACTAAATCTATCCTTAGTTTTAGTTGGCCTTCACAGTTGATAGTGAAAGGTTGAGAAGCCTGCTCAGAGGAAATTAGTCTCCAAGTGGGAGATTGTTGTGTTGTGGAGCCTATTTATAAATTATAATGTCTTTCAAATACTATAAATTTAAAATGTATTTTAAATTATTTATGTATTATCATCAGGGATTGGGGCTGGTATCCCCCAAAAAAATTTGGATCCCCTTAATGGGGAATCATTTTGGGTTGACTTGGTCCATGGTTTTGGCACCCATTGTTTTGTAAAACCACTATGTTGATGTATTATGTATAGATGGATATTAATAAGGTAATATATCATGATAAAAATGGTTTGAGAAGGAATAATAGAGTGTGTGAATTTATGAGGGTTTGTTGAGTGTAGCTCCAAACAATATTTGTGTAATGTAATTATGAGAAGATAGATCTGAGAGTGGATTGTACTCTTGTATCTTGTAATAAAATCTAAGAAAGTGTTTCTTGGTGGATGTAGCCCACATTGGGTGAACTACATTAAATATATCCTTATTTTTTGCATGTTTATTTATGTTCTTTATGTATATCTATTCATATTTATTATTATTATGATTATGTGAAATTATTTCGCATCAATTTCTGATTTATTCCTAACATGGGTGACTCATAACTTATCTATCACTAGGTTAATGTTGATTATCAATGAAAAAGTGAAAATTTAATCCCATGTCATCAAATGGATACTACACTTTCCAAATAATTTGTTTATCTTACCATCAAACCAATTTTAAGAGATCAAAATGCCATAGTTGGTTCTCTTTCTTCATCAGCATCTCTATTTTGCCCTCATCAAGTACTTCATAATTCTCAAATTATTATCTAAATCATAAAATCACCTTATTCTATAAAAGAAAATGATTCACTAAATTATCACATATAGGCTATCACTATTTGATAAGGCCCATGATATAAAAACATAATTCAATTTATCAAACATTAAACTTATCGACTATACATGGATTCTCATGAAAAGACTTTAATACATAAACAATATTTCAAGTATATGCTTAGACACAACACCCTTTAATATTTAAATGTATAAGGAAACCTAGTCCATTGTGTAATGTAAGAAAATTTTCCTACTCTCCTATAATAAGAACATGGGAGCATTTGTGGTGGTCACTTTAGTAGACATGTTACAGCCCGTAAATGCTTGTGTATGGGTTAGTTTTGGCATACTCTAGAAAAATATGTTATTAATTTTTTTAAAAAGTGTAATATTTTTCAACTCCACTATTATCTCATCCACTCATTACTAGTTGAGCTTCAAAAAATGGATTCTCCTTAGCCATTATCTATATGGGTATTAGACCTCATTAATAAATTACCTCGATCACAAGATGGACATGTATTTATTATTATTGATACTAAATATTTTATAAAATGGTTAAATTCCATGCCTCTTTTAAATTTCATGGGAACAACCATTTAAAAATTTATCCTTAACCAAATCATTTATCATTTTGGATTTTCACATACCATCATCTTTGACAATGGTAGTAATTTCAAAAATAAACACATGAAACAACTATGTGCCAAATTTAAAATTTCCAAAAAAATTTCCACACCTAACCATCTTAAATTTAATGGTAAATCAGAGGTTACTAATAAAATTCTAAATAAAATATTACAAAACACTATTCAAGAAACTCTTACTAATTGGCACCTTCATCTATATCCCACACTGTGGGCTTATTGTACTAGCATACGTACAACCACTGGGGTAACACCATTCTCACTTATATACAGTTTTGAATAAATATTACCATTATAATTTAAACTCCCATCTTTACATATATATATTCATGGTAGAATTCCTAATGCAAAATTACGTGAAGTCCATATTCATGCTTTAGATTTTCTTGATGAACACCGTTTGGCCACTTTATAACATAATCACCAATACAAGGCTCACATTGATGAACAACATAAAATAAAATCAACTCTAAACATTTAATGTCTATGATTTGGTCCTCAAATTAGATTATAAACATGACAAAGAAGGAAAATATTCCCAAAAATGGTGGGGTCCTTAGTAAAAGATATTCTTGGTCCTAGTACTTAACATCTTCAAACTAATGAAAGACATGTTTTCAAAGAACCCACTAATGTGAAATTTTTAAAGAAATATTTTGCTTAAATATTAACTTTATTTTCATAATTCTAAAGATATTTCATTTCTAACAGTCTAACTATACACAAACCTTAGTCCCTTTTTTCAATCTTTTGGTTTATATTTATTAATTTAATCTAATTTATGAGTTGTATTATAATACCATGGATAGGACATGGTTTTTCTCATGAATATATCATACATCAATTTTTAAATTTTTTTATATTTTTCATAACTCTTATTTTACAAAAATTATCTTCTTTCTTTTATGAGTTGTAGTATAAGACCATGGATAGGACCAGACATTCCTCAAAATACCAATTTCCTATTTTGCACCTACTTAAGTTTATGTTTTATGAGTTGTAGTGTAAGACCATGGATATGACCATGTTTTTCTCATAAAATCTATAAGTTATTTTTATAATACCGAGTTTTCTTTTTATAATGTAAACAAATGGTTAAAATTTTGTGATTTCATATTCTCAACCTCAGTTTTTGTTTATTTTATGGATAAAAATTGCATGATCAATTATGTTAGCATGTTTTCCTACACTTACATCTAATATTATGATACATATTCATGCTTAAATATCATTGTATCCATTTCAAATTTTCATACTTTTTGAGATTTGAGGTAATTCAAATCGTTTCATGTTCATTTCCCTTTGTCTCCCTTACTTTCATTCCACTTTGGACAAAACAAGGTTGAAGTCAAGATAACACTTTTATTTAACATGAATAAACAAGACTTTTAGACACCATTCTCTCTAAGCACTCTTTCTTAGATACCAATTTTATTTTATTTTTAATGATAGTCATTTTTAGCACCCATGTTCAGTTCTTTGAATCCATATGGAGGAGGAATAGAAAATCCCATCAAAAATTCAAAATCCAAAATCATTTATAAAAAGTAGTGATCAAAAGGCAATATAAAAATCAAAAAAATTAAAATCATAACAAAAAACATGATTCATAACAAATATCATATTCCTAATTTAATAAAAAACTCCACAATTGGCCTCATAATATATCTGAGGTCCATTGGGGTGTGGTAGGCAGTAGATTGGATAGGAGACTTTAAAATTATCTATAGTGCTACCTACTTTCTCACACAAGTACCCAATCTTCATAGAATACTAATGACTCTATAATGGGTCCTAAGGAATGGGGAACAAGTTGTGTGAAGGTAGATAAATTTTAATTTTCATGAATATATATTTCATGGGATGACATTCATACTTATTAGATAACCCAAGATTTTTGTGGTTAGAAAACTTTCTTCAGAGTCCTTAATGTTGGTAGTCATCTTGTTTTGACAAACTTAATTTTAGTGTCATGACTTCGATAAATATTTTCTATACCTTAGTTTTCCTTACATTTACCCCACCTCACATTTCATTCCCCCCTTGATAGATAATTATAATTCTAAATATATCTCCCCACTTCTATATTCCTTATTCTTCACATCTTAAAACATGATAACATTTCTTTGTTTTGGTTTTATCTATTTCTAGAACAAAATGGTATGCTATGGTGACTATGTATTATTTTTTTTACACCATTGCTTTACATTTAGTGGATTTTATTAGTTGAATTTATAAATTTAAAAATCACCTATCATTCTTTTTTTGGACAATTGGTTTGTTTCTCTATTTTTGTACTTTTTCCATTGTTGAGTGAGTTCGGATTGTCACTCCTCACTCACCAATGTTGTTTTTACTTTACATACTTTTTCCATTATTGAGTGAGTTTGGATTGTCACCTCTCACTCACCAATGTTATTTTTAATTCATGTAATTTTTCAATTAATGATTGAGTTTGGATTATAACTTCTCACTCATCAATGTTGTCCTAATCTATGTTTCTTTTCCATTTTTATCTAGATTTTGGTTTGTTACTCTATATATTTATTTTAGACTTATCATATTAATTTTACATGTCCTTGGTTTGATTTAGTTTATCAATCTTCTTACCTAAGTAATTCATTTTTTTTAGTTTTTTGGTCATTTCGTAGCCTTGGATTTTTGTTTACCCAATTTAATCTAATTTTGGCTTGGTCATTTTGGTCCTAACCTTGCAATTATCACTATAGCTTACAAAATTTAAAAGTACACCATGCCTACACATTTTGGTTATTTTTACTTCCCTTCATTTATTTGTCTTTTATATTTAGTTTTGTATCCTCAAGATTTATCCAAAGTAGTCTATGCACCCTCCATAATCAAAATTACAAATACAACAGACAACCATTTAGTGATGAAGGTAAGTCAAGATATGCATATATTACTTTTATACTTCAGTTATTTCATTATTTATCATTTCATTTTATGCTTTATACTATAATTTATTTAGTTTAACATTATTATTTTATATATCTTTTCTTGAATCACCATCCCCTATTACGATCATGTGACATGTGATGAGATTCAAGTAGGGCATATGTATACTTTCTCTCTTGTAGGAACCCATCGAGTCTCAACCTATCCAAGTGAACACCTTAAAATTTGCATTAAGAAAGGGGTGGGTAGACATTTAATGCTTTGCAAGATTGTTGTTCCTTATACTACCACCTAAAACTAATACAAACCCCTTGTATACATTTCCCTAAGCTTTTACACCTTCCTCAAACACTTATCTAAGGAATTCACCACCTCAAATAGTCCCTACTTAACTAAAACCCCTTTTTATTATTTTTTGAATGTATTTGAATGGATCGACCTAGTTTTAGGAATATTTCACGTTACGGGATATAGTCGACCTAGGCCAACTTAATTCAGGACCTAATGACTATATTTTACAAATAACAAGGTTGAATGGGCTAACTGTATTGATTAAAATTTAGGAAGGGTTTAGGGCCAAATCAAGCTATATATACTCCTCTTTAACCTCATTTCCAATAGATAGAATCATTCATTTGTGTTTCTTTATCTACATTTATGGCATTCTAATTGAGGATTCATTGCTTAGGTTTCATGCTTATTAGAGGATAACCTTTGTCTTGTGAAATCTTGATATTCACTAGGAGGTCCTTGGATAAACTCTATTACATTATCCATCCTTAGCTTCTTCAACAATACACAACAACCTATTGTAAAGCACCATTGGCCAAGGGAGATATTGAGGCTCAATGGGTTCATCTTCAACATAATTATTCCTAAATATTACTATTTTAGTGGATAGATTTGCATGAATAATGGCTAATTAATGTATTATCTCTCCTTTTTTAGGATTATCTCTACATTGACTTGAGTAGATATTTACTTTTCATGTTTATTGTTTATGTTTATCCCCCATTTTTGATACAAGATTTAGTGAGCACTTGATTATATTTTACTTTATTGCATTATTATTAGACCTAGCCAGGTTTATTTTGTGGTATTTCTTGACTGGAGGCTTTATAACACTCTCTAGCCATATTATATGATAATTCATCTCTTAGGTAGGTTTATTGAGTCCATATTGGTCATGACCCAAATTATCTAAGTATTTATAGAGGTATAGTTAGCTAATTTATCTTCTCTACGTTAGGATTGATTTATAGATCAAATTCACTTTGACTTGCATACATTAGAAGTAATAGCTATCATATAGGTAGAATCCAAGCATTTAGGGGGTGGTTCATCAGTGGTTCCTCCATGTGTCAACTAAGAGAACCCTTAGATATTTGGTGTGGGAGATGGAGGATATTCTATTTTTTAAAATATAATTATAAAAAACTTTGGGATGCCATCATAGCCTAGGATAGGTATCTTGTGATACTTGGAGGTGATCCCCCATTCTTATCTATAAAATTGCAAGCTATATCCCATTGACAAAGGTCAATAATTTTGGATTCAAAATGTTTTTAGAATTAATTTATAATTTCACATACTTTTTCTTTCATCATTTGGACTAAAAATTCTTACCATGATAGGCACTCTTCATAAAGGTACTCATTTTTATGAATATAATTCCTTATTTTTTGCTAAACTAGTTGTTTATTTACTATTATGTCACTCATTTATAGTTTTGAATGAATTCTAATATTGTATAATTAAACAGGTGTTTTGTTATAAGATGAACACTATGGCTATAATGTGTTGTATTATTCTAACCCATTAATAAACCCTTATCATTTTGTTTTTTCAACTTCAATTATATTTGTATCTATTTATGAGTTATATTGAAATACCAATAGGTTATTTGGATATTGATATTTAGTGAGAGTTTATGAATTAAGTGTTTATTTATATTTATTTATACTTTTTCCTTATGAAAAATTGAGTTAGAACCCTTGGTGAAACTCAACACATAGTGGTATAACTATGGAAGAACACTTAGTCAGGTTCTCTAAGCATTCACACCTTTTAGGCCTAGAAACACTCTTTCTTAACCTAATTTTCCCTCCTTTTTATGTTTATTTTAAGACCCAAAAACCTCCCCTCTTTTATAAATCTATAAGACATGACTCAATAACTCATGACAAGTATATATTTCTTCAATTGATGGTTAAACCCAAGTGTAATTATTATAGACTTAATTTGTACCCTTGGAGAGGGTTATTTAGGCTCTCTACAACTAAGATATAATATTGTAACAACCCTAGGCTATGGGTAACCTATGTTGGGGTGAAACCTCTAGAGTAGGCCAACTTCCTCTTTGATTCTCACCTAAACTAATGCTAATTTATTACTTCATGGGGAAAAGGATTAGAAAGAAAATAAGGGCTCCTAAGAAGGTTAACTAGGTGATGCCCAAATTTAAAGGGGAAACTCCCATAAGCTTGAACCCACACTAGATATACTAAAGATAGTACTAGCTCACACAACCTTGAGATCAAGCTAATTTTCATAATCATTTCATACAAGATCTTCATAGCAGAACAGTAATCTAGACTTGAAAATAACATTGAAAACTCCCTAAACAAGGTCAAAAAGGAGGGAAATGGATGAGGAAGATTCTCCTTCACATAAATCCATCATGAACACCTCACCAAACTAGATCCAAGGCAAGAGATAGGCAAATAAAGTCTCATATTTCATCAAGAGGTAGTTCTTACAAATGGTTGATAGGGTCATGCCTAATCAAGCTAATCATACTTTTGAGTATCTCAAAGAATATCCATGTCTCATAGAAAGATAAAAAGTCTAAAATATGATAACCTTTACAAAGGAAAAGAGAAAGGGATAATATAGGAGAAGGGGAGAATACATAAGAGATGTGGGAACACACCATTAGAATAATGACACCTTGTCTTGAGTCATTAATTAAAGTTGAGATGCAACATTTACTCTTTAGCCAATGAAAGTTTTGCCACCTTTTTGATCAATTTTGTACACTACCTGTGGCTTGTTGAGTGAGGACGTCCCCAATTTTTTTGAGTATGCATTGAATGCCCCTAACTGTAGTTCCCAACACTAAAACCTTTCTTTGATCTTCTATGTATCTTTTTACCTGGCTTCTATCTTTGTATAAGAATAAAATCCTCATATCTATGAACTTGACTAAGCTTTGGTTATGTTTTTGTTAGGTGGCTATCTATCAGAAGCATGGATTGGGACATTCCTTCATTGATTACACATATCTAACCTTTGATTGGAGAACTGGACTTGGCTCTACTATAGAGGAAAACTAATCTAAGATTATTATTTTTGTTATAGTCCATATAAGTGGCACTTTGATCAATGTCAGTTCCCTTTTGGCCATCAATTTGTAGACCTTTGACCTATATTAGGTCCAAAAACCTAATCTATATTTATAGAGCCTTGATGGTAATTCTTGGTCCTAAATATATATTCAAGTCCAACTTGAATCATATTTGAGATTGATTCCATGTATTTTCCACTAGTTTTGGTCCATTTATTCACTTTATTTAAGTCAAACTACTCCATTGACCTTAGTCAAAAATGTCTCAAATCGATCTTTTGTTTATTGGATATAGAAAATAACTCATATTATTAACCATTTGACCCTTGATTTCACTATTATATCTCCTCTAATATCTTAAACACATGTCATTAGATCTTTTACCCACATTTTTGAAACTTGGCACTCACACATTTGATCCTTAGATTTGATCGCCAATCTATCTATTCTCATGCTTACACCACATGGTACCCTCTAATCCCCTTAACATTTTGAACTTCTCATATACTATTGATCTTAGATGGTTGATCAAAATCTAACCATTGATCTATTAGGACCCACTGTTAAACTCCAACAACTACTTTATGATCTTAAATTTGACATCTACATTCTTGTTAAATGATATTCATGTAACCATCATTGATATTTACACAATTATCATTGATGTTCACATGACCATCATTGATGTTTATGTGACCATAAAATTTAAGATTAAAATATTTGTTTTTACTATGTCTTAAATTTGACATTTGCATGACTATCAAATATGTTTATGAGCCCATCAAATGATGGGCATGTGGTCATCAATCTTAAGCTCTAGTGGTATTTTAAAAATAAAATGGCTATTTTTTGGGGCCTAAAATTGATGTTAGCAAAAAAATTTCACTTTTTGAGTCCATGAATTTTCCTTACAACAAATAATTTCTTTAGGCTATTTCCTTCAAATATTTTACTATAAAAAATGTCCCTTTGAAAAAATTGTTTGGACAATTTTATTGAAATAAATTTTGTACTTAGGCACTTTCCTGAGAGAAATTAACCTTTGGGATTTATCATAAGGCATCATTTTGGTGAGGAAATATCCTTTAAGGCTTTTTCATGAGATACTTTACCTGAAAAGTGACCCTTCAAAACTTTTACTTTGGATCACTTAGCTTGAAAGGTATCCTTCAAAATCTCTAGTCTAGGACACTTTGATGAATAAAAGTAACCTTTGAAAAAAGTGTTTAGGACACTTTTCTATAAAAAAGTGCCCTTTGATACTTTTTTTTTTGTTCACTTTCTTGAGAAAAAACCCTTTGGGAAAAGTGTTTGGGACACTTCAATTGAAAAAGTTCCCTTTGGGATTTTTGCTTTGGACCACTTTGATTGAAATAATGACCCTTTGAGAAAAGTTTTCAAACAATTTTATTGAAATAAAAAGACCCTTAGGCTTTTATTTTAAACAAAATGTTTGAGAGAATTTACACTTAGCCCTTTTTTTGTTGAGAAACAATTTCCCCAAAAGAAAAAGGTCTTCATCTTTTGCTTCAGATATTTTGTCTAAAATAAAATCATGCCTTCAAAAACTGTCTTAGATGATTTTTCTAAAATAATCTTCAACACACAGCCAAAAATAGGTCCCTAAATAATTTAGCTTAGCAAAAAAAATCTTGAAAGATTCATTAACAAAGACTTAACCCAAAAAAAAATTGTACTTAGCTTCTCCAAGGTCTATAAGCCCTTATAAACTTGTACACAAAATTAATGTTTAACCTTCAAAGATATATAATTCTACTCAGCTTATCCACCTTGCCACAAGCTTGGTATGTGGACCAAAAAAGGCCAACATTAACTACACAAATCTTGAACCTCTGGTGGTAATAATAATTGCTATTTGAGTACAAAAGGTTAAACTACTCAATCCTTGGACTGAAATAGCATCAGTCTTAAAATTAATGAGGATATTTTTTATCCCATGTATTTTTTCCTTCTTTCCTATCTAAATAAATCAATCTCCTGAGAGCCTTTAGGGGCAAAAAGGACTTCAAGATAGATAATAGCTAGCGCTAGAAGGAGGGTCAAATCTATTTTATATTATCTTAAATTTTCCATTTATCCATTGATTGGTTATCAATAAGAACACCAGAATTGTAGGAGTAGTTAATTGAAGCACTTTTAATTTCCCTTCCTTTATTCTTTATCCATTATTAGGTGTCTCAAACACACACACAACAACTAGTGCTATAAGGAGGGTTGAATATATTTTTCAAATATTATTGATAATCTATTGGGTTTAAGATAGTTTATGCTTGTTATTGGTGATGTTTTATATATTATTTATTTATAAAATACCCTAGAGCCTACTGTGCCTATCACCAAAGCTAGTTCTCATCATGATAGACTAGTTTTTTCACCTTTACAGTTTCATAGGAGACCCAGACTTGGTAGAACTAGACCCAAACCAACATTTGATTCTACTATCTCATCTTCTAAATATACCCTCCACAAAAATATACCACCCATAATGGCTATCAAAGTACCCTGGTTATCTTAGTTGGCTAACAAATTTCCTAGAGTTATCCATGAATTCCCTAGGAACCCAGAAAGATATATTTTATATTTCACCCCTGATGTAAGATGAATGACTAAATAACATATGGCCTCATATAAGAATTCATTACTAATTCTTAATGTGAAACCTAAATATGTGATTTAAATTCCATTACCCTTCACTTTGATGGACTCGGCCTATGACTGGTTCCTTAAACTCCCTAAAAAATCAATCACAATATGGAACTAGTTTGGTAGTGCTTCCCTCGCCCAAATTGGTCAAGTTATTGACCCTAGAGTCCTTTATTAGTAGTGTGATTGCATTAAATGAGAACCCAATGATCCCATATAAACTTCAATTCCAAGTTCCATAAAATGTATAGTTGAGACATCGTTCTTTACCATCCTAATGCTTGACTAGTGTTTGAGATGTACAAGAATGCCTTAGACCCATAAATGACCATGTTCTTAATAAGAGACCCCTAGATAGTCAAATTATCCCTATATTATATTGACAACATAAAATTTGATAGGTATATTAACCCTTAGGCTCAAATGGTTGGTCTCATTCCTAATGTTTTGTTGCATATGCTTGTATTGAACTCATTGCCCAACACAAACCAAAACAGTTCAATGCCTCAATCACTACCCATAATGAACCATCTCCATTTGAGTCATGCCACACCAAAATAATTCCTAGGATTTATTAAATGAGTAAACCATGAAATGGATTATCAGTTACAACACTAAGTGATATTGGAATATCTAACAATACTTAAACTATACCTAAGGATTCTACTAAAAATGAGTTGGATGCCATTCAATGAATGGTCTAGAAACTAAGTAATGACTTCCCAAGTATATAAATGTAAATGAGAATATTAAATGTTTAAAATATAAATAATAACTTCACCTACCAAAGACAAAATATAAACTACAGTCTTCCCCATAGTCATCTAGATCCCTCCCCTAATAGGCTACCTGAAGTTAACATATGTGAGATAGATCTACCTAACTAGTGTTGAGTACACAACATGGATGCATATGGGGAGATTAAATATATATATTTATATAATAACTTTGAGATATTTCATAGATAAATGGAGGAGTAAAAGGTGGTTCCAAATCACCTAGAATCATCAAACTTAAGTATACCCCGTAGCACAACCATGGTGCTAGAATCTTTGGATTTTTCTAGACAGGAATAAAATGGGTCTTAGGAGAGTACTAGTGAGGTTCATGTGTTACAATAGTTATAAATGTTCAATTATGACCTAAATAACTAACAAACAAAACAACATATTACTACTTTGACTCCCCCAAATAGCAATGTAACCCCACTAGATCACAATTCTAGGAATGATCCTCCACCTCCAAAATATCATGAGCCAAAAGATCCTAAAATGACCTAAAAAATTCAAAATAAGTGAGGCTATTACATAGTATAATAAATGAATAATATTAATTCAAATATCACCCTTCATGAACTTACTTAGATCATTGAACAACATGTTCTTTTACTAAAATCCCTAACTAAAAACACAACACATCCTACCTAAACTAAGTATAAAATATCCCACACCAATGTACTCATCCATAAGAATAAGAATAAGGTCCCTTCCTTCCTCCTAAATATTATGTTAATTGGAAATAACCTACATAATTTCTTGGTAGACTCAGAAGCCTCAACAAAGATAATTCCAATAGACATTTGTGATAATTTATGGATAGTTCCTATCAAGTATAATAAGGTAGTAGTTAAAATAGATAAATCAAAGTTAAAATTAGTGGGTGATATTTTGGATGTCCACATGCAATGTGAATATGAGCCTAGCTATCAATATTTCATAGATATACATGTGGTATAGATTCCTAAAGTCTATGGAATGCTTCTTAGTAGGGATTGGTCTAAAATATTAAATGGGTACATGGCCACTAACTTCTCTCATATTTAGCTACCCTAGATAGGTGTATCCAATGAAATATGAGTTGATAGATAACCCCACATGAAACAAATGATAACTAAATGTAATGTTATCAATGAGAAAGTAAACCTAATTTCCTCAAATTTAGGGATTTCTACACTGAGTATGAAACCTGTTATGGATAAAGCTAATGGTGAGCTAGACTTACCAGGCCTGTGGTCCTTATATGTTGATGGGTCACATTCCAAATAGGTTATTAGGGTTAGTTTTATACTAGTAACCCCCAAGGAGATAAACACCTACTTTCATATAGGTTTCAATTCCCCTACATCAATAATTTGGTAGAGTATGAGGTGTTAATCTTAGGGTTGTATTTCACACTAGAGCATAAGGAAAATGAATTGAGAGTATTCAATGATTTTGAGTTAGTGGTCAACCAACTTAAGAGTAAAATTTAATGCAAATTATCATACCTTAAGAGGTATAAAAATAGGGCCTAGGACTTGGTTGATGTGTTTAGTTCATTCAATTTCATCCCTATCCCTAAAGAAGAAATCTAGATTGTTGATTTATTATCATCCTCAGTTGGGAACTTTGTTAGGGTGTGGAGCTAAAAGCTTCACCAAGGAGCAGACTTTAACAGGTTCAGGTCTACACAGACACCGGCATTGATCAGGAGGGACCGACGTCGATCAGGTTTAGTTGTAGAGGCGCCGATGTCGGCAGTGGGTCGGCCGGCGACGGTCACAGGCGAACAGGCAGGAACCGACGTCGATTACCTGTGTGTCCAGAAAATGATTTCTGAGGACAGAAGCGAGTGTTTGCATGATGAGTTTGAGTTGTAGTCTCAAGCTCGCGTCTCTATTATTAGCAATATTATTTTTAGAGCCCTTGTTCAAGAGGCTTAACTGTTTGTTGTAAGTGCATGCTCAAGTTTCCTAATTCTATATGTAGGAAAGATCTTCTTAGCTTAGAGTGTGAGTATGAGTAGAACATTGTGAATGTTTGAAGGACAGTACTGAGTTGCATCAATCCAGGTTGTTGGATTTGATTGTACTTGAGAGAGAGAGATCTTGAGGAATAGAGATCTAGTGTGAGATCTTGTGCATCTGACAGAGGTGTAGAAGAAAGAAGTTTCTTCATTGTATTCCTTTTGTAAAGAGTTTTAATACAAGTTTTCAGGGTGTTTTCTTGTATCTCTTGTTCTGTGCTATTTATCATTCCAGTTACTTATCTATATGATTTATTTTTGCATTTATTGCTTTCATAAGTGTAATCCATTGTTGGTTGATCCCCAACAAGTGGTATCAGAGCTCAGGTTCATTAACAGGTGGTTCAGATCTGTGTAGTGTGTTTGGATTACAGGTTGCTCACAGGGGTTTCTGCAGGGATTTCTGTTTGAGTGGGAGAAGCAATGGCAGAAGAAAGTAAGTTGAGAATGGAAAAGTTTAATGGCAAGAACTATCAACATTGGAGAATGTAGATAGAGGACTATCTGTATCAGAAAGATCTTTACTTACCGTTAGGTGGGATTGTAAAGAAGCCCAAGGACATGGAGGATGAAGAATGGGAAGTTCTTGACAGAAAGGCTCTGGGGTCTATAAGATTGAGTCTTGCATCCACTGTGATATCTAATTTGTCACAGGCAAAAACAACGATAGAGTTAATGACTACGTTAGCAAATTTGTATGAAAAACCCTCAGCTTCAAATAAGGTATATCTTATGAAGCAGTTATTTAATTTGCATATGCAAGAAGGTGGATCTGTATCAAATCACCTGAATGATTTCCATGGTATTGTTAACCAATTAAGTTCAGTCAATATTGTATTTGATGATGAAATAAAAGCTCTTTTAATATTATGTTCTTTGCCTAAAAGCTGGCATGGCTTGGTAATGGCAGTTTCTAATACTGCATCTGCTTTGAATATTTTGAAAGTAGAGGATGTTGTTAGTGTTATTTTGAATGAGGAAATTCGCAGGAAAAGCACAGAAGAGACATCTGGGAATGCTTTAAATCTCGAGAGTAGGGGAAGGCAAAAAGAAAGGAGCAAGAGGAGATCAAGATCTAAGTCTAAGGGAAGAGGCAGATCCAAATCCAGAAATGGCAGAAGGCCACAGTGCTGGAACTGTGGAAAGTTGGGGCACATAAGCAGAGATTGCTGGTCAAAGCCTAAGGAGGACAATCAACACGAAGGAAAGGAAGAGGCAAAGGTTGTAGGTATTGCACAAGATGCTCTAATTTTCTCTTTGCATAATAATATAGAATCTTGGGTATTAGATTCTGGTGCATCTTTCCATGCTACCCCTAACAGAGAATATTTCAGTGACTATATCCATGGAGATTTTGGAATAGTGTACTTAGGGGATGATGAGCCTTGTAAGATTACTAGCAAAGGTAAAGTGCAGCTAAAGATGCAGAATGGCAACACATGGGTGTTGAGAGAAGTGATGCATGTTCCTAGCTTGAAGAGAAATTTGATTTCTGCAGGAAAGTTAGGTGATGAGGGTTGTACAATAACTCTCACAGCAGAATCTTGGAAGGTGACCAAGGTTGCACTTGTTATGGCTAGAGGTAAGAGAGAAGGTACTCTCTATTTGTGTAATTGTGTTACTAACAAATCTCCTTCTATATTATCTACTTCAGATGTGGATGCTAAATTGTGGCACTCAAGGCTTGGCCACATGAGTGAGAAGGGGATGCCAATTCTTAAGTCTAAAGGTATGCTTTCAGATTTGAAAAGTATGGATCTAGAATTTTGTGAGCATTGTGTATTTGGAAAACAAAAAAGGGTTAGTTTTCTCAAGACTGGGTCTACTAAGAAAAGGCATAAGTTGCAGCTTGTTCACACAGACGTGTGGGGACCGGCTCAGGTAGCCTCTATTAGAGGATCACGGTACTATGTTACATTCATAGATGACACCACAAGAAAGGTATGGATCTACTGTATTAAAAAGAAATTTGATGTTTTTGAGAATTTTAAGATTTGGAAAGCTATGGTTGAGAATGAAACAGGAAGAAGATTGAAGTGCTTGAGATCTGATAATGGCGGTGAGTTTTGCAGTCTTAAGTTTAACTGGTATTGTTACACACACAGAATCCATAGGTAAAGGATGGTTCCAAGGACACCTCAGCAGAATGGAATCGCTGAAAGGATGAATAGAACAATCATGGAGCGTGCAAGATGTATGAGATTGCATGCTGGGTTGCCCTTAGAGTTTTGGGTAGAAGCTGTTGACACCGCAGTGTACCTGATTAATAGAGGACCCTCTACAACTCTAGATGGTGGAATTCTAGAAGAGGCATGGACAAGTAAAAAGGTAGATCTCTCATATCTCAAAGTTTTTGGTTGTGAAGCCTTTGTGCACGTAGATAAGGAAAATAGAAAGAAGCTTGATTCTAAGTCTATGAGGTGCACGTTTATTGGCTATGGTTCAGATGATTTTGGTTTCAGATTTTGGAATCTAGGAACTAACAAGGTAATCAGGAGCCGTGATGTTGTTTTCAATGAAAAAGTGATGTATAATGATTAGATAAGGAAGCTGGATCAATCTGGGCAGAGCAATGGGGAATTGGATGAAGTTATGGTCCAAAATGAGCTCACGGAAAAAAGAAATAATCACTTACAGGAAAACACAGAGACCAACGTCGGCAGGTTAGGAACCGACATCGGTAGTACAAAAACTGATGTCGGTCATACAGAGACTGACGTCGGCATGACAGGCACCGACGTCGGCCAAGAAGAACCGGCGTCGGCCAGTAACAAGTCTACAGGTGGCCGAGGTCGGTCACTGTCAAAAAATTTGGGTGGACAGCATGTTGAGAGCGAGTCTAAAACTCCCATCAGGAGGTCAGAAAGGGTAAGTAAGCCTCCAATTAGATATTCTCCTTCATTATATTATTTATTGCTAACCGATGGTGGAGAACTAGAGAGTTTTGAAGAAGCATTACTGGTGGAGTCCAAGAGTAAGTGGGAGCGTGGCATGGTTGAGGAGATGGAGTCCTTGAGAGAGAACCAAACATGGGATTTGGTTGAGTTGCCAGCTAGTAAGAGAACACTAAAGAATAGATGAACCTACAGGTTGAAGGAAGGTGAGGATGGACAGATGAGATATAAGGCCAGATTGGTAGTGAAAGGATTTGCACAAAAACTAGGTATTGACTTTGGTGAGATTTTTTCTCCTGTTGTTAAGATGACTTCTATAAGGGTTGTATTGTCTTTGGTTGCTTTTGAGGATTTGCATCTTGAGCAATTAGATGTTAAGACAGCATTTCTTCATGGAGACTTGGATGAGGAAATATACATGGAACAACCAGAAGGATTTGAGGTCAAGGGTAAGGAGAAGTTAGTGTGTAGATTGAAGAAAATCTTGTATGGCCTCAAGCAAGCTCTTATACAGTGGTATTTGAAATTTGACAGGTTTATGACTGAGCATGGCTACAGTAGGTGTCAATCTGACCATTATGTATATTTTAAGAGATTTGATAATGGTAGATATATTATTCTATTGTTGTATGTAGATGATATGCTGGTTACAGGATCACACATGCAGGATATCTCTGAGCTTAAGGTGAAATTAGCTCAAACATTTGCTATGAAGGATTTGGGAGCAGCAAAGAAAATCCTTGGCATGAGCATTAAGAGAGACAGGAAAAATCATAGGTTGATATTGTCTCAAGAGGATTATGTGGACAAGGTGTTGAAACGGTTCAATATGCAGGATGTTAAACTGGTAAGCACACCTTTGGCTGGACATTTTAAGTTGAGTAAAGAACAATGTCCTGATTCACATGATGAGGTAGAGTACATGAGTAAGGTTCCATATTCTTCTGCAGTAGGGAGTTTGATGTATGCAATGGTGTGTACTAGACCGGATATTGCCCAAGCAGTGGGTGTAGTAAGTATATGGCCAATCCAGGTAAGGAACATTGGAAAGCAGTTCAATGGATCCTTAGATATCTGAGAGGAACTAACAGTAGACACTTGTGCTATGGAGGTTCAGATACTTCTCTACATGGTTATGTAGATTCAGATATGGTAGGTGATTTGGATGGTAGGAGGAGCACCACAGGTTATGTTTTTACTGTAGGTGGAACGGTGGTTAGCTGGATATCTAAGTTGCAGAAGGTTGTTGCCTTGTCAACTACAGAAGTAGAGTATATTGCAGCCACAGAAGCTAGCAAGGAGATGATAGGGATGACACGGTTCATGGAAGAGCTTGGAAGGGAGCATGGGAGTTGCAGATTGTATAGTGATAGTCAGAGTGCAATCCATTTGGCTAAGAATTCAGCCTTTCACTCAAGAACCAAGCACATACAGCTAAGGTACCACTTCATACGGTAGGTATTGGAAGATGGTGAGTTGAAGCTGGAGAAGATCCATACAGATAGTAATCCTGCTGATATGCTAATAAAGCCAGTTACTAAGGAGAAGTTGAATCTTCATTCAACTTCTATTGGTCTTCATGATTGAGTTGAAGATGGAAGAGCTAGAAGATGTTGCTGTACAAGTACTGGTGCAGCTATTTATCTCCAAGTGGGAGATTGTTAGGGTGTGGAGCTAAAAGCTTCACCAAGGAGCATACTTTAACAGGTTTGGGTCTACACAGACACAGGCGTCGATCAGGAGTGACCGACGTCGGTCAGGTTCAGTTGCAGAGGCACCGATGTCGACAGTGGGTCGGCCGACGACGGTCACAGGTGAACAGGCAGGAACCGACGTCGGTTACCTGTGTGTCCAAAAAGTGATTTCCGAGGACAGAAGCGAGTGTTTGTATGATGAGTTTGAGTTGTAGTCTAAAGCTCACGTCTCTATTATTAGCAATATTATTTTTAGAGCCCTTGTTCAAGAGGCTTAACTGTTTGTTGTAAGTGCATGCTCAAGTTTCCTAATTCTATATGTAGGAAAGATCTTCTTAGCTTAGAGTGTGAGTATGAGTAGAACATTGTGAATGTTTGAAGGACAGTACTGAGTTGCATCAATCCAGGTTGTTGGATTTGATTGTACTTGAGAGAGAGAGATCTTGAGGAATAGAGATCTAGTGTGAGATCTTGTGCATTTGAGAGAGGTGTGTAAGAAAGAAGTTTTTTCATTGTATTCCTTTTGTAAAGAGTTTTAATATAAGTTTTCAGGGTGTTTTCTTGTATCTCTTGTTCTATTCTATTTATCATTCCAGTTACTTATCTATCTGATTTATTTCCGCATTTATTGCTTTCACAAGTGTAATCCATTGTTGGTTGATCCCCAACAAACTTAACTCCCTTGGATGATACTAAATTACAAGAGTTCTCTATGGAACTAGTCCCTTTCCCATCCATCCTAGACAATGTGATGAATTTCCAAGTTTTTGAGGATGATTAATTGATTATCCAATTTATTAACAATGCAAGGGTATTTGAAGCCCAAGTAATTGAAAAGAAAATAGATACAACCCTAGAGTCAATATTGATAAGGATGGGATCCCAAACATTCATATGAACTAAATCTTGAAAGGGATAATTGCCTTAGAATGATTGTTTGACATTTTAGGCCCCACACCCCAAATGAAGAACCCCAAGTTTGAGGACCAAATGTGTTAAATCATGAAATTTAGATCTAAAGAAAATCCACAAACCATTAGTGTAGATCCTGACTGGATAAACCTACAACTTGAGTATTTTCAATTTTTTTTATAAGATATAATAATGTGATCACTTGGGCCTATGGAGACCATAAAATATTCAACCCAAAAGTAATTACTCAGACGATCCTATCAAAATAAAATGAAAACCATTCAAGAAAAGATAGAGACCTATAAACCCAATTATGGAACCATTAATACACATAGAAGTTCATAATTTACTCTCTATTGGGATACTCTTCCTAGTTTTCCACTATACATGGGTATCTAACCTAGTTCCCATGTAAAATAAGAATGGATAAATCCATTTATGTGTAGACTTTCAAAACTTGAAATGAGCTTTAGATAAAGATAACTATTCATTACCTTCCATTGATGAAGTGATTCAAATGGTGAGTAGTTCCTATATACAATAGAAAGTGAAGATAATCTACACATCAATCTTAGATTAGAGAAGATAAATCACACTAGAGCTTCTAATTTTTGGTACATTTAGGCAATCATGGTCATGACTACTATGGATTTGCTAGACATAACTAAGGGGTCCCTTACCACATAATATAACTAGAGAGGGTTACAAAGCCTCTATTCAAGTAATACCATGTGATAACCTTAAGTAGGTCCCATATTTTCTTATCATAAGTAAACAAAAAATTAAACCAAAATATAACCTATTTCTCACCAAATAATGTGGCACAAAATGGGGGTAATAAATGTAAAAGTAAACATGTAGAGAATAACTCTACTCAAGTCAATGTAGAGGTAATCCTAACACATAGAGAGATAAACATATTAATAAGCTAAAAAATGCATATATATTTACTTAATAAAGAGGAGAAAGAGTTAGGAACACTTACCTTGAAGATGAACCCATTGAGCCTCATTATTTCCCTTGTCCAATGGTGTTTTTCAAGGGGTTATTGTGTATGGTGAAGAAAATAAGGATGGATAATGGACTATAGTTTAGACAAGGACCTCTTAGTAAATCCAAAGTTTTCATAAGACAAGATTATTCTCTTCAAGTGTAATATGAAACCCTAAAAAATGGATCCTCAAGTATAATGGTGGATAAATAGATGCACAAATAAATGATTATATTTATCTCCCTCTATGAAATGGTGAAAATAATATGTATATATAGTTGGATCTAACCCTAAACTCTTCCAAAGTTTTATTTGATATAATCAGCCCAATCGACCATGTATCATTAAATTAACAAGGTAGTTAGGTCCTAGATAGGTTGGTTGAAGTTGACTTAATATTGTAACATGTTCATATATTTTAAGTACAAGGTCATCCTAGGTATACATTGTCTAGTAAAACTAAAAGAGAGGTTTTGGCTTAGGTAAGGACTATTTGAGGTGGTGAATTACTTGGATGAGTATGTAAGGGAGGTGTCAAGTATTAGGGGAAAATATATGAGATATTTGTGTTGTTTTAAATTGGTGGTAAAGGTAACAACAATCTTGACAAAAAATTAATGGTCTACCCACCACTTTCCCAGTGCACTCTTTAAGACATGCACTCAGAAGGATTGAGTCTCTACAGGTTCCTATAAGTGATAAAGTATCAATAATTGATAAAGTTTAAAAATATTGTGTATACATATTCCCCACTCTAATTTCATCTTGTGCCATGTAGTTGTAACATGGGATGGTGCTTAGGAAAAGAACATAACAACATACAAAGATGAGTTAAGTAAATAATAGTATTTTAAAGCATAAAATAACTAAAAATAAGTGGCTAAAAGGAAATAACTAAAATAAAATTAATATATGCATACCTTGACTTACCTTTATCATTGAATGGTTGTTTGTTGTGTTTGATTTTTTATCATGGAGGACACAGAGACTACTTTAGATAAACCCAAGGATACAAAACTAAAGAGAAAAATAAATAAACATAGGAAAGCTAAGATCATTGAAATGCGTACGTATGACGTACATAAAAATTCGGTAAGCTAGAGTGATAAATGCTAATCTAGGACCAAATGACCAAGTTAAAATTTAGAGTAAATCAAGTAATAAAAAATATAAGGCTAATAA
Organism: Torreya grandis; assembly: GCA_037957365.1. Lineage (NCBI taxonomy): Eukaryota > Viridiplantae > Streptophyta > Pinopsida > Cupressales > Taxaceae > Torreya > Torreya grandis. Next base: position 4,467,423 of record JARHVA010000681.1, read on the forward strand.
ATGACTAAAACACTCAAAAAAGTATACCTTAAGTAAAAAAGGTAAACAAACCAAATCAAACTAAGGATACATGTAAAA